>VZTZ01023305.1:684800-714800 GCA_013400955.1 Drymodes brunneopygia
GGCAGTGGCGGGTGCCCCGTCAGCGGTGGCCGCTGCCCCGTGGGGAGCAGCTGGGGCCTGCCATCGTCCCGGGGGAATGAGCCCCGCCCCGGTTCTCCGGGGGAAGGTGTGCTTCCGGAGCCCCTCACCTCCTCACATCACACCCCTTCCACGGGTCCGGGCACTTGTGGGGTGCCCTTCTCAACGTCCCCGTGTCCCTGCTCTGGGGTCTGGTGGTGGGGGAGCCGCCTCCTCCGGGGCTTTTTGAACGGTGCTGACTTTTGAAATTGAGAGCACCCTTCCGGAACAAAGGGACACGGCGGGTCTAGGACCCCACCAGAAGGAGATCCTCCGGCTTCAGCCCCCGCTCGGGATCAGCGGGAGCCCGGGGGGGTCGCANGCCCGTGGGGATCGCAGCCTAGGCTTGGATCTCCGGCGGGGTCTGGCAGCCAAGCTCCCCCTTCCCAGCAGTCCGCGGCCACAAACTCCGGTACCAAACGTCCCCGCTCTGCCGACCGGTATCAGCCACTATTTCACCCCGCAGTGCCCTACGCGCGCCCAGTGCTCACTTTATAAGGCCGAGAAGGGCGTTGGATTATTTTTTTGCGGTGGGGTGGGGGTGCGAGGGGGGGCTGGGGAAGAAGAAACTCCTCTTGTGTGCTCTTCTCTGCTGTCATTCACCGGGCTGCTCTCAGCATCCAACCAATGGAGAGTGAGGGCCTGCAGCAGTAGGCCCTGGGTAGGGTGATTGATGGGCAAGCGGGGCGGCGGGCGATCGCATTCGCAATCCGCCGCGCTCCGTTCCGCGGGGCTCCCGGCTCCCCACCGCCCGCCGCAGCGAGGGGTCCCCGGGGCACCCTTATGTGTGTGCGTGTCCGTGCGTTCGTGTGTGTGTCCTGGGTGACAGGCTCCTGACGTGTTGTGGTAGCTGGGGGTGCTGGATCTCATCGGAGCGGGAGCGGTGTGCGTGGCTGGGGTGTCGCGTCTCCGCTCCTGGAAGCTGTCGGGTGTGTTCGGCACGGTTGCGCCTCCAGTGTCTGTGCCCTGTGCCTCGCTGGGCACGGCTGTGGCGTCCCGGGCTGCGGGGATGTTTCACTGTTGTACCTGGGCTGCGCATGGCTGTGCTGGTGTGTCTTCGTGCTGAGCGTGTGGCTGCCGTGTCCCGGCCTTGCGTGACTCTGCTGGCGTTTCTTGGGGTGCTCTGCCGTCGTGCTATGGGACGGAGCGCCTAGCCGGCGTGTCCCGGCTGCCTGCGGCCCCGTTGCCGGTTTCGGGGCGGTGAGGGGCTGTGCTGCCCTGCCCGGGGCGGAGGTCCGGCCCCGGTGCCCGAGCGGCGGCATGGAGCACCTCGGGGCTCACCACCTGCACCAAGGGCAAGCCGAGCCCATCAGCTTCGGCATCGACCAGATCCTCAACACGTCGGAGCCGGGCAGCTGCATGGTGTCGCATTCGCGGCTGCAGGACTCGGCGGACTACGGGCTGGGCTGCATCGTGGGCAGCGCCTATAACACGGTCACGGGTGGCTACGGGGCCAGCGGCGGCGCGGCCGGAGCCTACACCGGCACCTCCTGCAGCATGGGCGGCCTGCCCGGCTCCTACAACGTGAACATGGCGGTGAGCATGAACGGCAACACCTTGAGCTCGGCCGGCGGGGTGATCCGCGTCCCGGCCCATCGCCCCGTGGCCGGCGGCGTCCACCAGCCCCTCTCGGCCGCCGTGCCGGCAGTGAACGGCATGAACAGTCTCACGGGGCTCACCTTCCCCTGGATGGAGAGCAACAGGCGCTACACAAAAGACAGGTTCACAGGTGAGTCGCGCCACCGGGACCCCCTTTCTCTCCCTGCTCCCGCTGCCCCGCTTCCTCCCCCGCCGCCCGGTCTCGGCGCGGCAACCGGTGCCCACAGGGGCAGGCAGGATCCAGCCGGGGATCTCTCCGGCCAGGTGGAGAAAGCAGTCGAGATGGTCTGGGGGAGTTGGTCCGGGCGGAGGCCAGAAGCAAGACGGGGTGGGAAATGAGGCGTATTCAGTCCCCGCTAAATGAGTTGTGTTTTCTTTTGTTTGTTTGTTTCGATATTTTGGTTGGTTTGACTGTTTGTATATGTAGTTTTGTTTTTTTTGTTGTTTTAGTTCCTCTTAATTAATTTATTTATTAGTTTGGTGTAGTTTTTTAAAATTATTTTTGATTTTTTCCTCAATGTTGGTCGACAAAGGCGGGCAAGGAGGAAAAGGGATGGTAAATTCCGCACACGACCTCCCGCGAGCCCCGGGCACGGCTGCCCAAACCCTGCCGCCCTAGCCAACACCCAGGGAAACTTTCTTTCAAAACCGAGAGTTATTTGGGAAGCACGGCCCGGCCTGTGGGAAGGCAGAGCGGCGGCTCCGGCCCTGGCCTGCCCGGGAAGGCCGTCCCATGGCCTTCCTTAACCGGCTGGCTTTCGCCGGCTGCGGGCTTCTGCTCAGCCTTTTTACCCCCCAAAAGAGACATTTTGCAGACACGAGCAGAGCGGGGCTCGGGCTAAAGCCGCTTCCCGGCCTCGCCACCGTTTCCAGGTGTAGCTGAGCTCGTCTTTCGGCGCTAACAAAGCAAAAACTCGAACAACGAAAAGAAATAAATGAAAAAGACGTAAACAAATAAACAAAAGGAACGAAATTGCAACGGGGAAAAATCAGCGCCTGAATCGGCCACTCTTCCCGAGGGCGGAAACCGAGGCCCGATTTTTGAAAGTTCCCGTTTAATTTCTACCCGATGGTGCTGCGTTCGGACACGGCCGCGGGTGGACGAGCGGGCTGTTCAATTGGCAAGCACCTGACTGGATTTCATGCAATCGCTTCCTGGCTTAGGCACAATGTGACTTTTCACTAATTATTTTTGTGCGGTTGGAAGAAAAAACCAACCGAACAAAACCATACTTTTAAAAACAAAACAAAAAAAGAGCAAGCAAACAGAACAACAAATCGCAACTCCGGTTTCCAGTCCGGGACTTTACTTCCCGTGTACGAGGCGCTGGGGCCGGGGCCGATGGTATTACCGTAGCTCTCAAACGAAATTATCCCGAGCTCGCTTGGCACGGAGCGCGGAACCCCGTCCCGGCGCCAAGGACCGGCTGCCGCTGCTGAGCCCCCGTTCCCCGGCAGGCACTTGGCCGGGCAAGTGGCCGCCTTCCCCTCTGCCGGAGCCGAGAGGTGCCCGGCGGGTGCCCGCAGCACCCAGGAAAGGCCGCCGGGCCTTCCCGGTACCCGGGGCCGCCGCCGAGTTTTTGCAGCTCGTGCGTGGGTGTCGGCGGGGAAGCCGCGGCTTCGGAGCGGTGGGGGGTGGTCCCCAGCCCAGCGGCCGGGAGCCGGAGCCCCTCTGCTGATGTGTCGCTGCTTGCTTCTTTGCCTCTCATCCCCCCTCCTCCCGTGTCCCCCCCAGTGGCCCTCTCACCCTTCACTGTAACACGCCGTATAGGTCACCCCTACCAGAACCGCACGCCCCCCAAGAAGAAGAAGCCGCGCACCTCCTTCACCCGCCTGCAGATTTGCGAACTGGAGAAGCGCTTCCACCGGCAGAAATACCTGGCCTCGGCCGAGCGCGCCACCCTGGCCAAGGCCCTTAAGATGACGGACGCCCAGGTGAAGACCTGGTTCCAGAACCGACGCACCAAGTGGAGGTGAGGGACCGGGGGTCTCGGTGGACCGGGGTGGGGCAGTCTGGGGGGGCACAGACCTGGCTGCCAGCAGCTCTTGCAGGAGCACTGATGGCTGTGCACAGGCTTGCGAGCCCCGTGTGTGTGTGAATGTAACCGTGTGTATACACGTGCGTGTGCATGCACAGCGGTGTGTGTGTGCATGCGGTGGATGCACACCTGCGGCAGGACACGCGTGTGGAACTGCACGGTCCCTGTGAAGGCCACGGGTGCCCGTGTGTGCCCGCACGCAGTCTGTGTGTGCGTGTGAGCGTGCACGGGGGTGTGAGTGCAAAACACAGCCCCGCGAGTGCGGTGTGGTGCGGGCCATGTGGGTATTACACAGTGTGTGCACACCGGGCCTGCGTGCAAAAAGGTGTGCGTGTGTGCCGCGGGGATGAATGTGTGTGCGCACATACGTGTGCCGTGGGTCCAGTCAGTGTCACCAGTGGGTGCGGGGGCTCCCGCGCCTTTGTCCAGCGGCGTGTGAGAGCCCCCGGCCCGGGGCTGTGGGAATACCGGGCTCTGCACAGCGCCGAGATTTTCGTCCCCGCGGGGTTCGCGGCGCCTCCTCGCCCAAACGCTTTCTTTTTGTTCTGCTGCCGGGCGTGCCGGTAAAGCCGGCGAGGAAGAGAAGGCTGGGCTCAGACGGAGCCTCCAGGGCTCCATCGCAGTGACCCTGCCCCTCCCAAGCTGCACGTTATCGGGATGTTCCCCAGGGAGGCACCCCAGCCCCGAGAACATCCCCTGCCCTGGGCTGGAAACAGGCCCCCGGTGGGGCAAGGGGGAGCTCCGTCAGAGAGCAGAGAAGGTGGGTGCTGAGCTGCTGCGTGCTGAGTACTGGGTGCTGGAGGGCAGACAGGCAGCAGCTTCTTCAAAGTGGGGGAAATGGGCATCCCAAGAGTCTTCCCAAGGGACAGTGATTGCCTGAGTATGCTGGGGTTGGGTAAGAAATGGGGATCAAGGAACTTGAAACCAAGGCGGTGTGGGAATTCGCAGCCTCAGTGGGTTCTTCCCTAGAGAATCCATGGTAGCGCAATTCCCCAAGTGTTAGGAAGTCTCTGGCTGGAGTGATCTCTGTTGGCCAGGAGCAGAATCCTGGAGGAGGAGCAGTTCTGCTGTGGCCTGCAAAACGGGGTCAGCTGTGTCTTCTAACCAGGTTTCCTAAGGAAGTGAGGCAAATCCATCTGTCAATACTCTTTGCGTCTGTTGGCTAAATTCAGCTTCTTTTGGCAGAGGTGCAGAGGATACAAACCTATTCACGTGTTTTACAAAAAATAGCTGGGTAAAGAGAAACAAAATCCTGCTTCTGACTAAGGGAAAGGCTGCAGCCAGACCTCAGCTGTAATATTAGACATGGGAGAATCTCTGGCCTGAGCCAGAGGGACACAGGCATGTGAGTTCTGCTTGTGTGCATCTGTGCCTGCTGGGTGTTGCAATGGAGATGTGGATGCCCCTGGCTCACAGCACACCCAACTTGCTGCCTCACGCCCCTGCACTGGCCAGTGGGCTCTGAGTGGTCCCTGGAGCACTGGGAGCTGGAAGGAGCAGCTGCGGGCTCGGCCTGAATGAGGCAGTGGGAAGTATCCAAGAAAAGAGAGTTGCTATAAGCTCTCTGGGTGATTTAACTGCTTAAATGCAGGCTGGGGGGAAGAGCCTTGCCCCTGCCCCTTGCCTTGTTGCCTCTGCTGGAGTGAGGTGGCTGTGTGAACCCCTCCTCAGATTTGGGGTCTTGCTTTAGACACTGCTCATTCCAGGCAGATATGAACCTGGAAATCCCATTCTGATGTGAACCCATGACTAGACCAGCTGCTTGCAGCAGGGAGATACTTGGGAGCAAGGTGCTCACAGCCATGGTGCTCCTGATCACTCTGGTCCTGGGGCCCCCTCCCTCCTCCTGGAGCATCTCCTCAATGTGCAGGGAATAATTAAATATTCATTAGGCAGAGACTGAGCTGCTCCCCGGGCTGCGCGGGGATTCTGGTGCTGCTTTGAGGCCACTGTTCCCGGGATGTCTGATGTGAGATGCTGACACAATGATTAGAACAGGGACTGAGCCCTGAATTACCCGCCCCCAGGAGGGAACACTGGCCACATGTCTGGAGGCTTGGGTGCCCAGAGGCCCATTGATGGCATCCAAGCCCTGGTCTACTTCCCCACTTGGAGCCAGGGACCCCCTGCCCTGTGCTCTGAGATGTCACCGTGGAGATAAGAGCTGCCACTTCCAACTCCCATGGCCAAAGAGGATGAGACGTCTCACATCCCCCTGAGTTGCTAAATTAAAAAGCTGCCATTTCCTGTGTCATTGGTCCAGTGAAGCTGCTGAGAGGACTCAGCTGAGCCTGGGGGTATGAGGGAGGGAAAGGATGCTTTGGAAATCATCCTGGGAACAGCACTGTGAGTTGCTCCCAGGTTTTTCCAGCAGCATCGATAGAGGTGCCAGGTGAAGCAGAGGTGAGTGCAAGCTGCAGACTTTAGGCTGACCTGCCATCCAAGCAAGCAGGGTGGGGTTTTCATTGTGGATATAAGAGCATTCAGGCCATTTCTACCCATCCCATTCTCTGCTCCCAGGCAGCCCAGAGCCAGGGCCCAACCAACAATAGAAAGAGCCCCTTCTGACCCCCTAACACCCTCTACTCAGGGATCACCTCTGCTGGTGTCATACCAGGCAGACACATGTCCAAACAATTCTGAAAAACATTGTAATTTGCCCTTTCCAGACAGTATATTCTGTGCTTTGATTTTTCTTACTGCTAAAAAGTCTGTACCTAGTGTTTAGCTGAAATTTTGCTGCCTGCCATGGGAATGTTTTTGCCTTCATCCAAGCTCTCTACAGCTGATCACCACAGACTGGCAGACAAGATGGCAAACCTGGGTGCTGGAAGGAAAAGTCCAGGGCGACTGCCCATCTCCCAGCTGTGTGGCACTGCCAGTCACTGTCTCACTTCTTCCTGCTCCATGCTTCATACTGGGGCTTTGCATGCTTGGCCCTTGCTGTCAGACCCAGGGGATTGCAACTTTTGCAATGCTGTTGTGTGACACTTTGAGTGTTTTATCTCTGCTTGGATTTTTTTTCCTGTGGGCAAAGAGTAATCCAGAGCTGTGGGCTGCTCCCAGCTCCCTTTGATCAGAGCAATTTTTGTTGAGGCCAGTAAGACAGACAGACCCAGTCCCCAGTTTTATGGGATTGGCCATTTGTGCAGGGGATGTGGGACTGTGCCATGGCAAGGCACCCTCCTTTCCTACCCCTCCCACGTCATGAGCACCCAGCACAACTTAATCTCTCTGGAGAGACCCTTCCTTTGCTTCCCCCGGCTCCCCTAACAGCTCCCTCTCTCCTAGGAGGCAGACAGCGGAGGAGCGGGAGGCTGAGCGGCAGCAAGCAAACCGCATCCTCATGCAGCTGCAGCAGGAAGCCTTCCAAAAAACCATCAACCAGCCCATCCAAGCCGACCCCATCTGTGTCCACAACTCCTCTCTCTTTGCCCTCCAGAATCTCCAGCCTTGGTCTGATGACTCCACCAAGATCACCAGTGTCACCACTGTTGCCTCTGCTTGTGAATAAGTCTGGCACCCACTGGTGGCACCTACACCTTCTACCGGCGGGGTTGTCCCCAGGGGGACATGAGTGGGACATGTAGCAACTCTGTTTCTCCCCAAGGAGGGCTGGAACCCCCTGATCCTCTGGCCACATGCATCCTGCGTGTCCAGCTGGGGAAGCCCTCCACAAGGACCGAAATGAAGGGAAGCCACCCCAAAAACTCTCCCCAGCCATGGAGTTGCTGGAGCAGCAATGCTGTCTCACCTCCCCCCAACCCCTTTGTTCTATTGAAAGTCTCCAGTGTCGACCCTGAACTTGCTGACGTGCTGCCAGACAAAAGCTCAGTCCTGACAGACACAGTCGCCGGCGTTCATCCAGCTGGGGGAGAGGAAAACTTCCTTAGGATTCCACTGGCGGCTGTGCAAAGTCTATGGTCACCCTTATACATCCATATATATATATATATTCATATATATATGTGTGTTTTGAACTGATGGCTTGAAAGGAAAGGAGGAGGCTCCCTGGGAAGCACGTCTCTGCTGTGAGCCTTCTTGGGTTGTCCGCACCGGAGACATTCGGGGATGCAACAAATGGAGGAAAGAGCAGCAATTTCTGCCTCTGCCAGATGGGAACCCTTCAGATCTCACCTCGCTGTCTCTCCTCCCCTTTTTCATTAATTTTTTCTTGCAAGGGGGGGACAAGAGAAGGATCTGACAGACTCCTGAGGACGGTAAATATGATATCTCAATTGTATGAAGAGCCCAAACAGTCCCTGGCTGCCACGGACTCTGTGCCCATCAGCGAGTATTTTAATAATGAAAAGACCTGGGTGGCAGTTTGTGGGGGTAATGCAGTTTCTTTCCATGGAATATTTTCATATAATTTGCAAAATGTTGTCCAATGTTTTATTTTATCAGTTTCCCATTAGAAGGCAGTTCCTGACAGCAAAAAATCGATTTCACTGTCAGCCGTTTAACTTAGTTGTTCTTTTAATTGTACCAAGAGAATGAGACACAATTAAACAAAGCACTTCTAGCAAATCCCAGGAATATATAGATATATATATAAACAGTATATATTTTCAGTTACTTATAATCTAAAACAGCACTGCCAATTTAAGCAGTTAGTACAAACAAGCTACCAGAAAACCTATTTTCAGTGAGATTTTTAAAGGTATTCGTTTGTTTGCTTTTGTTTGTTGTTTTCTTTTTTTTTTTAAGTTATGCACTTACAAGGTGTTTTATGTGTATTCATTTTATAAAGTGCTTGTGTAATTTATGTGGAAACGAAAAAGAAAATAAAAAATCTCCAGGGTACTGAATAAATCATTTAAAACCTTGCTGTTCCCTGTCTATTAGTTCCCCAAGAGGAGACAGCATATCACAACTACTGCTGAAGCCTGTGTTATTTTTTTTTAAATGAAAATAGAGTTAGCATTTCCATTTGACTTTTCTCAGGTCCACTTGGCTTTGGAAGCTCCAGATGCAATATGCTGTGTTTTAATCCCTGATCCTACAAACATTTTCGGGCTTCAATCCAGCAGTGCATTTAGCACTTGCTTTAATCAAAGCCTTTCTGGGGGGTTTGCTGGGGGTGGCAGGGGTTTAGCCTTAAACTCATGTGGAATAATTTATTGAACAAGACTTTGGAGCGAGGTCTCACCTGGGCTGAGGCAGGTCTACAGATATTTGTGTCTGAAACTGAATATGGAAAGGGAAATTTGAATATAAAGAAATGTGCAAGAGTATGTTTTAGAGACAACCTCGCAGGGGATTATTCTGGGGACACAGTTTTCCATTCATACTCAGCCTGGCTGCAGGACATCATCCCCAGCTTGGCAAGCCCTTGCAGAGGAAAATCAAACCAGTGGGAAAACTAACATCAGCTTCCCTGGGTGAGACTCCCAACCCTACGGCTGGCTGTAGCCTGGTGTTTCCTTCCAGCACTGGGAATTACTGAGTGAAGGATGTTGGAGGATATGACTGAAAAGGTCAGGCAGCCACGAGCAGTGGCAGGGACCCTCTGACATGACCCTGGGGTCCAGGCTGCCTGTGGGACATCTGCAACAAAATACACCAAGCCTTTGATACCTAGTGGCTGACAGTGCTCCGGGAGGCTGGGTCCTCTGGGTGCAGCGTTGTTGGGGTGTTTGTTAAGGGAGCAGATGAATAGCCTGCTTCATCCAAAATCTGCCACTGTAGGACTGGGCTGAGAATTTATGGTGCTGCAGGATTTTCCCATTCTGCAGTCCAATGTGTACGAGAACACAGAGAAACATCTGCAGCAACGGAAAGAAAAGAAGCCAGGAAAAGGAAAAAAGGATAAAACACAAGAAAATATGAAATTTGGAGAACATGCATTTTTGGAGATATCTTTAAAAGATGTTGATTACTGCCAGAAAACTACTAAAATAAAATAACTTGTATTTTTTCCAACATAAATTTCAAGGAAGTCTTTAGTTTGAATTCTCTTTCCTACTAGAGACAGATTTTTCAATTCTGATTAAGCTAATTATTTAACACGCACCCAACTTTGTATACAAAGACAAACTTCTTCAGAAGGCATTGCTGTGTACAAATCTTTAATGGTTTACAGCTTGTTGCAGCATATATTTTTGTTTTCAGGGTTTCTGCATAGGAAAAAACACCAACTACAAAAAAAAAAAATTATGATACGACTCACTGTTGATATTAAAAACCATCTTCTATTTAATTATGACACATCAATGTTGTAAAATTTAATTCTAAGACAGCCATTTTATAATATCCACATTATTCAGTTCACAATCCAAAATGTTCCCCAGCGAAGTCAAACATATGGTAATGCACATTTGAGGGAATATGTTTAGATAGAATATTTAACTATACCTTGTTTTCAGAACTGGCAACTTGCAGTTCATATCAATCTTTCCTGCTGCCAAAAAAACAAAGACTAAATGAAAAAAAGGAATCTCAGTATGAAATGAGAATATATGTTACATCGGAACCAGAAAAAGAGTTGCCTGGTCTTTCTTGTCCCTGAAAAAATTGCTTCTGGAGGAGTTTTCTCTTAAAATATTTCTCTTGGATTCATTTTAGAAATTGGTTTTAGTGGCAGAAGGTGTTTTTGATATCTGCATATGTGCTTCCAGTTATTAATATGATGATTTGTACCTAGACAATAAAAGTTGTCTGAAATATGATGGAATTAAATCAATAAGTAATGACATGAAACAATGACACATAATGTTATGTTTTGTCGACTGACATCACCTCAGCCATATCCTGGGGCCATCCATATCACATTGAAGGCTGATTTAATTTTTTGTATTATACTTATTTGGGAACAGGAATAAAATTGCATTAAGATGCCTTGAAAGTCATTTCCCCCTTCCTTCGCTCTCAAAATAAAGCAAATCCCAAACATGAAATGGGAGTCAGGGAGAAATGTTTGTCTGTTTGCCTGCATCTAGGAAACACAGACCAAGGCAGAGTGACTTTGGTCTGGAGGGGAAAAGCCTGTGTGATGCCTGAAGCTGAAGACACAGGGGCATCACAGGGGACCACGCTGTGGTTGTGCTCATCTCTCTCACCCACAACGCTGCCAGGGATTGAGAGTTATCATTCATTTGGGTTGGCTTTGGATGTGATGAGCTTTTGAAGGCAAAATCTGGAGTGGGGGAAAACGCTGTCTTTGCGTGAACAACTTGAGTATTAAACATCTGTGTGGAGCTGGAAGAGACGAAGCCCTGTGGGATGGGCTGTGGTTGTCTGGGTTTGGTCCCAGCTCAGCAAACTATGAGGGCAGGAGGGAACCAGAGGTCTGGCCCCCATTTAGCCAATTAGTTGAGCACATGAGTCATACAAATGAGGACCAGTTGGTTTATCTTTACTGAGGGATAGCACAGGAAAAGGCCAGGAAAATGGTCTTTGCTGGAGCCTTTTGCCTTGAGCAGAATCAGCAGTTGTGCTCAGCACTGGCCAGCACATTTGATCCCTGCAGTACATGTATGCCCCAGTTTCTACATGAATGACACATGCAGCTTTTCTTGGGCTGCACTGCCCCATCTATGTGGCATTTGTTAAGTATTTAAGTTATTTCTGCTGCAGCAGCAGCATCAGTGAGAGTCACTTGTATGTGGCATTTGCTGGAGAAAGACAGAGGCGAGTGTACATGTCCTCTAATATGGTTCATATAATTGATAATGAAAGGAGGCACTGACCCCACAGGCACCCATATGCAGGATCATTTTCATAATCTCGCTGGGACTGTTGATTGGTGTTTTTGACTGTGCTCCTGAATAACCAACACACTAAAAAAAAAGCTTAAATCCGGGGCTGCTGCCTCAGCACGGCGGCAGCAGGAGCCCATCCCCGCGGAGGCAGCCCCTCCTCGCTGCCAAGGCCAGCTCACAGACACCCGGGGCGAGATGGGGTAAAAAACCCAAACCAATTTACTGACAAAACTGAAAATGGCTTTGCTGAAAACTGTTTGGGTTACAGTAAAAAGCCACTCCTCTCTGGGGTTCTGGGACAGCTGCAACTTTTTGAATTAATCTTTTTTTTCCCCTGCCAGAAGCAGACTAGCTGAGTGACACTGATTTCTTTGTGCAGCGGTCAGCTTCGATGGCCACTTGTTTGAAAAACGTCTGTGAAATAACATTTGGAATTATCAAATTATCCTGGGTGAAAATTTTCTAAATGAGAAGGTCTTAAATTGGGGGAAAAAAGGTAGAATTTCTTAAAAAACAAATATTAGGAGAAGAAAAAACACACAAAGCTATAGATTATCAGAACAAACTTTTGTTGGAGTCACATCAGATTGCTTTTTCCAGATCTTTTGTTTGTGCAGCTAACTGTGATTCTGATATTGTTTAAATTATTGTTATTGTTTCTGTTACAGTAGGAAGATTTTTTGGTGGTCAGCACTTGTCCAAGATTAGGAGAGAGATTTTTCCCCCTATTCCTTTCCATTAATCAGAAACTCTTTGTTACTTATAGGTTTAAATTAACTCCATACATTTATTCAAGTCTCACCTAAAACTGTCTTCAAAGAGTTGTGTTAGCTTTTTTTTTCTGACAGCATCAGAATAATCTTGATTTTTCCAAGGGTAGAAAATAATTTTTGGCTTCCTTCTGTTTTTGTTTGTGTTTGCTTTTTTGTTTTCATTCTTTTGCTTTGTTTTGTTTTTGTTTTGTTTTGTTTTGTTTTGTTTGTTTTTTTGTTGCAGCTAGTTGTGGTAAGCACGGGGCTGGCCTCAGCAGCTTTCAGCTCTGTAAGTCCAGGTCACACAGCAGCCTCCAGCCGGACCTCTGTGTGCTGAAGGTGTGCAATCAATCCCCTGTTGCAGAGAGCTGCAAACCCCTGACCTGCCCTTCCCTGGGGCTGGAAGTTCCGTACTTACCCTCAGCTCAGCCGTTCTTTGCCTTTCTGCTTTTGTGACAAAAATAAAATGAGTAGAAATAAGGAGCCCATGCTCTGGTTTTCGAGCAGGAAGGAGCAAAGCTTGAGAAAACTCGTTCTCTCATTGCCTGTAAAGAATGTGAACCCTCTGGTCTGAGCGCTGCGGTTAACTGTCTGTCTTTCCTAGACTGCAACTGTCTAAAAATAACAAAGCAGTGATTAAAAAATATCAATCAATAGATACTTTTTTTAACTACAGTTGGGAAGTGGTACTAAGATGGGGATAGACGAAAACATGGAGAAAAACTTTGTTTTCCAGGGTCTTCCTTGTCTCAGCCAGAGGAAATTTTTGGAAAGTCATTATGTTTAGCAGTTTTTACCTGCTGTTGTGAGGATTTTGGCACATGTCAGGGCTCACCAGACTCTTCCTCTCTAGGTATTCATCCAGAACGTGTCTAGTTTGCAATGCTGGTGCCCAGTGGGAATTAGACTGAGCCTGGGCTATCAGGTATGCTGGACATAAATGTGCTGAAAGGCAGGGCTGGACCCCAGATCTCCTCATGTAAGGTGACTCAGGTGGGGATAGGGCTTGCTCAGGATCGTGGTGAGAAAATGATGACAAGTGCACTGAGCTGTGGCCAGGCCTCTGTGTGCTCTCCCTCTCCCAGCTGCTCTGGCTGTTTTCACAGGAGAGCCTGGGGGAGAAGTGGGGGTATCCTCTGAGGCCAGGCTGGGGGAGGAGAGGATAAAGGCCAGCAGATCCTGGAGAGCCACTGTGTAGCACAAGGGTGTTCTTTTGAGAGCTGCAGAGAAAAGACACCAAGTCTGCAGGCCAGGGGGCTTTGGGGGTGAGCAATGAGGGGCACCCTGGGGTCCTGGTCCAGTGGGAGCCTGGCTTGGGCAGAGGAGGGCTGTTCTCAAGCAAGGACTATACTCAGCTTGCCTGGCCCTGTGGCAGTGGGGTGCGCTGGAGGGCCTTGCAGGGTGTGGAGATGTCACACCATGGTGACAGAGCTGTGGGGCATGGTGGTAGCTGCTGGGCTGTATCCAGAGCACTTCTCTCCTTCCAGGATTAAGCTCCAGGAAGTTTTATATGCATTTACAGCACTGTTGGGTTTCTGCCACTGTCAGGCTGTGCTCCACTGCCATTGGAGGGACACCTGCAGCCACGGAGGGACGTGTCCCAGACACCCTGCCCACTGACACAGCCACTCGCAGAGGCAAGTGAGGGAGCTGTGGCAGGGGCATTTCCCACTCACCCCCATTCACAAAGAAATGCTTGAAAAGGTCTGGCTTTCACTTTGGATTGGAGTGAAAACAAATGTTGTAACCTTATCAGTTGTTATGACAGGTCTGAAACCTGCCTTTGCTGTGGCTCATACCACCACATCCAGAGGCAGGAAGTGGGATGCAGAGCAGAGTGTGCTCTCTGTTGAGCAAGGCATCAGACATCTGTTGGTGTACCCACCACTGTTCCCATGCACTGGTCCCTCCAGACCTGGTCCTTTGAAGATCTGAGGATCTGAGCAGAGCCATCTCACACACCATGGGCAGAAGCCAGACTTGTGGCAGTCAGTTGAGAGAATGCAGATCCCCTGCTGGGACCCCACGTGTGTGCCAGTCCCTGGGGAAACACACCACAGCAGAGACACAACTGTGAGGTTATCCAGCAGAAAGGATTTCCTTAGGGACCTTGTTGCCACAGACACTGCCAAAAGAAGTGAGGAGCGAGGAACTGTGTCCTGTTGCTGAACATCTCCTGTGTCCCAGGAGCCGGTTTCTCTCCCTTCCCTGCCAACAAATGGGATTGCAGGAGGTAACTCCAGCCTCACTCCCCTTCCTGAAGGAAACTCTGACTGTTGCTGATGGCTTGGCCCAAACTGGCTCTGGTGGGATAAGAGGAGTGGAGACCCCCTCACACAAGAGATGGGGTGGGGTGAGTATTGCTTGGCACTTCTAGAGATGCTGCCTTACGTGGAACTCACCCCACGGCCCTTTTTTCCCTCCTTGCGTCCCGTCCCTCCCTTCAGCTTCAGAAACCTCCTTTAATTTGCCATTATTTTAAGGCCCTGTGGGTGTTTCCTGCACGGGAGCTGGAGAACTTCAAACATCTCTGCAGCAGATGGGGAGGGACACTTGGCTACCTGATTTCCCCCCTAGGATGGGGTCTAGGGCAAGACAACCCTTACCACAAGTGCTTTGAGCCATGTAAGGGTGAAAGCTGTGGGTGCTTCTCCCAAAATGAGTGGCACTGCCCCTTCACAGGTGAACCTGGTGGACGGTGACCCACAGAGCTGGCCAGAACAGCTGAACGTGAAACACTGTCCCGGTGACAACCTCTCAGGAAAGGGATCAGCACCCACGGGGAGTTAGACAGGCAGGACTGGGTTGGACACGGTGCCCCTCTCCTTGGCCCTGGGCCGTGCTGGGGGGAAACTACGGGATCAGCCCTGCCCACCTCGGGGCCGCCCGGGAGCGATCGGCGGGCACCGAGCTCCATCTAGGGGTCAGCGAGAGCCTGGCGAGTGCTCGCCCCGTCCCTGCCGGCTCCGGCCACACGGCCGTGCCCCCGCCAAGGCACAGCGTGGGGACGGCCACGGACAGCCGGGCCCCAGCAAACCAGAGAATGGCTCAGACTGGGAGCACTGGGTTCTCGGGATGAAGGGAAGCCAAGTCCAGCCCCGAGCGCGTCCTTGGAGACACAGCCTGTCCCTGAAGGGGACATAGAGTAATAATTTAGGTTGGAAAAGACCTCACAGATCATGGAGTCCAGCCATTAACCGAACAGTGCCAGGTACACCACTAAACCATGTCCCTAAGCACCACAGCCACATGCTTTTTTCTTGGATAAAGCCAGCCCTGAGAAATTCAAGGGATGGATTCCCCTCTATTTAGGATTCCCCATTGGGATTAGGAAGTGAGACTTTCCACAGGATATCCCACATGCTGATGTTTCATGCACTGGGTAAGTTGCAGGAGGTTTGGTGCACTGGGCAGTGCCAGGATGGGGTGTGTGATATTGCAGCCACACTGAGAACACAAAGCTGAGGCCCTCAACTGCCTGAGCTCCAGCAAGGCATGGAGAAAGGAGTCTGGCTCCATCCCTCTCCTGGCTACACATCCCTGCCTCACAGAGCACTGTAAGTACTGAGGACAAGCAGCTGGGATTTTTAAGCTCAGAGGGATGAGCTTTGTTCAAAACAGGTGGCTGCAACAACTCTCTAGGACAGCCAAGAAGCTGCTTGCATTCATCAAAAGAAAAAATATAAACCCATGAAATACTCAAGCAGATAAATAAAGATGCAATGATTTTTTTCTTTGTGACAAACAAAGTCAATAAAGCTCAAGGAAACGATCTGTATTTTATTATCACATATTCATATGCTTAATGCTATTAGAACAAGAGTCTGGGGTAAGCTGCAGGAAATGAAAGCACTTAATGGTGCAGATAGAAACCTTCTCTCCTCCCTCCCCAAAGGTGATTTGAACCAGTTTAAGCAAATGTCTTTGTCTCTTAAAATAATTATGTGATTTAGAGACATTTTTTCCTGGCTTGCATCAAATGATTTTAATGGGGTCTGCTTGTGTGTCTGTGTGTGTCAGTTTAACAAGTTATTGCTTTTTAAAGCTGCATTTATAACCCAGTATTCACCAGAAAAGTAATTCTGCATGAGAAGGGATTATTTGTGTTTCACCATCACTTGGCATTTATTCCACAGAGCATTTACTGGTGAAATGGTGCCCAGAGGGCAGAGGCCAAAATGATCTAAAAAGATACATTGAAATTTGGGATAAACATTCTCTGGATGGTCTACCAACTGTGAACTTTCTCTTCTTTGCCCAATAGGTTTTGTCCTCTCTGGTCCAGTCTTGGCCACTCTCTTGGCCCTCCTCAAGGTCAGGCTGACCTCTGTCCTCCCTGCCTGTGTTCTCCTCATGACCCTGCTCCAAATGGGATTTCTCTCGGACAGAGGAGAGCTGACAGCACACTCTGCCAGGCTGGGATGGGGATCTGAAGGTTGGTTTCACACCGGCCAACACTTGAGTGGGGGATGCCCTGGATGAGTCCTCACAGGTGACCCTTCTCTCTTTGTCTGACAAAGACCTGCCAATGCTGGGGAGAAAAGGGCTGTTTTGGGGGCTAAGTGAGCATGCAGGAGCACAGCAGGACCCAGACTCCATTTCCACCCCCTACTACAGCCATGGCTGGGCCAGACATTGGAGGTGATGCTGAGACTGCTTGCTAATGTACAAAATTGAAAGAAAAGCTGGAAAGAGTCAGAAACAGCTTGAGTTTGGTGGGAAAGAAGGAAGGTGAATGCACAACCAGCCTGCTGTAGTGCATTGTTTCCTGCAGTGAGGAGAAAACATTAACACTGTGGGATAAAGCCCCAGTGAACCCTGCTTGGCACAGTCCTCAGTTCTGGTGGGGTTGCTGGGGAGCAGAGCACTGAGCCATGCTCCTTGGGGAAGGCACTTGTTGAGTGAGCTGCTTCATTTATTCCTTGTCCTGGAGGCACTGGGAATCTCCTAAGCAACTGAGCTGTGCCACTGAAGCAGCTAATTTCTCCTCACAGGTGTATTTGGCTGCTTCAGGTAAGGATAAAATGAAGTCTCACATGAATTATCAGTGCAATCATAGGATGAAGGGGGACAGGAGCAGCTCAGCAGCAGCCAGCCTTATTTCTTGCAGGGAAATACCTCCAGTACAGACAATGAGAGGTGCAAGACAGAGGGCTCAGCACTTACAGAATCAGGCTGTTCATGGCACAAAACAGGCTAAAGAGATGGTCTTTATCAGGGGAGACCTGCCCCTCCTGCTGATACAAGGGAAGAGATGGGCACTACCACGTGGGGAGGCAAGAGGATGAGTGAGATGGTGCTGTCTGCAGGGTGCCTTTGTCCAGCCACATCCCACACCAGGCCATGGGATCATGGAGCTGAGCTGGCTCCAACAGCAGCAGCAGGATAAGCAGGACATCCTCCTCCGCAGGATGCTGGTGCAGAGTCCCTGGTGCTCTGCTGGATGCTGCAGCTTGTGGGAGACACCTCCTGTGCCTGCAAAAGGAGCCCAGGGAACACTGCCCCTGCAGCAGGATCAAGTCACTTCACCAAAGCAGGCAGCAACATTGCAAGGAAATATTCAGGGCTGCAATCAAAGAAGTCTGGGTTCTTTATCTATGGTAGGGCACTGGCTTTGGTATGCAGGTCTCATCTTCCAGAACCACATGGCTTGGAGCCAGACTTTGCTAGGTCTGCCCAGGTGGGGAAGCAATCCAGAAACAGAGGAAGGAATATGAAATGTTCCAGTGACTCAGGTGGATGAGAGATTAATATGTTTTGTGGCCACAACAGATCCTTCTAACAATTCATCTGACCTACTGGATCTCCCAGGCACAATGTTTGACCCTCAGTTTGTGCTTCAGACTCTTCCTTCTTGACTCGTAGCAAATCTCCTAGAGGTATATCAATATGTGGCTAAAGGGGCCCTGTGATGGACAACCTACCCATCTATCCCAGCTCTACAAGGCTTCTGATATGTTTGAAGTTGCAGCTTTAACCCCAAATTGCTCTGTGTCAAATTCTGAACTTCTTGAGCTTTTTGTGTCTTTTCAAGGTTAAAGCACCAGTTTTCAGTGAAAGTAGGTTTTCTTACCATTTATCTTAAATCTTTTCTGGAGAAAGAAATCAGATCAATTCTCACATCCTTTGTGTCTGCAATAGCTGTGATTGCAGACATCTGCAGTCTCTGCCCTGATATAAAGTCACCAAGAAGGGCTGTTGCCTTCTGTTGACCTTTCATCTCTTTACAAAACCAAAGCAAACCACTCCAGCTCCTTGTAAATGGTGTCTTCTGCTCCTGGCCTGTTTCTTGCTCTCATGCTCTGACAGGACCACGTCTTTTCCCTTAGGTGGTTATCAGGGAGCTGAATGTGTGGGTTTCCCAGAGGAGCACAAGACTCAGTTCCTTTGCATTAGTCTATTGCTGGGGTTATTAATTTACACTGGACTAGCAAACTGAATTTTTGGGAACCATGGGTCCTGGTCTGCAAGAGTACAGTGATGGAAATGAAAGCATAATGGGTTCATGAAGGCATTTGTACTGGAATGGGCACCGCTGAGACACATCGCTGCAGACTGGTTGCTGTAGAAAAGTATGTTAGCAGATGGGGTCCATCCAGTCCTTTCCCCTCCCTTGTAATCCTGTTCCTCAGGTGGTTCTTCACTCACCTATTTCACAATTAAAGATTAATTCCTCAGTCTGTTCATCGAGGGACACAGAGCTCAGTCACCCAGCCACTCCCTGTCACCTGCAGTGGGGGGGGGGAGGGGGGAGGGGCTGAGGGATGGGCCCTTCCCATGGAAGCTCTGACCCCAAGGTGCAAATTAATAATTTTGCTAGTTTCAGGTGGGTTTTCTGAACCTGTCAGCCTGGTTTAGAGAACCCCCCTGCGTGGCCAGCCTGGCACAGACACAGGCACCTGAACATCTTGAAGCATCACAGCAAATGGGACATGGCATGAAACCTGGCCCCAATTCTCCTTTGGAGTTGGGGATTTGGTCATTTCCACATCCCACAAAGAAGTTTGTTCTGAGGCCCTGATGGTGTCTGCCCAAATGGGATAAGTGGCTGCACAGGTCTGAGCCCCCTTTGCCCATTTCCTGGCATGGCAACACCTGGACTGCAGCAATCCCAAATCAGTTAAGCAATATCCAGATTTACCACAGAAAAAAGCCCTTGTCCGCATGCTGCATGGTGGCCTGCAAGCTGCTTGTCATGAGGATTTCCCAACACAGTTCTGCTGCAGCTTTCCAGGGAACTGAGTGATGAGAGTCTGGTGGTAACAGCCAAGGTTCTCCCCCTGCTCCAACCTGAGGAATGCCCCAGCAGGGAGGGTCTGACCCTGTCCTTGAGGCACCAGTCTTGTCCCCTGCTCCTTTCTTGCCCTGTTATAACATAGCAAAATGGTGAGTTATCTTAATTTTGCAGACAGCAGCACTCAGGGATGAGGTAACTAATTTGGGAAATTATCCTGGTTGTCAATTCCCTGAGTGATTGGTGGTAGAGGCTTTGAAGCCTCACGCATGCTCCCTGCCATTCACTTGGGCTCGAATTACCCTTTTATTTTACTTCCTCCTTGTTCTCATTGCCACACCACTCAAACTAAAATTATTCGCCTACAACCACAAACGCAGGGATATATCACCGGGAGTGCTGTAGGGCTGTCACCATATATAATTCTCTGAGCTCAATATTTATAGAGCTACACAGGGCACAAATCATACCCAGAAAGCCCATCGAGCTGGAGAGCTAGGTATAAACTCCAGAAATATCGCAAGCCATCGCTCACAGGAGACTGCCCGGCAGCCCCACTGGCTGTACATCAAGCTGTAATGCCATCTGAGTCCGTGCTTGGTGCTGGAGTGGATCAGAGGTCACTTCCAAGCTTTTCTTCCATAAATCCTGGGTGCTGGCTCTCAGCAAGGTTAGGGGCTGGGAGAGCCCTGCTCTGAGTGCTCTTTCCTTCTGCTTGCTGCCACTGACACTGAGCTGTCCCAGCACCCTGTGGGGGCATTTATCTTTGGGGTCTTGTCCTCCCTTCTGCCCCTCTGTTATAGAAACCAGAGATGAGAGGGAGGAGGGGTGTGCTGGATCTCACAGCTCCACTGGACAAGCTACGGGAGCTGACAGCTCCCCTGAAATGTACTTTTGCTGGGCTTTGGGGGAGTCTGAGGCCCTCTCCTTCTCATTCCTCAGGGTCACATTCTCCCTCATCCCCCAGGCCTGTGCAGGGCTGTGAATTTTCTCCAAATGCCCAGGTGGCTATGGGCACCCAGCAGCCTGCCTTTCCACATAGCAAAGCCACTGTCATCAGTCCTAGGATAGTTCAGGACCCTCTGTCACTGCCTTCTCTCCTCTTTCCCCCTTTTTAAAGCTGCTCCCTGGCTTGGGTGGAGCTGATGCCTACTGGGATGGGAGAGTGGTTCCTCTCCAGGACAGGCCCCGATGCTGTTTGGGGCTTTTGCATTTTATTTAAAGTCAATCCAAAGAGCAAAGTGCAGGTGAAATGACTGCTCTGCAGATGCAGACTAATCCTTCCCCAGCTCTTCCCACCCTGGCAGCTTCCACCCTCATGTGCTGCTGATCCAAAGGGTACCACAACAGGTGGAGAAGATCCAGATGAGACCTGATGCAATAAGCAGGTGAAGCCTCTCTGGAGCAGGGAAGCAGTGACGTGGTGCTTTCTGGAAAAAGAAGGGTTGGGGTTTTGCCTGAGAAATCACCAGCCAGCCAATTACATTTATTTCTAAGCTACATATGATGGACTTGAGCTCACCAGTTTCTGGTTCTTCCCTCTCCCCCAGCAGCATGGCAGACAGACTCTGACATTTAAGCAAAATAAAATCCAACCCTTAGCATTAAGTAAAACTCCCAGCGTGATGGGTTCGTGGCTTGCAGCAACATCTCAGCAGGGGCGTGTTAAAGCTGGTCTCCAGCAAGTGGAAGAATGAAGCTTTGCAAAACCCTGACGAGGCAAAGCTCCTAAAATAACAATTGAATTAAACTTAATTCATTTTCACTTAATATCCTTATAGTGCCTTTAGCAAATGAAGCTGTTATTATTTTGAGGAGGAAAATGGGGAGGTGCAGTCTGGATGGAACTCACGTCTCCTTACTGAAAGAAAGCAAGCTTTTGTGGAAATAAAAAAAAGCCATGGGAAGAAATGTGGAAAGTTCAAATTCTCTACTTTGGATGAAACACCCCCAAACCCATCCAGTCTCATGTTCTTCAAGATACGTTCCAGACTCCAGAGTGTGCAAACCCATCTTTTTTTTTTTGCCAGATGCTGGAGGTTTTCTGGCTTTGCCAACGTACATACCTGGTTACATCCAGTGTCTGTGGGCAGCTGGCCAGGACCTTCCTTCCCTCCTCTTCTCTTGCAGTTTTTGAGCTTTTCTGCGACATTTGAATCCCAAATGCCCCCTGCTTGCCCTGCTCCTCACAGACCAGGGTTAGAAGCACTTTTCTCACTTTTGTTTCCATGACATGTCAGTATGAGCCTTTCCTTGGGGAAGGCTGGGGTAATTCATTACTCTGGCCCCAGCTCAGTGGGGCAGGCAAGCACAAGCTAAGGTTGGCCCTGCCCCATGGTAGCCCTGGACACACCCTTTTCAGGACAACCCTTGTCCACATGCCTTATTTCCACCCATGTCTCCTGTTTGCTTGTGCCCATTGTTACTTCTGCTGGGGATGAGATTTGGCAAGATCCTCACCACCAATGTTGTCTTTCTCTGTTGGGGATGCAGAACAACATCCCAGAAAGGATATCCTGCAGCTCTTCCCCTTAGAAATCCTAGCAAAGAGGGCCTATCTCAGGATCCCACACTCAAGAGAGGGATGGTCAACTGAAGTAAGGAGCAAATGAACCCAAGGAGCCATCCCAACCTTGTCCCACAATATTCCTTGCTCTAAACCTCAGGCTCTGCTAACCAGAGGGAGCAAAGGCTGCCCCAAAATGGCCTTTCAGGCACTGAACTACACTTCCCAGTAGGCCACAGAGCAAGGGCCATCCTGGTATGCAAAAGCCTGCATTTGACTTGCTCATACTCCCTAGGGTTGGGGACAGCTGGGGGATTTTAGGATTTCAGGGCTAGAGGCAGCCGTTGTTCATTGCTGCATAAGCAGCAGCAACAGCAGGCATTACAGCAAAATTAATTTCCACTCTGAATGTAGCTCTCCTGTGTCACTACTGCCTTTACAGTCTTCTTCCCAGAGCTTGAGAAAATAGCCTAGACAGGCTTTGCAAGGTTGCCTCGCCCTCTGTCTTGCTTGGAGGCAGGTTCCTCTCCAGCTAATCCTCTTATGACAGACCTTTTTGTCTCTTTTACTCACAGAAACCTTTCTTCACTTGCCCTGGTTAGGGCAGCAGCTTCTTAACTCTAAGAACAATGAGAATAAACTTACTTACTAAGACACAACTTTTCAAAACTGTCTGTTCTTCCCATCAATTAGAACTGGATAATTTTAGGGTTATGGTAAGAAAACTGATTGAGAAGGTCCCTGGGACAGTGAGCACCCATTCCTCATGGCTGCATCCCCTCTGCTGCCAACAGATGCTGCTGCTGCTCACTCTTGCTGCCAGGGAGGAACAAGCAATATTCAGAGCCTGTGTCTGCAGCAGGGACAAGATAACTTCACTGGGACATTTTCCAATAACCAGAAAAGTCAGCACATACGCATCATCTATTTCTCTGTGCCTTCCTGCTGCTAGCAAGCCACACCTCTTGACCCTGATAAACTTTCAGAGCGATTCCAACAAAATCCAGCTTTACTTTCAAAAACAAAGACTAGTGGGAAAACAATTAGCAGTCATGGTGGAGTACTTAATCAAAATCAGATCATCAGGGGTTTGGTTTTTTAGAGCATTGCAGTTGAAGAAGAATATGAGATGAACTCCACCATCTCTGGACCTGGCATGAGCTATTTATCTTCTGTATCACTGGCTAAGAAATGGAAATTTTTTTTGAGCACTATTCCTTTGAAGGGAGATTCCTGTCTTGGTTGAGAGCCAAGGCCTGGAAAAAAGTGAAGATCTAGCTAGGCATTTGCCAGAGCTTGTGAATGGACTCCTGTGCCCAGCATGTGCCACACCCACACCCATTAGGAGACTGCCTGGAAAGCCCCTGGTCCTGTCCTAGCAAGGTGAACACCTGAGGGGCTGTGAGGGGCACAGAGCTCACATTCCATGCTGTGCCTCAGCAGGGCTCCTTCTGACTGAGTCCTCACAGCTCTCAGGGCCAGCCAAAGACACGGAGAACGCCTCACAAGCAGCCTCTGCCAGGACACTGAGCACCTTTCAGGGACCATCACTGAGCTCTTGTGCCCTGCTTGGAACATGCCAGCTAAGAGAGGAGCAAGGTTCAGCCTGTGCTGTGTATGCAGGATCCAGCCATGTTTGCAGGTAGTGGAATACCCACCCTGTTTCCCCCCCAGAAATTTCCTGTCCAAACCCTTTCTTTCCAGCCATGTCTCTGGAACATAATTCTCATCCTCCCTGCTGTAAAGGAAACCCTAGACAAAGTACCTAAATTAAGAGCTGCAACATAGTAGAAAGAAGGTAAAAGGGCTGGGAAGTTTCCCCTGGAGGCCTTACCACTCCTTCAATTTTCTTACCACCAAACTGAATGCAAGAGGGTTTTGAGGGGGAGACTTGTCGCCACTCCAAAGTGAGGTGCTTCAGAGCCCAGCCCTGTCTCACCCAGGCATCAGTTAAATGAAATAGGAGGTCCTGGTGGCAGAACCAAGACATCAGTTGATTATTATTTTTTCTCACTGTGGGGTGATTTTTTCTGTGTCTTTACATCTTGCAATGCTAATTATTCTTTTGCTTTCCCTTGAAGTGTTCATGGATCAAATAGGGCAGATTGCCTCTCCCCTTGGCCACGGTTTCTGCACCCTGGGCTGGACAGGACACAAAGAATGAGGGCAGAAGTTGTTTCACAACCTCACTGATGGATATCGTGGCTCATTCCTCCTACAGGGCAAAAAAAGAGACAAGGGAGAGAAATTAAAGCTATTAGTATCAAACAATTAAGGGCTGTGGTTGAATTAGGTGAAAAATAAATGGGACTATTTGGGAAAAGCTTTAACAGATCATAAAATAATACCTTTTTAAGAAACGAGAAATAGAAGCTAATTACAGGCTGTGTGACATTGGCTTTATGTTGGTGCTTGTGCTGATGGACTTGGAAGTTGCTTGACTGCTCCAGTTCATTTTGGTGTGCAGGAAAGCACTGATGGATGAGGGGGATGCAGGAGCAGCAGCCAGGGATTTTTTTGCTTCATCATTGAATCATAACATAATTCACATTGGACGTGACCTCAGGAAGTCTCTGATCGAGCTCTCTGAGCAGGGCTCACTGCTGCTGGGGCAGAGTTCTCAGTTCAGTAAACCTTTGAATGTTGACATGGTTAGTGACTTCAAAGTTGGATGTCTGGTCCAGCATTTGCCTATACTTTATGTGGAAAGTTTCTTTCTCTTATAAGTAATCACAGTTTTCTTTGATGCAACTTGTCTGTCACTCCTTGTGTATATTGTCCTTTTGTCTTTCCCAATACCCCAAGAAGAGTCTGGCTCTGCCTTTTCTAACACTCCACCAAGCATCCCTGGCGTGGATGAGGGTGCCTGAGCAAAGGATGTGCAAGCACAGGACACCGGGGGGAGCTGTCAGCATGAGCATAAAGGAACGTGACTTGTGATACTCCCTACTCTCAAGGATTAAATGCTTACACAAACTAGAAAGAACGACAACAAAAGAAAACCCCAACCAAACAAAAAAACCAACCTGCTGTGAATCATTATATTTCCCTTCAAATTATTATTATTTTTCTGAAAATAGTCATGGGAAGTAAAAGGGTCGTAATACTCATTTATGTGCTCCAGGGGCAGGGCTAATACCTGGAGGGTGATTGTTGCCCATGAAAGTGACAGCAGAAAATAACCTGGGCAGTGTCCACCAGCACATATGCAGTACTTCATGCTGTCAGCTCTGCCAGCCTCAGAGCAGGGCACAGAGGATCCCATGAGCAGTGAAGGGGGGACGGTGTCTCAAGTAGCTGGCAGGTTTGGTAAAGGACATATCCAAGGGAGGGCTCATTCCAGGTGTGAAGTCCTGTCAGTTGACAAGCAGTGACCCAGGGACTCTGCAATCCTCTTGGTTCTGGGCATGAAGCAGGAGGCAGGAGAGTCTCTGCTAGGGGTGACCCTGGCTGCAAAGGAGCTGTATGCACACGGCAGGGAATGCTCCAAAGATCAGCTCCTGACAGCAGCGGGATTTGAAACATCCAAAGACTGAATTTACTTGTCATGTCTCTAGTCACATTTTGGCTGAAATTCAATGAGACACTTAAATTTGGGAGGACAGGGACTCAGGGGCATGCACAGGATCGACTAGGAAGAGCTGCTTGCTTTCGTGTCACCCCACTGTTTCTGAGATGCATTAGGTCACGTCTAACCCTGTAGCTGGTTTTGACCTTCCATCGTCTCCCCAGGATCTGTGGCACTGGTGTCACTGAAAATGGCAATCCTCTCCAAAATGGCTGTGAACCAGGGGATGGTTTTCGCCCTTCAGACTGTATTACTGTGGTAGCATCGTGCTTCCTCAGCTCCTGATACGGGTTGTGGGGGACAATGTGCTCCTTCACACGGTGACATTAGTGATGTCACAAGCCCTGGAAAATATGATTTGGTTTCTCTGTGGGATATGGAGTGGCTGCTCACCTCACAGAAAAAGGAATGACACGGGGGGTTTTGCTCACGAAACCGTTCCTCTTCTCACCTTTTAACTTTTAGAGGGGCTTTTTCCCTTAAGCGCGCTTGGCAGGAGGCGGCAGTCCCTGCTCGGTCCCACTCGGGGGTGCCAGCCGTGTTTTGGGTGCCGGGTGGCGGCGCGGCCAGCAGAGGGCGCGCTCGCCTAAGCTTTGAGCGCCGCGCGGGAACGAGGCTGCGGCGGCTCCGGCGGGAAAACGATCGCCCTCAGAGCCCTCAGCCCGGCTCCCTCCCCCGCCGCCCGGGGAAAAGCGGCCGGGGAGTGCGCACGGGTGTGTCGTGACGCTGTGGTGAGGTGAGCTTGGAGAAGAGGTGGCCTCGAAACGGGACTCGCTGACTGTAGTCGATGACTAACCCAAACCCAAACCCAAACCCAAACCCTAACCCTAACCCTAACCCTAACCCTAACCCTAACCCTACCTAGCCCTAACCCTAATCCTAACGAGAAGGCAGGAAAATTAACAGCCCAGGCTAATACACCGTAATTGCGGGCAGCCGGAATTGGGCTTCCTCCTGCCGAGGAGGCACCTGGTGCAGGACAGAGACTTTTTGAATCTTGCCGGCAGCAGAGGCCTACAGGCTTGACATCACCGAGGAGATAGGCAATGGGACAGGGCAGCCCATCCCTCCTTTCCAACTGCTACTGGATCCAGTTTTTGCTCCAGTCTCTGTGATGGATTTGGACCTCTCCAGTTTGTGCCTATGTTAATGCTGTGATGGCCCCATCTTTGGCAGTGCATGGGATTTTGGGAAGCAATGAGTGGCCCCAGCTGCATGAAAAGGTAATAATTATTGGAGACACACCAGAGGAAACAAAAGAGGGGTATTCCTTCCTGTGGCCAGTGGCAGCTAAAAGCAGGGGTACTGCAAGCAGCTGGAAGGGACCCCCACACCTGGCCAAGGCTGTCCCTCTGCAGGGTACATGCTGCATCCCCTGGCCTTGCTGCAAAGCCAGACAGGCAGGGGTGTACAGGATGCCCTGGGTCCCCCCCACAGCATGTCTGGTTATGGTCACAGGCCTCCCCTCACCCTCTGTGCTTGGGCCATGGTAACCCTGCTCTGACCAGCTGCTGGAGGTGCTGATGTTGAGGTTTGAGAATGGGGACAGTGCTGCTCTTTCATCCAACTCACTGCTTTAAAAGAATAATAGTAGTATTAGTAGCAATAGTAATAATAATAGTAGTAGTAGTAGCAGTAATAATAATAGTAGTAGTAATAGTTGTAGTTGTAGTAGTAGTAGGGGATGAGATGATCCATTCACTTGGCAGTACCTGAAATTTTTACTGTGGGGTCTAGGACACAAGCAGCCAACACCCATAAACTCATTCGTGCAGGCCAGCATTTACAGACAACTGGCCTCTCCACAGTTGGCAAGACTTGAGCTCACAGTCACATCACTTTTCCACCAAATACTGTGTTCCTGCTCCCAAAGAAAGGAACTTATTTTATTTTTTAAAGTGAAAGGAGAATAGCAGCCAGCTAATAGTGTAAAGAGCAGAAAACTGTGAAAGGGTCCTCTGAGGAAGTTGGCACAGGCTCCAAATTGCTGTGGTGACATCTTCTATGGTCTCCTGTTCTCACTGCTCTGCCCTCTGAGCAAGGTGTGAGTCCCTTCCAAGGGAAAAGTTATTTCCATAATAAATGGACTGGGAGGAGCTGAGAGGAATATTGGCTTTGTCAGGAAAGGACAGATCAGAAATGATATATTGGAATAATTTCAGCATCTTGGATAACTCCAGTTTGGCTGTAATATTAATGTTTCTGAAGATAAGGAACATTTCTGCAATGAACTCGTGGTAGTTCAGTGTGGCCTTGGCATTGCTTTGGGCTATGAAACCATCATGGACCCTCTGCACTGAGTGCCCTGAACTCCCTGGATGTCCATGCTTGACTGCCCTGAACGCTTTTCCAGCAGTGTGTTAGTGGGTCTGCGAGAATAAAGGAGTGGGACTGGTGTTGGTGAGGTCGTGCCTGCTGGGGGTGGCATGGAGGGGGCAGCTGGGTCCCTGGCAGCGGATGTGTTTGCAGATTGGGGCACCATTCAGAGCACTTCTAATCCTGGGGTTATGGCCCCAGTGAAGCGAGACCTCCCCTTTGCCATGTGCCGCTCTGGGTGCTCCTTTCCCAGCCAGGCACCTGAGAGTGCTGGGGACTCCCCGCAGCCGGGGCAAATGTGAGCCCTGGGGGCACAGTGGGAGGGAACAGTCACCCTGTTCTGTGCCCGGGGAGGGGAGCACAGGCACTCCTCTGCTTTGCAGGCTGCTGTGACCGGCTGCACGCTCTCACCACGAGGTTTGCTCTGCATTTGAGGGGAGGGAGAGGCAGGGGTGCCGTGTAGCTGTAGCCCATCTCCCCAGCAGTCAGGACAACTCAGAGCATGGGGTCTTTGCTGCAGCCTCGGAGGTTCCTGCATCCCTCTGAGGGACCGCCACCAAGCTGAGGGAAGTCCCTCCACCATCCATGGGCCCCGCTGAACCTGGGGAGAGCCTGGGGGGCTTCAGGGGCTCCCCCGGCCGCCGGACTGCTCATGTGTGGAATCCCTGCTCCCTTCCTTGACGTGGCCACTCGGTTGCCCTTGTCCCATTCGTGTTTCTGCCTGCGGAGCCATCCCCGGGGGTGGGGACGGAGGCAGTGGGGGAGCACTGTCTTATTCGGGAAATGGGAGACAGGGGTTGAAAAGGAGGGAGAAAGGCTTTTGCCAGAGGAAATCGATATCCCGTAAAAAGTAATTATTGAAGCATAAATTTATCATAAGGGTGATCACCAATAAAACATCTCTTGGCGACGTTTTAATTTAAAATCAAATTCGAAAAGGCCCCCCTCCCCCTTAAAAAAAAATCCTTAACAAGCAGAAAAATAACTGCAGCCCTTGGAACACTTCATTATACGTTCAAAGAGAGCTCCATCATCTTCGCACCGACGCCGGGCTCTGCTCTTCTGATGGATCCAATGCAGCTGATTTATGGAAATGACTTGCAAATCCATAAATGTAGTTTGCAGTGACAGCCGTGCATATCACTAGTAATTCCTTTAAACTATGCAAAGAAAAATGATTCATATCTGGTTGGACCCTGCCTTTTCCAAGGGTCGCCACTCCTGAGTCTTGATGTGTTTGTCTGTATTGGTTTCCCTCTTGATTTTTTTTTTTTTTTTAACTCCGTGATGGATGAGGCTGAGATCTTAACACTGAAACCCGAGACCCCGAGACGGCCAGCGAGGGAAGAGTTAAGCCTGTGGGAAGATGGTTTTGCCCTCCTTCCCCGCGGATACGCGTGGGTCGGACGCGACACACATTGCCGCACTCGGTGTCGTGTCCCCCCGGCTTTTCTCTGCAACCCCCCGGGTTTCATCCCCGGGTTCCGAAAGCTTAATTGTGTTAATTAATTAGTCCTTCATGTGTGGTTGCTGGGTGACTCCGGGGCGGATGCAGAGGGATCGGGGAGGCGCAGCTCAGAGGGACCCGTGCCCGTGCCTCAGTTTCCCCACTTGCAAGAGGGGCGTGACGAGGGCAGCCGGCCCGGGCGATGCTGCTGAAGCTCCGCTCTGAGGAAGCCCCCGAGTGCCCCCTCCCTTTGGCTCCCGGCTCTGTCCTCCTTGCAAACCGCAGCACACAGGGCTGGGCCCGCACACGTCCGGCAAGGATGGAGCAAAATTAGCGGTTCCCGGAATTTCTACACTGTTTTTCGCGGTCATCCCAGGAGTCACCACACCCCCCCCCCCCTCCCCATTTGTATCCCCAAAGATCATCCTCCAGCAGTATCTCTGATAATGCATTTATTAGGCTTCATGATGCAATAACCACAAGCAGCCAGAAAATGTAGCATATTTCCACATTATCATCCAATTTCCCTTCCCGGGTATTTAGTTCAACTCTTTAACACCAGCCACATAATTAGAATTTGGATTTCCATTAATTTTCCTTGGGCCTGCAACCATTTTAAGATCACAGTGGTAATTAACGTGATACATCACTAATTTCACCAAGCACAATCTAAGTAGGTGCGCCCCCTCCTGCTCGGGGGCAAGGCTGGGGGGGATGGTGAGGGGGACGTCGGGGGTCGGGGCGGCCCGGGATCCCTGCCAGGGTGACTCTGTCCCCGC
>VZTZ01023305.1:719800-721610 GCA_013400955.1 Drymodes brunneopygia
AGGCGCTTCCACGTTCCCGCACACCCTTTTGCCAATTGCTAGTTTTCACCTCTCCGGGCCAGGACCTGGGGTGTTTAAGCGGATTGACGCCTTTATTTTTCCTGTCGGGAATCACTTGGGAAAGGCCTCTCTCTCCCCCTGCCCCATGCCCACCTTTTCCCAGGGCGAATCTCGGTGAGCCGCTGCCCAAGGCACGGAGCCCCTCGCTGGGGGCGAGAAGCTCTGAAACGCTTCGGGTTTGCCTGGGGTGGGAAACGGGAGGGACTTTGCCCCCTGCTGTGAATCCGTGCGGGAAGTACTGGGGGCAGGTTGAAGGCCAGACAAGGGGACCGCTGCCCCAGGTGTCCCCGGGCAGTAAATTCCAGCTGGGGGTCTCGGCCCAGCTCCCTCCTTCTCCGGGACAGCTCTGGACACGGAGGGGAGCGGCCGGCGGCCCCTGGGTCGGCGAGGCTGACACAGAGATCCCTAATTTGGGGTAAATCTGGTAATCTGGAGCGGGCAGGAGGGGTTCCGTGCTGCGTCCATGGCAGCAGCGCTCCGAGCGGGCCGGGAAGGGCTGCGGCTGGGTCAGCTCAGAGGGCACGATTCAGCGCTGCCACCGCGTCCCTATTGCTGCTGCGGGGGAAAAAAAACCCTAACCAACCTACGAACAAACAACAATCTCACTCCCACACCCCCACCCCCCCGAAAAAAGAAAAGACAAACGAGGAAAAAAAAAGACAAAAAAACACCGAAAAGAAAAAAACCCGTATTGTATCTAAAATTCGTGGGAGAGCAAACCCCGAGCAAAAGATCTACTCAGGTGATTCCAGGGAAAGGCGCATTTCAAACTGGATGACAAACGAAGGGCACAAGCCAGAGCTTAATCTTTAAGCTAAAAAAAAATCTTTTGTTTGTCAAAACGCAGATTAAACAGCCCAAATCCCGGTTATTTGGAAATGGAGGGGGTAGCCAAATTAACAGGCTACAAATCTTCAGGAGGAGGCTTTATTTACTAATCCGCCCCAGCCACGTGTGGTAAACTTCTACGGGTGCAAGGCGGCCCGGCATCTCTTCTCTTTGCACTCAGAAGTCAATAGATCAGAAACCCAAATTAACTCCCAGCCTATTTTCCATACACCCAGCCACTTTTTTTTTTTTTTTTTATTTCTTGGTTATAGTGAATTGTACTGTTTGCAGCCTCATTAAATCCATTCCAAGACAAAAGAATAAAAGACTGGGGGGAGGGAGGGGACAGGAAAGGAGGGGGAACAGGAGAGGGAATGGGGAAAAAAGCAGATAAAGAAAACAAATAAAGCCCTTTAACTAGATCTTCACATAAATGTCACAGTTTCTCAGCATTTACGATTTCCCTGTTTAGCATAAAAACACTTAAGGACAAGATTGAAGGCTTTCCGAGAGATCTGGACAGAAGTCAAAGCTATCATTCGGAGGTTTAAAAAAAAAAAAAAGAAAAATAAAAAAGAGGGGATGGCGGAGTGGGGGGCGGGAGGTGGCGGAAAACAAGTGCTCTTCCAAATAATACTAAAGAAAAGTGAATTTCATTGTAATTCATAGGCTTGTTCCAAATACCAAGAGAGAAAGAAAAAAGAATAGAAGCGCACAGATGCCCCGACGAAGGGAGAACAGCTCTGCTCCCATTGTTGTGGAGTTAAACAGTGGAAGGGAGGGTTAACCTAATCCATCAAATTGTCTGGAAATTGTGAAGAAAATTCAAAAACCATATGGTCTCCAAGCGCTCGCCTTCTCTCTGCTGTGGAGGGGCACGCTTGTTTCAGCATGGCGAACCGCAGGAGGCTGTATCTGCTCC
>VZTZ01023305.1:725042-751793 GCA_013400955.1 Drymodes brunneopygia
AATTTTAAAAAATAATTAAAAAAAAAAAAAAGAAAAAGGAAAAGCAGACTTCGTCGAGGGGAAGAGCAGCCCTCGCACCGAGACCTCGGACCAGGGGGAAAGAAGCGAGAAGAGATGGGGTAATTGACTATTGCTAACAAGTTATTGTTGATTGGGAGGTAATCAATTATCTTCAATGACACTTTTCGCCCTCTCTCTCTCTCTCTTTCTCTCTCTCTCTCTCTCTGTCCAATGCAGGCTTTTGCAAGTTCGGAGACCCATTAATTAGGAGGCGGTATGGAGGTGGAGCCCAGTTGAATTATAATGCTGAATGCACTTGTCATGTTCTGGCCCTGCTATTTGTTTGGACATATATATTTTTAAATTACATTACAAACCAGCCTTTATTGCATCAGGATAATACAGTATAGTGAAAAATAATAATAAGCGAAAACGAAACAAACCGAAAAATATCCGCCTGTATCTTTTTTTTTTCCTTCCCCCCTCGAGATTTTTTTGGTTTTTCTTATATTTCTCCCTCCTGCCAATTTCTGCCACCAGGTTATTCAAAATGTCTCTCTCCGGCTCTACCCAGGGCCGTTTGATTTTTTTTTTTTTTTTTTAATGAGGGGAAGAAGGGGAGAGCCTGGTTCCAGGTAAGGCAGACCTTTCTTTTTCAATAAAACCCGAAGGTTTCCGCCGAATTTGTCGTGCTCCTCTTTCCCAGCGCCCTGTGTCGGAGAGGGCTGCGGGGGCCGCGGCGGGAGCTGGGCCCCCGCGGTGCCGAGAGAGCCCAGGGAGGGATTGCGTCGCGGGCTGCGGGCCGGGAGCGCTCCGGGGATGTCGGCGGCTTTTCGGGCTCCGGTGGCACCGGGTGGTCCTGGCCGGGGGCAGAGCGGGGGGAAGTGTCGGGGAGGGCCGGTTTCTAGCCCAAGTTATTTTGCTGCGAGCCCACGGGCGGCTCTGGAGAGGGGCAGGGGCTGCGGGAGTTGCTGTGCTCCCCACTCTCCGGGAACCCGGCCCGGCCAGGCTCTCCCCGGTGCCAGTCTCGCTCGTTAGTACTTCAACGCGGATCACCATCTCGCTTCCTTCTCGCGGTTCCACAGGGAAGGAGACAAAGCCCAGGGCCGGGGTGAACAGCTTGGCCCCCACTGCGGGCGTGAACACCCCACGGTCCCCGGGGGGACCGCGGCCGGGACACGACCCGCGGGCCGGGCTGGGGCTGAACGGGACGGGCGGTGGCTGTAGGGGCGGTGGGGTAGGAAGATAGGCCGGGGCTTGGATCCGGCCCCAACTTTCCCTCCTCACCTTGAGGGCCAAGAGGAGGACGGCTGGCAGCTCCCAGGCCGCTAGGTACCAAACAAGCACAAAAGAAGCAAATGGCTCCTCTCCTTAAAGCGCCCTCTTCCCATTTTTTATAGCTCTCTGGGAGTCTCTTTATGCAGTGACCTATTTTTAAAGGCCTATATTGGGTTATTCATCATATCAAATACTGCGAGGAGATGGGGGGGAGTCGGTCGGGGGGGAGCGAATTACACTGATTCTAAATCGCCCGGCTTCTTTGCTTTGCTAGGTGGATTATTTGCTTCGCTTTGCTTGGGTTTTATGAAGTGATTTAAACATATTTTAACCAATTAGAGACTTTCCTCCTCTCCCTGGTGTCCCTTCGCATTGTTTTCCAGCGTGGCGTTTTATGTCAGGATCCAGGTTTTATTGAGAACTCAGCCAGGGGTGCTGATGTTATAATTACAGAAATAAGGTTTTTAAAAAATAAAAAAGGGGGGGAAAAACGAGAGAAAAATAGCCTCGTTCCTATGTGCGAGTTTGGGCGGGCTGGCGGGGGTATGGGATGCTCTGAGGCGCAGTCAGTTCCCGGCTGTAGCCTTCCCCTTGAAGCGGAGTGCGGACACGGGCGCAACTTACGCCCCCATCTCGCGCACAGCCCGTTCCGCTCAGGGCATGGGGAAAAGTGTTTCAGACACAGTGAAATCCTGCAAATCGTTTCGGATGCCCTGTTGTCCCCCCAGCCTGCATCTTCCCTCTCTTCCTACGCGGGAGGACAGGGTTTTAAAAGCACCCTACTTTTTTTCTTTTGGCTCCCTAATAGGGGCAGAGCCCGGGGTAGGACGGACAGCAGCTTCAGTACAGACTCCCCGACACAGAGGGACCCTTCCTCGTTTGCCTGGGCCGCTGCCTGGCAGGTGATAGCCGGGTTCATTCTTTGCACGAGTAGCTCAGCCCGGTGGCTGCAGGCCTGTCGCCTGTCCTTGTGCCCAGTGTTCCTCCCCAGATAGCACCTCACTGGGAAAAGGCTGGTTGAGAGGGAAGGGGGCAGATCCCGATCCCCCTTCCCCGAGTCCCCCTGCTCTCAGTGGTTATCCCGGTGGGCTCCGACCAACCCCTCTCCACTGTGCTCTCGGTTGCCCGATGGTGCCTTTGGCGGATTTGAGTTCGTTTGTCCTGCGCTTACTTTGCCTTCGCAACCGCTGAATCTCCCTCTCCGCAAACGACTCCCTCTTTGCGCACCGGGTGTGGGCTGGGCTGCCCCAAACCCGGCTCAGGGGGAGAGCTCTTCATCTCCCCTCCTCATCCTTCGGAATTTAATTATTTTAATTTTCTTTTTTGGCAGCCCGTTTGGCACCCAGCCCCGAATTAGGGACCCTCAGTGCCCCCCGGAGTGTGCCATTGCATCTCACTGTCCTCGGAGCGCCCTGGAGAGCAAGGGAGCCCCGGGGACAGCCGGAGGCCTGCTCAGGCCACAGCCACGAAACTCCGCATCCCGCCGGGCTCTTCTGTCCGTCCCGCCGGGAGGCAGCTGCTAGTCGTGTGTCCCAGCTTTGAGGTCGTTTGGGGAAGAACACCCTCATCCAATGCGCTCCAACACCCTCCCGGTTCTGCCTACTACAGCCCCTCTGAGTGGGACCTGGAACTGACCTACTCCTGGTGCAGGCAGAAGTTTGAGTTGGGTCCCCGGCCGAGAGGCGGGGGGAAGCGGGGCTGGGGGGAACGGCGGCCCTTGGGACCCCGGTCCCCGGGGATAGATGAGGGCGTCCCCCGAAACCTTTGGGGAAGTGTCGCTCCGGGTCCCTGCCTTCCACCGCGGAAGAAAAGTGAGTAAACCTGCGGTGTTTCCTCTTCACAGAGGGGAAAACTGCCGCTGAATCCAAAACTACTCGTGAGTGGGGACACACGCAAAAAAAAAAAAAAAAAAGATCTCTGGCTGCGAGTAGCATCTTTGGAAACCTCTCCCCTTGCCGTCTCCGGAACCGTATTTCGGTGTGTCGGCGTAGCTGCCCTCCCCAGAACAGTCCCGGGCCCGACGGGCAGCAGCAGGACGCTCTCGGGGCTGCCCGGCTCTGGCTGTGTGCGGTCCGCTCCTGTCCAGGAAAATGTCACAGGAATATAATTAAAGCAGGCGGCATATATCATTCAAGTGTTGATCACCAAAGTAACTGCGTACAAATGACACCTCCTTTCCCGGCATAGCTGAGCCGTGCATGGCTCCCAGCTATGTCTGCCTAGTTTAAGTGGTCTAAACACGTTACCACTCCCTGTTAGCAGCGTGGAGAAGAGCAAAACTCCGTGCCCTCGAGCTGATAGCTAGTCCTGGCACAGCATCTCTCAAAAGCCGGGAGGGCGAGCTAGGAACCTGAGAAATAACTGTTTGAGTCTTCAAGCACTCGCCCAAGTTTGGGGCTGAGACTACCGAGGGGCGGAGAGGCCCCAGTGGGACCCGCGGTGAAGGACGGAGAGCCACCGCGGGCTCTGTGGTCCCTGTCCCAGACCACTCTTGAAAAACGGCAGATAAAAGGTATCTACAGGTATCCCCGGATCCCACCGCCGCCGGGCACTGCTCGGCGTTGCTCCCTTTGGAAAACAACTGCCCCGAGTTGGGGGCCCGTCGGCTCCCAGTTGTGATGGGGAGGGAGAGCCGGGGTACCGGAGAGCGCTGTGGGGTTGGGGAGAAGCTCCCCAGCCGAGGCCATTTCTGGAGCTCGTTGTACAGCTATCGGCCGATCCTTTCTTCCAACACAACCACCTCCCTGCACGGGAAGAAACTTTTCTACACCAAAAATAAATGTGACCCGAGTGCTCGCATCCGGCCTGGGACCGGGGCCAGGGGCAGCGTTCCCGGCCCGGCCCGGCTGGGACACACCGCCCCACAAAGCCCCGAACGTTCCCCAGCAGAGAAAGATGGAGAAGTCTCCGTTCCCTCGGAGGGTTTCGGCCGCGGGGCCGGGACCTGAACGGGGCCGAGCAAGGACGAAACCCGCGGGCCCAGAAACCCGACCAGAAGCGGGATGAGAGGAGCAGCCCCTCTCGGGCGGACGGGCAGTGCGGTGCCCAGATCTCCGACTTCCTCTGGCGATTTTCGTTTGCAAACCAACTCCCGGGTCGACTCAGCGGCGCCGAGACCGGCGGAGCTGCAGGGTCCGTGCACTTTCTGACCACCCCTGGGGCCGATTTGTTTCCTCCCCCAAAGTCCCCGCATAGTGGAGCTGGCCCGGCGGTGCTCACATCGCTCTCACCGCCCCGCTGTGGGGCCGGGAGAGGGCGGGGAGCCTCAGTTTGGGCGAGTCCCTGGCCCGGTGTAAGCGGGGATACCCTCGGGCTCGTGTAAAGGAAATAGGGGAGCCCGTCTCCTCCATAAGCCATTTTAGAGCACAAAGTGAAAGGAACAACCGGGGTGGACCAACACCTCCAGCCAACTCATCACCCTGCATGAGGTCCCAGGAAGCATTACCCATAGCGGGAGAGAAATGCGGGAGTGTCCTCATCCCAAATGTCAGGAGCCAGCACATTGTCTCTCCTCTTAGCACAGTTGGGGGACCCTCTTGTCCCACCACTCCTGGTGCATTTTAGGGATTCCCTGGAGTTTGTTGGGGCTAGAGAACCAGTCTGCGCTGATGGCTCCCTAGCCAGACCCCCGTTTTTCCCCTGGGAACAGAGTCCTCCAGGAGCCGCTCCAGGGGTTCCCTTGAGAGAAGGGCCAAAAGGAGCGTCTGAACCTATTTAATCTTTTAAATTCCATTTTTTTATTTTCTAGTCCAAGAAATTTAGTAGTACTCAGGCTCCCTGGGAAGAACAGTCGGGACACGCCTGTCCCAGCTCCAGGCAAGGCGAGAACTTGATTTTTATAAATTCAGAGTTTTAAAACCCCCTAAATACTCTGACAAATGCCACCTGCAGAACGCCTCTGGAGGGCAGGGGGGTGGGACGGAGCCAGTCGGGGGCGTTTCAGGCCTCCTGGCCGTGTCAGGATCTGTGGATGACAGAGATTTAGCAGCACTCGGACCCTCCCTGCCCCGTCCCAGTTCCGGGAGAGGCAAGGCCTTGCCGCGGGGCAAGCGGGGAAGACCCTTCAGAGGGGACCAGCGCGTCCCCGGCCTGCTCAGAGCCTGTCTGTCCACGAGATCACTTTCGTTTTGGGATGGGGAGCAGCCACCGCCTTCTCTCCAGACCCCCTCGGTTCCAGGGAAGAGGCTGGAAGGGGGGAAGGGGTGGCCACGGAGCTGACCCTGGGCTGGCGGGGCTGGGCGCTGGGGAGGCGGGGGCAGACGGCGCCCGGCCCGTGCAGCTGCGCCCGGAGGCGGCTGGAAATAGCGCTCAGCGCTGGGTTCCCCTCTCACCTCTGGGCCCCGCGGGGCTGGTCTGGGATGTCGAGACCCGAGGTGGTACCCACCTCACCCCGGCCCCGGGGATCCCTCGCTTTCCCCCGGAGAGAAGGGGTCTGCCGGCGGGGGGTCTGCCCGCAGGACGCCTCCCCGCCCCGCAACTGCGCTCCGGAGTCGGGGCTCCGCAAAACTTTGGTTGGTTGGTCGGCGGGGGGGACAAACGACACAGCCACCCAGGACTGTGACAGCCGAGCCGCGCTGGCTCCTCCGAGACCTGTAATATCTCTGCCGCTACCGGCATGCGTGAATAATTCACCAGGCTGCCAAATGCAAGTAAGGTTTGTGGCAGCTATGAAAGAGCCGGGGAGGCGAGGGCTCATTTTTGGGGGGCAGGAGGAGGTGTGGGGAATCAATTGAAACTTAATAAAGGGAGTGGGGGGGGAGAATGTCGGAAATAAGGCAGGCAACTTCTTCTAATAACAACTTGGTGTTAATAATTCAGGAGCAGTCATTGGATTATAGCGCAATATCCGAAGTACGCGTTGCCGGCACTGTGCGGGTGGATAATGTAATCGGAGCTCATTTTGCCTTCCAATAAATTACAGCAGCAAAACTTTCCTGTTAAAGCAGTTATTTGTATTTCTTTTTTGAAAGTGATTCCCCTTCCAACAACAGTAAGAAAATTAATTAAAAACTAATATTTCCATCCATTGCAAGAGCAGTACCAAGATGCAGAGCCAGAGTTTGACTGTGATCTCTTCCAACTTTCAGAGCTCTGAGGCTACTCCTCCTTCTCACTTCTTTCCTTCAGTCTCCCTGTTTTTTCATCTTTCCTTTTTTTTCATCCTACTCCATTTGGTCTCACAGGAGCCCCCCAAGCTCAGAGGAGAAAAAAACCTCTCTCTAAAATACGTCTCTTCATGTTAGACTTGCCATGTTTGTTCTTCTTGTCCCTTTGAGGTCCTGTTATGAAGTGGTAGCAGCTAGAGGTAAGGTCAAAGAGCAGTTCACTTGTCTTTCAACTCACACATGAGGTGAGTTTGCAAGGCCTCAGATGACTCGTCCTCTTTTTATTCCAAACTGCAGCAGCATTTAGCAGCAGACACACTCCGCAGACACAGCCAGGGTATTGCAGCTTTTCTCCATTCCCCTTTCCTCTCACCAAAGGTCAGGCTATGCCCTTGCCCTCTTGTGGCCTCCATCTCCAGCTGGGGTTCACAAGATGGTTCTCAAACCTCTCTCAGCCTCTGCTGCAGGACACAGGGATCCTCTGCACTGCTCTCCAGTGCCAAGATGCCCTCAGCATTCTCAGACCTGCCTCATAAAGAAACCTTTCCCCAACAGTTTGTCCATGACTAGCAGACATCTCTCATGATCTCACAAGAGGCTTTACACATGTGTTTGTTTTATTCTGCTTTCTGTTTCAGGAACCTTAGACACATTGCTCAGTTGGTCATGTTTCAGGCAGGGCTTTTTCTGTGGGTACTTTTAGCATCCTGTAATGGTGACTGGCATTTCCCATCCTGCATAATAGCTGCTGTCAGCTTACAGCATTTCTGTACCGATCGCTGTCAGATCAGGCTGCCTCCTTGTCTCCAGTGCTGCATGGAGGTACGATGGGCAGAGAGAGAAAAGAGCTTCCTGGAGGAGGCTGGAGTGAAAAGAAAAAAATCTCTCCTGTTAGGCACTTTCCTGATTCTCACTCTTCAGATTCAGACTCTTGAACTCTGAGGTTTAATATCACTAAAAAAATCTCTCTTGTGATTCCACCTCTGAGCATCCTGGAGTCTTGTCCACATCCCTTCTCTAGTTCAGTTTGTGACATCTCTTGGCATCAAATTCCCATGGCCTCCTGCCTGGCACCCAGGACTCTTTTTCAGTTGATGTACAATCACTTGTAATTTGTGGAACTTTACAGCCTGGACTTTTTCTCCTGGGCACTGAGTAAAACCTGTGCAGTGAACAGATTCAAGGTTTCTTCCGTGCTTGAAATCTCCTTGGGATCTGTTGTTTTTTACAGGTGTGCAAAGCAGGTCTTCACTAATGCCAAATATGCAGCAACACGTGGGTTTGGATTCTGCTTGCACATGGAAAAAACAGTCAGGTTCTCTGCACTTGCCTGCATTGGTGTCACAATTTAACAAGGACCTACCAGTGCTCCTCAGTAAGAGCTAAGAGGGTGAGCAAGGGAGGTATTAAGGCTGCACAGAGCAGAAATAACCTGGTCTGGGGTGTGCAAAGGGGCTGGCTGGCTGTTGTGGGCATCCTTCACCTTGGGAGAGGCTGAAAGTGGTGGGGCCTGGGGGTTCCCCGGCTGGGGAGCCGCCACAAGAGGGAGGGCACCGAGGTCAGCGTGGGGTCCCTTATCCTCAGCCAGGGAGCAGGAAAGGGGCTTTCCCGGGGCTCACTGCTTCTCTGGAGATGGGAGAGCAGCTGTGGAGGGACTAGTTCAGTCTGTTCCAGAGCACAAGTTAACCTCCCAGAAGCAGCCCCTCTCCCTCACTTTAAATCTTGGGATTTTCTGCTTGGAAAGCTGTGTGCCTGCTCCTGTCACTTTTTGCAGTCTCAGTGGAGCAATGGGCGTTGAAAGCTTCCTGTGCCCTGTGAACCTATTGCCAAACTCCAGCTGGACCTTTACTTACAGCAAAAGGAGTGTTTGTGAATCTTGGAGTACATGGACTCCAAGGACAGGAGAGAAAAACAATTTTAATTTCTCAGTGCTAAATAAATACTTGTTGACTGGTAATGTAAAAATTATAGAAGATATGATTTTTTATTGAGATGTGTATGGATCCCTAAATGGTGATCTCATTAGGTACAAGGAGTGTAGGCAGTGGGTAAGGAGGTGTGAAATCCAGCAGTGGATCACCTGTGCCCCCCACAGCTATGGAGCAGTTGCAATGTTGTGGGTGCACCAGGGCCTGTCTTCTCTTTGGTCTTTGTCCTTTTGCCCTGTACATGTGTGCAGCCTGCAATCTCACCAGCTCAGCCTAGAGGAGCTGGGCACGCTGTGCTGCAAGAACATGACCTTTTGCTCTGAGATGGCAACAGCCTTGTGCTGGCAGCAGAACAACATACCCAGTACAAATAGAATCATTCAGATAATAAATCACCATCCATAATAAGAAGACATCGTTAATAATAAGTCATCCAGAGGTCTCTTGAGACCAGAGTACAACTTACTGTAAAAATAGATAGGAAACATGGTGTGATCATTACAAGCAAGATAACAAATAAAAGAGAAAATGACTTTTATAGGCATTTAGCTCTTCTTTCCTTCCTCCAGCTTCCAACCAGTTCTGTTTTCAGTCAGGATGGCTATGATTTAAGTTTGGTCACAAACACAGACTGGATTTTTGCAGATGCAGAGCCCTGGGTTTACTGCACCTGTGAGCTGGCCAGATCACTACCTGCAAAGGAGCTGCCTGGCAAAAATCCCTCTTTTTTTCCCTTCTGCTCACAGTGTGATCCCTTAGTTATCCTGATTTCTCCAAAGGTGATGGATATAGGCTCCCTGGATATGATATACAGAAGCCAGCTGAGACCTTTCCCATAGATACCAGTTCTTTCTGTATCCCCTCAGCTGGCAGGATTTGTTGCCCAGCTCCCATGGCTTTGCTTTGGCTCAGCTGATGGGGTAACTTCTGAGACCAGAGGGTAGTGAGGGGCAAACACATAGCAAAATTTGAGCTTTGAAATGAATGAATGTTTGCACTGAGAACTCACCAGACCCAGGAATATTTTCACAAATAAGCTGTCTGGCAGCAAAAGACTCGTGAAAATTGCTTCATGCACAGAAGCAAAGGGAATCTCACACATTTGTTTAAGGACAAATTTGCAAGTCGCCCTTGTACTATTCTGTCAGCTCTAATCTGCCTGGGATATCAGTGCTGCTTCCTTGCAGCAAAGGGGAAAGAGGCTAGGGCTGTTCAAATCTTTCTTGGTTTCTCCCCTTGTTTGCGTTTGCCAGGCAAACAATAGCAGATGTTATATAGTCAGTTCAGTTTGCTACTAGTCCCATTATGCTCTATTTATGTTTCACTTTATTGGCTTTTTTTTTTTTTTTCTATTATTGTTTCACTCTGGGGGAGGCAGAGGATATAATATATTCATCTTTATTATACAAAATCTGTGTGAAGCATTTAATAAAATGCTGTTTCCACACAGCTAGGAATATTACTGTTAGCTGTTCTTAAGTTAATGCTCCTATTAAAAAATGTTTGATGGCTGCAGTGACTGGAACTTGTGTGGACAAAAAGCACACACACCACTAAATAAGGCACTCATAGCAATACAGAGATTTCCTGATGCCTTGTGGAAAACTTCTGTTTAGCCAGATTTCTTCTTATTCAGCATATTTCCAGCACTGTTCTTTCCTAGTTTTATTATTAGTTTTATTTGAATGGAAAATGAGTTTTACCTTTACTCCTCAAAGCTTGCCCCCGAGATTGGAAGGGTCAAATCTGGCCCCCATTCCCAGGTCTCTTTCCCAAGCAGGAGTTTTGGCAGAGTTAGGGCAAAGGCATTAGGGGAAGGACAATGATAGGAAGACAGTCATGGTTGCTCTCTGAACCTGAACCAGCTTGTGTCAAGCTCAAGGTGCTTTCCTGTCCCAAAGCTGCTGATTCACACTCAAAAATGCCTGCATGAGGTAAGCCAGGCTCATTCTGCTTTACAAGCTGGTGGTCAGAGGCAGAGGGGCTGTGTTTGCTCATGGACATGAGGCAGGGCAGTTTTTGAGACCTCCATGTCATGGCACTTGGCTGTACCAGGAATGGGGGTGGTTCACTGTGGACCAGGAGCACAGGAGATGGTGTTGTTTCTGGGGGTACTTAGAGAATCATGCCAAATAGCAGTGAAAATCCGTGTTACTGCATCAGGTGAGAAGAGATGAGCAGTGGTAAAGAATCTGTTCCTTAGAAACAGGAAGCTATTTTCAGAAAGACCTTTGAGACAGGTCTTTCCCTAACTGATAACTTTCCAGAAAAGACTCAGACATCCAGCCCAAGACAACAGTGACTCAGAGAGTCTGGTTTTAGTCCCAGAGCTCAGTCAAACACACAGCTTTACACCACACTTATCCTCAGCACAGGCAGGGGTCTGACATGGAGATCTGGGTCTGTGAACCCTCTCAGAATCAGATGCTTTATCCCTTGGAAGAGCAGCAAGGCAGTTCAGTGACGTGAGTGTTACGTGTTCGCAGGATGGCACGTCGGCCTGGCACTGATCCATACAGCCACTGGATGTGAGAGGCTGAGGAAGGCCACACAGGGTTTAATGAAATTCTGCCTAGCCCCATATCCTGACTCCACTGTTAGCTGATGATGGTCATCCTGAGACAGCAAAAGACCCAACTGTATTATATATAATTCTGTATACTATTACTATCATACAAACTTTAGTAAGTACAGTAAGTATACACCCTTGCTTCCCAGGGATCCTTTCCCAGCCCTCAACTGATTGTGGTTCAGAGAGTCCTGAGCCAGAAGTGATACCTTTGTGTCTTATGGCCCCAGATAGATTGTTCTTGCATGGATACATTTAACCATTTGGTCTACCCTTACGATCTTTTGGCATCCACAATATCCTGGGGCAATGAGTTTTTCATGGCTGATCTGCCAGCCATGCAGATAAGATCTTCCTTTTGTTTGTTATGAATCTGCCACCTGATAACTTCACATCCACTGCACTTGTTCAGGAAGAGGTGGCACACACTTAATCCCTGCTCACCCACTCCTCATCCTGTCTGACAGCATGGAAGGTCTTTGGTAGAGCCTGTCAGCCTGCATGAAGCTGGCGTGGGAGAGGTGAATCTCCTGTCATTTAGGACTGAGCACTCAGTGCAGGAGACCAAGGAAAGTTGAGATACACCTTAGAGGGAGGATGACATTCATGGTGTGGTGGGCAATGGTGTAGCCTGTGGTGTCCCTGGTTGAGCAAACACCTGAGGAAGGTGTTGGACCACCAGGATGACTGGAGGAAGTTTCTTGGCTGATACATGGGGTTGGCTGATGTATGATGGAAGACAGCAGTCAATGTGAAGGGTTGGCTACTGAGACTGCAGTGGTGGAACAGAAACAGTGGGACAGGGAGTTCATCCCACTCAGCCAAAATCTCCAGAGCTTCCTGAGTAGTCAGGAATAAGCAGAATCAGGAGTTTGGGGCTCACACATCCCCTCTTGGACTGAACCTAAACTGGGCATCACTGCATTGAACAGAGAGCATCCACTGGCAGCATCCAAGAGTGCACTGTTTGGACAAAAGACTGGCCCTCAGCCTGACCCCACCACAGGCTGCAGTGCTCTGGGTTTGTTCCTTTGCTAAGCCAGGTTTTAGTGCCTTTGTGTACCCCACATTCCCAGGGCTTGGAGGGCTTTGCAGCTGTGAAATGAAATCCAAGGGACTTTTTGGCCCTGCTATGAAATTATCATTTTTTGGGAGGTTATAACAGAAGTATAAGGACAAGTGTACTCACAAGGTTTTGCTCTAGACATGGTACTGTTGGAGAGGGAGAGGAGCTGGGGGAGGACATGCCTGCTGTCAGAGCAGTTATTTCATGACATTGCACTCTCCAGACAAGAGCACCTGCGAGACAGAAAGAGTTTGGTAAGCTTGAGAAAGTGGAAATGTTTTACAAAAGCACCATAAACATCTGCTGAGAGGTACCTGGGAACGTGACTGTGAGAGAGAATGAGGAGGTGAAAGGGGCAAGGAAAGCAGGTCTTTAAAACAGATTAAAGCCACCAGCCCTGTGGGGGTGATGTGAAAGCCTCAATGGCACTGTGGGGGACACAAACCCTGCCAGGCTGAGGAGGAAGCCCCTGGGGAGACTTCCTGAGGCTTTTGCAATGTGATGGGAGTAAAGAAAGAGCCAGATTTGCTTGAAATACTTCATTTTAATTGCAGAAGGCTGCCTGCCGTCTCCCTGCTGCCTTGCTGGGATGTGTTTCTGTCTCAATCACACACATGCGACTTTTGGACTGGTGAATGGGGCCACTGATGGGCAAGGACCAAAATGTCCTTGCTGTAGTTATCTCCCTCTGTTCAGACACTTCTCTAGGACTTAAATCCTGACCATTGCCCTGCTGGGCAGACTCTTCGGGTCACCCAGTCTCACTGCTTCACTGGATTTTTGCAGGTTTTTAACATTTCACTGAAAATGTCACCTGGGAACAGTTCAACTTGCACATGTGGATTTTCTCACCTGAGATTTGTGGTGACAGAGATATCCTTGAAGGTGAGTGAATGTTAAGAATAAACCATCCAGGGCAAGGGACAAGGATAAACCACCCTTTATTTCATTGGTTTAAGCATTCTCTTATGATTTTGAACCTGCTTCCCAGTTTTTTTGGCTGCTTGCTGCTGACAGCACAGAAAGAGAGTACAGATTTCCTGCCAGGATCCAGAGTTCTAGTGATTTTCCCAAATCCCTCAGTCTCCAGAAGCCATTACACAAAATAACTCTTTCCTGCGACCTCCCATTACAGTTCCTGATCTGCAGTGCTGTAACACGCAGCTCCAAAGGCTGCATCCCAAGGGGCACCTTCCAAACCCTATCTGTCTGCTGAGCACCTCACAAATGAACTGTGGGTTCAGCTGTATTTCAAGTGCTCCTTGTTGATGAAGAGTGAAGCAAATCTGCATGTTCCAGAGGCAAAAATTTGGTTCAGATGTTTTACCCCACAATGCAGGTCTGGAAGAGCTACAAGAACCCATGTGCTTATGCAGCCCTCCATCCTATAACGGTAATTGGTTGTACTGGAATTTGTGAGAAATACAGCACTTTTCCCAGCAAGTGATCTGCCATTGCTTTAGGTGGTGAGGACCCTGAGACACAGAGAGGTGATGATACTGGTTTTCCTTTTGTGCTCTTTCCCCGGCTCTTGGCTATCTTGTAGGCTGCCATGCTAAAAACTTCTCACTGTTATCTCCCAGTTCAGTTTCCCATAGCCAGCACTGGATAATCTTTCTCCATCACCTACTCCCTTATAGCCCAGACCTTAAACTGCACCACTGAAATAGTCCAGCTGAGACAGCTCTACACTGTGGTATTCCTTTCCATCAGTTCAAAACCTGCCTAGAAATGAGTGACAAGTATCACTTGGGGGGCCTGTGGTAGGAACTGTCTCAGCCCTATCCATGCTGATCTCCTGGTGTGGGTTGTAGTGGGGGAGGCCATTTTCCCACTGCAGGGCTCATCCTTGCCCTGGACCTCAAGCTGTGTTGCCCTGGCTCCCTCATGGACCAGTATCAGGTGGGATTTGCAGACTTACCTGTCCAATCCTCACTGAGTTCAGAGGAGGGATGTTGCCCTGGATGTTGGGCCATGAAGGGCATGAGTTGTGGCAGTGGGGGACACTCTCCATCCCATGAAACAGAAACAGCAGAAAAAACTCTGGGGTGTGGAGGCAGATGAGGGGATTGGGCAGAGTGACATGAGCAGGCAGGGCATTGCAGGCAGGCCCTTACCATGGCATTGCTGCATGGGAGCAGATCCCTCCCCATCCCATAAAACTTCTCTCCCCAGGAAGGCTCTTTCCTGTTCCCTCCCTGTAGGAGTGTTGGGTTGATGTGCATTTGCTGAGCCCCGGCTGCTCGCTGTCTCTGCTGCCATTTGCTCTGGGAACAGCCCACAGCACCAGCACTGTGCTCTGCTGTCTGTCTCGATGTCTCTTTAATCCTGCTTCCCTGGTTTCGCATGGCAGCGGCCCATGTTTGCTTGTGCAAAGCCTTCCTCTGGATTGCTGGCAGCCACGCTTCCAAACCCAGCTTGCCATTTTCCCCAGAGTGGCGGGATTGATTGGCTCCAGCCGGAATGGGCATGGCTCTCCGCTGCTTGGACTGAAATGCAACCATCTGTTACACCTCTAGTTAAAAGTACATAAAGTTGAGCATTTGCGTGTAGACAATTCCACCCCTGATACGCTTTCCACCACACATCCCTCTCACACTTTGGCAGGATCTTGCACCGCAATGGGCCCAGTACAGGCAAAACCAACACTTTAGCTCTGCTGGAGCCAAGCAGCGTGGAGACGGTGGGATTGTAAATCAACCTTTCCTTTTTCTGCTGTAGCAGGCCACCGTCATTTTTGCAGTGTGTTGTACCCCAGGTTTACCCTTGGCCGTGGCTGGTCCTGGTACCTGCTCTGCACTGGGAAGCCCTGCCCAGGCTGGCAGCCAGGCTGCCTTGTGTCTGCTGCACCACCAATGCAGGTGGAAACGGCAGTGCATCGCTGAGCCTCAGTCGGGTGTTCCCATCAAGAAAAGGCACTGAGGATAAACAGGCAGCAGACATGTGGGAAGATGGGATGAGCATACGAGATAGCCCAGAGGGTGGGAGGCGAGCATGGCAGCTGCATTGTCTGTATAGCCCTGCACCTGCAAAGGCCTGGACAGCCCACCTGCCTGCTCCCTGCCCCATGCTGCCAGCCTGGCCTCGTGCTGCCCATTTCCTGTCTACACGGGCCTGTGCAGCTTTGCCAGAAGGGGAAGGCAGGGAGCGGGGTGGGAACATTGCTGAGTCACTGCTTCCTCCCTGAAAATGCTGGGCACAGTGACGCATTGCTATGGCTATAAGGAGATTTCCACGGGCAAAAGCATTCTGGCTTCCCCAGTGCTGCTTCCCAGTTCCCTCCCTTCCACAGCTTTCAGACTTCCCTTCCTTGAAAGCTGGGAGACACAGCTGTTTGCCATGCTGCACCCCAGCAGCGGCCACTTCGCATCTGTGCACCCTGCCTCCAACTCCTTGCTGTGGCTTGTCATGCCCACCAAGCAAGCCCATGCTCAGAGATCCACAAAACCATCTAGCAGACTCCTACTGAGGCCTGAAATGGGCTCAGTATCCAACCTGTGTTTGTTGGATGTGAGTGGGCAGGGAGAGCTTTGGCACCTACAGGATGGAGGAAAGCCTCAGTGTGCAGCAACAACCACAGTTATTGCTATTGCTGAGGTACCAGCTATCCCAGCCCTAACCATCCCCTGTTCTTGCTTCTGTCCAAGGAAGCTGCAGTTACATAAATAAACCAGAGCAGAGGAGAAATAGAGGCACGGGGGTCGGAAATAGCCTTGTCAAGGCCAGCAAGCACATCAAGGGAAGGAATTAGTTTTCTCCAGCCCATTTATACCACTGTATCACTGCACCATTTGCTTGACCATTTATTTTCACCAAAAGACATGTCTGAATTGCTGGGATGGGGCAGGTCCTTTTAGAAATACTTAGGACAGAAAGAAAGCAAATCTCCCAGCCTGCTGAGGCTCACAAGTGGGGAGTAGTCAGAAATAAGAACCCTCAAAGTGCAGCAGCATCCCCCATCAGTGTCAGTAACTCTCTCTGGAAGTGCTGGTCTCTTGATGCTTTCACCATAGCCATAGCTCCAGTGAAGTGAGAAGAATATCATCTTTGCAACATTCACATGAGTGATGTCCCAAGAGGCCAAGTCTACTCCCAGGTCCCTCCTGGATACACCAGAGGGACTGGTGGTGGTGTATCAGCCATCCCTGACCATGCTCATCTTTGTGGAGCAGTGAAGATGGTGGGAGAAGGGAAAGGCTAAATGCACATCCTAGGAGCCATGGTGGCTCTGAAAGCTGAGAGGAGAGCTGGGGGCTGGGGGAGAAGGAGAGACATCTGAGCTTGACACAGGGACAGCAGATGGATTGGAAGGAGTATAACCTTGTGGCAATGCATGCTCTGGTCCCTGCAGCTGGCATTAAGGGTCAATTATTTTCAGTGCAACAACTCATTTCTAACTGGAAAGAGAGTGACCTGATGACACTGATAGAGCCTGCTGACGTCCATCTCCCTACTGTGGGAGAAGACAGCAGCACAAGTCCTGAGCTTTGCTTGATGTGTGATCACACACGACTGTGCCTGACTCCCTTCCAGACCTCCTGGTGTGTGGAATCCAGCACTCCCAGATCTGCAAAGGAAGTGCTCCTGCACACTGGGTTTTGAGGGGGCTGGAGCCTGGTGTGGTTGATAAGCCCATTCTTGAAATTCACCCCTTTTAAGAGCTCTAGGAAGTGACATCTCTCTTTCAACCCATCTGTATCAGCTGGGCTTGGATCCTCTGTCCTGATCCATACCAGAGCCAGTTCAGCAGGAGAGGCCTGGGGCAGGACCCTGCATGGTGGGGGCTGGATGCCAGCCTGCCCTCCAGCCCCAGTCTCACACCTGTAAGTGAATGCATGCCTGAACTCTGCTTCTTTTGGGAAAGGAGCTCCTTAAGGCCAGAGGGCTTCCCCACTTCAAGGTGCAGCGCAGCAAGGCAGCAGGGTGCACATCAGCCCTGCTTAGAGGATGCAAGACAAAGTTGGGGTGCTGTCCTTGCTGTGAAGCATGAGTCACCCATCTTCAGAAGGCCACTGCTGTGCATGATGCTCCAGCATGAGCCGACACTTCATGCCAGCACTCCTTAATTTAACCCCTGGAGTGATAGAATCTTGATTTTACAGTTACAGACAGCACCAAAGTAACTGTTTCAGGAAAAGCATCCCCCTCCTGCAAGCTTAACAACCTTCCTGGTGGGAAAATCCTCTCCCAAGGGCTGTGGTGGAGGACAGCCCTGGCACCCTGACTTTGCTTGTACCACAGTTTGGGGCATAAGACATCAAGGCACAGTCAGCGCCAGGGCCAATCATTGCCTTGCTGTGTTTCCCTATGCTGCTCCCAGCAGTGGTTGAACTCAGGAGCTCTGTGCTTCTTGGGAAGGGGTCCAGCCCACTGAGATGTGTCAACCCCCCCCTGCTTGTGCCATCCACGTCTGGGAGTTAAGTGATACCCTGCACTGTGCCAGGTCCTTGACCCCGGAGGAATTGTTTGTGCTGTCAGAGTGCTTGGGCTGCACTGGCCACCCGACTCTGGGGGCAACCTGCTGTGAAGGGAATCCACAGCACAGCCTGGGGCAGTTTGGCGTGCCTCCTTTGATCATCCCTCTGATCATCCCTGCCTGGTGCAGCCACGTGACACTGGTGAGGTTCACATGATTTCTCACCTGGCCCACGGTGTGAGGAGGTGGGCACTAATGGGGGAGGATGCTGAAGTAGAGCACTCCCTGAGCTGTCCGCTGCCAAGGTGCGACATGGTCCCAGCTTGGTCCCACAGACTGAGACCCATGGTCAGCAGCACATCCCACCATGCCAGAGCAGGTAAGCACAGCAGGGGTTTGGATGACACCCTAAATCATAGCAGGACTGCTCTGGAGTCTACTCCGCCCAGGATGGTGCAAAGAGTATCCATGGAAGGAGAAAGGGGGCAATAAAGAACAAAGAAAAAGACCCCAAAAAGGCACAGGGTGAAAATAACCAGACCAGTTAGCAAAGGAAAGGGAGTCAGTCACACCTGCAGAGGTTAGGTGTGAAAGGATCTTGAAGGGAGCAGAGATAGGTCCTGTCAGTCCCAAGCCTAGACAAAGGAGATGATGACAAGCTGCTATTTTAGCTGATGGCCTGAAGCCATCTTGCCTGGGGAGGTGCACTCAAGTCCCCTAAACTAAGCAAAATTCAGCTTGGGATTGGGAGTTGGGTTGGAAAGCTAAAGTGGTGGGATGAAGGGCTGGTCCCAGAGCAGCACCATGAATGAACTGGGTGCTATGAGACACAAGGCTACAGGGCACTGCCACCTCCAAGGGCGTCACATTTCCAACACGGTGTTTGATGCAGCTTTGTTGCTGGGGTATTCTCTGTATGCTTTTGCAATGATGGGAATGTGATCTTCAGTGTCATGTCCCAGTGAGGTGATGCTCCAGGAGCTGGGATCCCTCAGCTCTCTCACCTACAAATGAGGCTTATGTGGGACTGCTGCTTTCTGAAAGGGCACCTCTCTCCTTCTATAAAACAGAAAATGAGTCAGGTCCATGGTTTTGCTGAGATGCAGAACTTCCACCTGCTCATGAAGTGCCTTGGGGACCAGTATGGAGAAAAGATGCTTTTCATCATATTTAAATTTCTTTTCTTTTTATATTTTTGGTGGTATAGCAAGGGTTGTGTGAGACTGAGGCATGCTGGGGGAGCAGGTGGAGTGCCCCGCTCTGTGGCACAGCAGTGAGCTATTGGGAAAAGAAACCAGCAAATATCCCTTATCTATTCTAAAGCCTCTTACTGCTGTCTTCAAGGGACTGTGGGAAGATAGTACTTCTGTGAAAAGGATGCAGGACTCAATCCACAAAACACCTGCTTTACTTAAAGCAAAAGCATAAACTCCTTGAAAGCCAGAGAGATTTAAACACATTTGGAGCGAAGCCTGGCTGCCAGCATGCTTGTTGAATCAGAATGGAATCAGTTATATAAGCATAAAAACCATTTTGCAAATATGGCTGCTTTAAATTCATCACCCAAATTCACATGTAGGCACCTTTCTGGATGCTCCAGTAGCCAGAGCAGAGCTGCTGGGTCATGGGAAGCTGCCATTTATAGAAGCCAGACCCTAAGCTGTGCCAGGCAGGCGTGGAGCAAACCCAAGAATGTCACACATTATTTGAATTGAGACATCATTGACAGGGAGCAAAAAAAACCAACAACCCAAAGCTCCTAAATCCACCAAGCCTTAAAATGGCAGGAGGAAACAGCCAAGGGAATTACATCAAGGATGAACTTGGCCCTGCTGCTCCTTCAGCAGTGATTTCTGAGGCGATGTGGAGTCTGGCATTTTTATCTCCTCTGGCATTTTTATCCTATTTCAGTCATTCTATTTATTCCTGATCCTGTTAACTTTATCCTATTGATTCAAATGCATTTTCATACTCCCTTATGGTCCCCTTTTGCATCACTTTCAGCTTTTAGGCAAACAGGATGCGCTTTTTCTGTCCTGGAAAAAAAATTACCCCAGGAGGATGCTTCTCCCAAACTCCCCTCTTTGGCCTGGGAGACTAGGGTTTATTTATTTATTTTAGTTAGACAAATAGCTTCATTTTCACACAAAATAGGATGTGCTTCTGAATGCATACAGGAAAGGTCAAAGGGTTTTAACTGCGCAAAGGGCAGAATCTGAGCCTGATGAAGTGATGTTGTTCAGTGTCTCTGTGAATGGAGCCATCCCTAAAGCCTGCAAATATATTGGGAGGTGGAGATTTACATACCTGCCAGCCAGCAGATATATTCAAGCCTTCCACTGCAGAGAGGTCCCAGCATTATTGCTGCCTTCTGCTTTGTGTTGGCTGCTGGTACAGATTTGAAAGTCACATCTGTTGGAGATGCTTGATTTTAGCGTTACTTGTTTGTAAAGACACCTTTGGTATTTAGATGTATCTGCAACTGAATGCTGAACATCTGCAAGGCCCAGAGAGAAGCCCTAGTGTGGATTTGGGGATATGAACACACTTGTTTTGCTGATGGTCAAAGACAAAGGGTGACAGAGGGGCATGGGCATCTGAAACAGAGGTTTTAGGCATTTAGATTCCTCAACAGTAGTTTTTGCCCTAGCCCAGTTGAAGGCCTATTTTCAGTGGAACTGTAGATTCTTGGTACTATGGGAGAGGGAGAATGGAGAAAACAGGGAATTTGACATTTGCAAGAGTCATTATTTTCAACAATACTTTCTTCAGATTTGCTGCCTTGACTCTGAGCATATTTGGGACTTATAACCAGTATGTCCCAGTGGAACCAGACCTGTAAGCAGTGGGTGTCTCCATGGCTTGGACTCATCAGCTTTCATCACATCCCAAATTTTCCTGTTGAATAAAATTTGTAGGAGCCCAGACTCCCACCACTTCCAGATTGTGCTTCTGGTCACACTCTTTTGAGATAAAGACCTGTTTTCTGGCATGTACATTTTGTCTGGAAAGAGGAACAAAAGACCTCACCGTAAATAAATACAAACCTCCAAATGGCATGCACAGTGCCTTGTTCAAAGAGCTCGGCCTGTTTGAAATCAGCAGCCCCATAAAATCCGAATGGGTTCAGAAACACTCGGAGTCACGGGATCTCTGCACATGAAGGGCCTGGCTCAGCAGCTGCCCCTCACCGGGGTATCAGGGCTCGTTCCTTGAGCCAGTGAGGCTCCACCAGTCCCCACCTCACAGCCCGGGGCTGCATCTTGGGACACGTAAATCAGAGCCTTTGCCCTTCGCCGTGGCTCTGGGCAGTGAGGTCGGGGGTCATGAGCTCACCTCTCAAAATAATCCTGGACGATCAGGAAGTGTTTCTCGTTTGATGAATTAGGTGTATAAAATCCGTGAACGGCTCACAAATAGACAGACCTTTTCCTTTCTTCATGGGGATAATATTTCATGATTTGGGGAGGAAAGAGTGCGGAGGAAGGGGGGAAATAATTAGTAATTTGTGATTAACTCTTTTCACGGGTATTCTGTTTCTTTGTTCTCTAATTCTGCCTGGAGCCATTTAAAAAATGACTTAATGACAACAACCAAACTAATCGCTCTTTGTAACTAATGGCTATGTCAGAACTTGGAAATCAAACCAAAGAGTCTTGGAGAAGTTGCAAGGGAGATGCTGAGCACAGGAGAAGAGGTGGAGAGGAATTCTCTCCCCGGTATCACATGGTTGCTTAGACAGGGCCCAGAGATAACAGCAATAAAGGGAAAGACAGGAACCCTCCCTAGAAAGCTGGTGGCTGTTCTCACAGATCCAAGTAGATTAGGTGGCCTGTGATGCATCCTTTCCTCTCCACACAGGCAAAAGGTTTTGTTCAATCGCACTTAGAGAAAAATCCTCCAAAATCTCCACTTCAGCTCTGTCTGATGCATTATTTAAGATCATAGAATTATAGAAATATATAGGCTGGAAAAGATCCTTGAGATCATTGAGCCCAACTACTAACCCAGCTCTGCAAAGTCAACCACTAAACCATGTCCATAAGTGCAGCACCTACACATTTTAAATACCTCTGGTGATGGTGATTCAACCACTGCCCTGGGCAGCCTGTTCCAAAGCTTGACAACCATTTCTGTGAAGAAATTTTTCCCAATCTAAACATCCCCTGGCACAGCCTGAGTCTGTTTCCTCTTGTCTTGTCATTTGCTACACAGGAGAAGAGACTGACACCCATGAATGACCTGGTCCTATGAGATGGCTTTGAGTTGGCACAGAGACTCCCAACAAGAATGTGTGGGCTTTGGTTGAGCTCTCTTGCTGTCACTGACTCACCAAGGTGAGTCCATCATCATAAATGATTTGGAGACCTCTTCCCATGTAGATCCAGTGCATGAATTAAAGACAGAGCAGCACTGCCTGCTTCTGGCTTTCTTGAGTTTGGTTTTTGCTGCAAAGTGGGATGCATTTCTGGCTGTCAGAAGGTGAGAATCAAGGAGCGCAGGTGGTCAGAAGCAGAGAGGGATGGGGTCCACGGTGAGGTCTCCTTCCAGTCTTGAAGGCCACCAACGAGCAGCATGTGTAAATCAGGATATCAGAAATGACTGGGGCCCAAAGCCTTGTGGTCTCTAATTGGGCCACACGTAAAATAGTTTCAGATTGGAGGCCTTTTGGAGCTATGATTTAGAAAGGCAAATCCATTATGGTATCTGATTATGACACTGACATTAAAAGCACTGTGAACCTCTAATCGATGAAGGTTAATATATTTAGACCATAAACCAGGAATTAATTTGAAAGGGGCTGTGGTGGAGCAGTAGCTGAGACTCCAACCATCCCTTGTGTGATGCTGGTGAGGTGACAGGGACATGTTGGCCAAACTAAAGGCAGAGACCACAGTTCTACTGACTCTGTAGAGCTCTGCCTGTCCTCTGTCTCAGCCCTGTGCTGACTGCAGACCAAGGAGATCTCATTACAGAAAGATGAGAAGCTGAGTCTCAGATGAGCATTATCTTTGATTTGCCTTACAGTGGAGACTGTCCCTCGTTGGGCATATCAGGACCTCAGATCATGGTGAGAGTAGAGTCCTGTTTTCTGTAATGTTGCCCTCTGAGCACACAGTGGTGTGGCTCAGTCCCCCAGCAGGTACTGATGTGCATTGTGACCACACCAGAGACCCCTGGTGTCTGATGTGGTAGATGTGGCCAAAGAGCATCAGGTCTGGAGGGGTCTGGACACAAAGGGTCACAGCAAGTAGCTCTGGTCCAGAGGAGTGATTTACAGCTCCTGGCTCCTACCTAGGGGAGTGCTGAAGTGGAAGAGATTTCCTTAGCCCATCACTTTTATTTTCCTTGGTTATTGTTTAAAATGCAGAGACTATGGGGTCAAACTTTCCCAGCCAATATTTTTCCTAATGAAAAATGTAGTAGGGTACGAGTCAGTGATCGAATCTATATGGTGAGTGTTCCACACTACAGTGATTTCCACAGACAGAACTTCAATAAATCTTGTTTTCAGAGAAATTATATGAGGCTGATGCTCTTTTTTTGCCAGTTTAAGATCACTTTACCCCTCTGCTGTGCTCTGTCCAAGTGGAACTTTCCTCCAGCTGAGCTGTGTCTTTCCTACAGTAATGCAAAGATCCTCATGGCTGTAATGCGAGCAGGGCAGGGTGAGGAAGGTGGCCACCAAAGTCCCTTTGGGGCCACCTCACATGGCAGTGTGGTTTTGGGGTCCTTTTTTCAAAGGGGGCCAAAGATGCTACAGACCCTCCTTAGACTGAACAGTAGCACTGTCTCTCAGTATTCCAACATGAGTTCTGGCAACCCTGGGCATGTTGCCTTTCCCTTGGGGACAGAATCACAGGCATTGGGTAGTGCTGCTCCTGCTACAGACTGTGTGGGACATCCATCACCGAGCTGTGTTTGGTCAGAGACACATCTTTGTCCTTCCACCACACACAGTCCTGCCTCTTGTCAGTATCATTTAATGCTGGAGCTGCTCGGTCAGTGCCCTGCCGTGCCATGTGCGATGCGATGGCAGCCCTGTCACCCTGCATGTGCATGCCTGCAAACATCCCCAAAGTACTAATAGTATTAGTATTGGTTGGATGGATGGGAGAATCCTTCAATATCCTCTCTCCATTCAAGCGTAGGAGCTTTTTCCTGATTTCCATCCCAGTCTGGTGTTGCTCATCGGGGAGGCAGATGCACGGGGGCAGCTTGATCCCCATATTGACTGCCCTGCTGTCGAATGCCTCCACTTGCTCAGTGGATTCGGCGACAGCCCGTGTACAACCATATTTCACAGCCTGCCCATAGGATCAATATGACATTTCCATTCATCATTAAATTTGTCTTCTTTACTTTGTGCTGCATAAATCAACCTTTCAAATGTGGCACCTGGAGTAAAGAGTTGATCTCAGAGACCACTGACCAAAACGAGGGCTTTTCTAGGTGGCTTCAGAGTTATCATGTGCTGCTGGTGTAAATAGTACGAACTTAGTGAAGAAGCATGGAAATTAGGTGGCCCTTGCAGGTGTTGAGGGAGTTTTAACTTTGTGCCGCCCCTGCATGCTCTGCCAGTTGCTCAATGCAAGAAGTAACACACTGCAATAGCATCTGCTTGCCCCAGGGGCTGGAAAGGTACCAAGACCATTTGGTCTCAGGTTGTGCCAGGTTTTTTACCCCTTAGACTGATCCCAAACCAGCTTGGTGTAAGCAAGGTCAGGTGCATGGGCACCGAGCTCAAGCTTGCCCTCAAAATGCTGTTGATCCATACACTGGAGGGCAGGTAGTTCTCTCTGCTGAGGTGAGTTTCTCTGTCATTTGGTGATGGACCAGGAGCTCTGGGAGTCATTACCTCCCCAGACAAACACAGTTCCTGCTTCAACCCACCTCCAGAGAGGTCTGGAGCAGGCTGGAGACAGCCCCTTTCTCACCTTTTGCATTAGATGTGACCATGGAGAAGCTGGTCTTTGCTCACGTGCTTCTCCTTCAGATGTGGATGTCCAGCACCACACCTGCTTGTGCAGCTCTGGCTCCCACAGTGAGGGGGAGTGTGGGAACTGGGATTGCTCTGCTGAGATGGTGGGGAAAAGAGCACCCCATCCTTGGTGACACACAGGCTCAAGGATGGTGGATGCATAGGATCCATGGGATGTCTGGACAGAAAGGTATGTTCAGACATCTCCACAGCTGTCATAGACCTTGGTGGCAGTGGAGACAAAGGGAAGGACTTGAAAGGTGCACATGGAGCTGCCTCTGCAGCATGTTCTGGTCTCCCCCGTGAAGAATGGAGCCCTCCCCATGCGCTGGTTTTTGTCAGCCGGCTCCCTTGTCCCTGCCGCACACACACACATTTTAGCACTGTCTGCAAAGGAGTTTGGGAATCGATATTGCAATTGTGTTGTAAGTGAATTAGTTATAGATCAGCTTGGGGTAGGATTAGCTTATAGATCAGCAGGCTGGCAGGTGCAGGGAAGGAGCACAGGCAGACACGCACACACGCAAATCCCCCAGCACGCTCCTCTAAGGCCCAGCAAGGAGAGGAGGGTGAGTCTGGGCTCTGCAGGCCTGAGACTGCTGCCCTACAAATTGCTGCCATACTCTGGCATTGCAGGCAGGTGAATGCTTCCTCCTGGGATTTGCAGTTGTTGGGACAGTGGGGTAGGGCTTCAGTAGCAGCAGAGGTGATGTTATAATCCAGTCTTGAGTCTGCAGATGTGGAACAAGAACTCGTCAGCTGGCTCCACACAGTCCTGGCTCCACGGCTTGCATCCTTCCTGCAAATGCCCACACCTCCAGCAGAAAGCTGCTAGGGGCCTTTATCCCAACATTTTTGCAAGAAGTGCATAAAAATACCACAAAAACAAACCAGTCCTCAGAGATTTCCTTTTATGTTTTCTCAGAGATTGAAACAAATTGCTCTTTTCTAGTTCCCATCTGTACACCCGGGGTCTTGACTCTTTCTTTTAGCGACCTCATGTGAAAGCTGTATCCCCACCCAGGGATGGGGAAACTGAGGCACCGATCATAAGCTGCTTGCTACAGCCAAAGTGGCTGATTCAGTGTATCAACACAGGCTTTCAGTGCCAGCCCATACACGGCCAGTCCTGGACTCCACTTTCTTCTGGTGCACTGCCCACTTCTTAAAGTCCTACTGAGACCTTTGTCACGACTCCAGGATAGCCTGACCTCTAAAATTAGCCCAGTGCCTGGGTCCATGCACAGGGGTTTTCCCTTTAAATAATCCCCCTGCCTCCCCTCCCGCTTTTGCTTTGACTAAGCATGCTGCAAAAACAACTTGCTTCTAAAATAAGCATCTCCTCTAACTCCCAGTTTAAACCTGAGTAGCCGAGCATGACATAGCGGAGCTGGGATGGCAGCTGTGCCATCTCTCAGGCTGCCTTTCAGTGCAATGGCACCTGGAACAGCTGGGGCAAGCACACATGTGGGTTAGGGCAGCGTGGGCTTCAAAGGGGATCGGGGATCTGCTGGGAGTGTAGTGGGATTATGGGGTATGAGAGAGAGTGTCCCCACAGTGGTACCCGCTGCTGGACAGTCCATCTTCTCTGAAAAGCACGTTTGGCATCAGGACGTGTTCATTTGGTTCATTTGGAGATGAAATACAGGCAGACCTCTGAGGAATGCCAGCCCTCTGGGCAAGGGATAGTGAAATGACTTTTCCCTGGCACCTTGTGCTGACTTTCCTAAGTAACCCTGTCTCCATCCCTCTTCTCCTTATGTCAATCCATTTTTCAGCTGTGGGGCCAAGTTGCTACAGCTCAGTTTACACCCACAGGTTTGAGCCAGGGCCAGATCCCAAGCTCAGTTTCAGTCATAAATCTGGAGTAGTTCCACTGAAGTCAGGGGAGTTAATTCCAGATTTACACCCGGTGGCACTGAGGTGGGACCTGGAGTCTCTCTGGCTTTGGGAGCGAAGGAGGTAAAGCCTATAGAGGATTTACCCTGGCAGGTTGCAGTGNTGATCCTCATCCGTGGGCTGTGATTCATGGGGAGGAGAGGGCTGAGCTCCTGTCCGCGGGCCCCACCACTTTCTGCACGCTGGATTGAAATTTTACTGCTGCTGGCAGCTCTCTTGCCCACAGGACAGGCACATGCACAGACATATACATTTCTATAGGCACACACAGGATGCATAGGAAGAATGTTTAACAGATGTGTGTGCAAAGGTTCGTATATTTATATAAACACCTCCCCTTGACATGCATACACAAACGTGAGATTTCCTCCAAGACACTTCATTGAAGGCCATCCTTGTCCCCACCTTTCACTGCATATTATAGTTCATCCACAAATCACATCTATTAAATGACTAAAGGTTTTCTGCCAGTTTTTTTTTTTTTTTTTGTATTCCCCAGATGTCAGGG
>VZTZ01023305.1:752176-1080610 GCA_013400955.1 Drymodes brunneopygia
TGGCTTTGGGAGCGAAGGAGGTAACGCCTATAGAGGATGTGCCCTGGCAGGTTGCAGTGCTCGACCCCCGGCAGTGCCTGAGTATCCCAGGGTTGGAGTTATTAGAGCAAGCACTCTCTTTATTATTTGAAATAATCCACTGCTATCCCACCGGGCTTCCCTCACTCTGCACTCTGGGAAACCGAGTGGAACTAACCCGAATAGGAGGATTACAGGCTCCAAATGGAAACGGTTGCACCAAACCGCCAAGCGGAGCTCCTTGCACTGAGCAAAAAGGGCGGCTGAAAGCCTCAATGACATGCCAGCACTTAAAATGCTGGATGATGGATGAATGTCATCCTGCTGGGAAGGGAAAGGGGGGTAGGGAATAGGGNCAGATGTCAGGGGATGTCAGTGATATGGCTGCATTACTCAGAATATTGCAGTCCTGTCTCCAGAGTGCCCGAGCAGGGGATTTCTCTCTCTGTCTCCTGTTGTATTCCTGACAGCAAAGTAATTTGCTTATATAGATTCTGGCAACAAGAACAACACAAAGCCTGGCTGCTTGACAGTGTTGCATTTTTAACTCGAGGTTGAACAGCTTCAGTCTGAAGACCTCAGGGATTCCTCTTCCAGGGTTGTTGACTCCTGGGACTTGTTCCAGTGTTGGGTGACTCTGTAGATGGGACCATGCTGGTGCCTTCCCCGGCACAAGGGCTCGTAAAAATGTCCTATGGATGGCTGTGCACTAGGCTGAGGGCAGAGCAGGACCATTCCTCTGGGCAGGGTCTATGACACCTTTCTGCTCAGAACCTCATACTGCAAGCATAGCACCCCACAAGGGGCCTCCAGAGCTGTTCCCAGAGGCAGGAGTCCTGGAATGGCCAAAAGTCCATAGCTATTCTGCAAAGACGCAAGGGCTAGCGAGGGGGAGAGGGATCCTATGCCTTAACATGCCTGTGAGAAGAGCACGTGTTCTCCAGGTGCATGAGCACATCGATGCTCCAGCAGCTGGTGCTTGGCCAGGCAGCTGACATGCTGGAAAATGAAGTAAAATCCATCTCGGTGTGTGCAAGTTGTGGTTGTGCAAGGCCAGGTGGGTAGGAGAGGGGGCTAAGCCTGGGCACAGAGCCCGTAGGGGCAGCTCTGAGGAGCCGAGTGTGACCCCAGGAGTGGTGGTGTTTCGGCAGGCGGAGCTCCTGACCACAGCACCCCCGGGATCCACCCTGTCACCCACCTCCGACAGCAGCTGCTTAACCGCGCAGAGCAACCCGGCACAGCAGTTTCGCCAAGAGAGCGAAGAAGCTTGTATCCAATTGAAACCGCAGGGGGGATTTGGGGAGGCAGAAGGTAATTTCCCGAGCTGGAATATGGCCAGCATACAAGGACTAATATCCTAGCTCTTGGGGAAACAGTCATGGGATCTTTGCTTGCTGAGAGTCATCCTGATTTCTGTTTTAAGTCAGATCTGGAAAAAAGGAAAACGAGACAAAGGGAAAAACCCTTCCAAGATGCCAGGGCTTTGGGGCACTGCTTAAAGCTGCCCTCACCACAGGGAAGATCTTCCTGGCAGCAAAGCTGCCAGGCATCACTAACACAGAGGCCGGGCAGCTGAACCATGCCCCCTTTCCCTGGGGCTCCCCCAAGCTCCCAGACGTGGCCAAGGAGTGCCCTGGCTCCCAGGAGGGAAGTAGGGTGCTAATGTCCATCATTAGCATCACACAAAGCATTGCCATCACCTGGTCACGTCCTTGTGCCAGGGTTTTCCTCTGCTGGGAGATACCAGGGAGGCTCAGAAAGGTCTCATGTCAAAGCTAATTTGGGGATAGAGGGCTGTATGCTAGTACCAAGCAGCCTACACTGCAGGTGGGGAAAGGCTTCTTAGTTGTGTCCAAAATTTATGCCAGCAAAAAGATAACCTGCTGCAGAAACACCACACAGGGTAGAAACTGCTGCAGAGAGGATGGGGTGGGAATAGAGGCAGCTGGTGGCCAGAGCAGTGGCAGTGTGTAAATGCTGCTCCCCACACGGGGAGCTCCCTTGCTGTTGGTATCTGCCATTGGGAAGGGATCCCACCCACTGCATGGTGCCACAGAGCAGGCTGGAAGGAAAAGCACCCCTGACACGCTGGGGCAGGTGAGGGCAGACTGCTCTGTGAGCTGGCTGAGCTCACATCCCCAGCTTTTATGCTGCTGGTTTGGTTAAGTGCTTTTCTCAGGCAGGGCAAGATAACCCCAGCCTGTGCTGGTGTGAAGCCATCGCAGCGAGTGGTGCTGAAGAGATGGTCTAATGGAAGTGAGGGCTGTGTTAGCACTGCTGGGGCAGCCCAACAGCTTCCTGCCTGCGGGAAGGAGAGAAAAGACCTGCTTTAAAATTTAAAACACCAGGAAACAGCACTGGAAGCACTTCTTGGTTAAGAATTATTGCTATTCCTAGTGTGGCTAGAAAACCTTGAATGTTAGCTATAGGATAGTGTGTCTTTAATCAGTGTCTGCAGCAGGTTAATAGCTAGTGCTCTCCTCACCTTTACAAGTGATCCTTTCAGGTCATTTTTTTCTTATGGCTGGGCTCCCTGTGATCTGCCTGCTGGCTGGCAGCGACTTTTTGCATCGTCCCCTTGTCTGCTGCTGCGACAGGGCAGGGGATAACAAGCAGCAGCCCATCTCACTGCCCCATATATCACGGCCAAGATCTGTATTCTGACAGTTGCATTTTGTCTCCTACTTTCTGAGCAATGTTTCCTCAAAAAGTCAGGAGACAAAAAGTATCCTCAGGTTTGATTGAAGACCCAGGGCAGGCAGACACATCCTCCAGACCACCTCGGAAGATCTGGTTGCTGGGAGTTGTTATCTTCCTAAATTCTGTCAAGGGAGAGCAAGAAAGCTGGCAGTGCCTCACTTGACTGTGTGGTCTCTCTGCTTCACCCGTTCCTCTGCTTGTGTTCCTGCCTGCTGGCAGCCAGGAATGAAACCAGCCAAGAGCTAATATTAACAAGCCCTGACCAATGCATTGTGCATAATAAGATTTTGGTCTCCTGTGGCTGGGGTGACTCGGTGACACCCCTCATGGGTAGAACATGGATGGAAAAACAGAGTCACCCTTCACATGAAACCAGTGGTGAGCCACAGCAGGGGTTTGGAGGAAGCAGGGAGATTTTAATGAGACAAAAACCAAAGATCGTGCCAGGACCTGTGTATCAGTGATACAGTGGCACACCTCCATGCAGTGGTTTCCCATAGAGCCACAGCCTGGCCTTGGAGCTCAGAGAAGGATAATTTTAGCCATTATTAATAAAGCTCTTGATGGCAGCCTCTTGCCCAGCTGGACCAGCTCTGTGTTTCCCAGCCCAGCAGAGAAACCAGCTCCCAGTCTTCCCACTGTGCCTCCAAGGAAGCTGTGTTCCAGGAGCAGGGGAAGATGCAGCTCCATCATGCTCAGTGGGAGAAGTCGTGCACACGTGTTTCAGAGCAGGACTGTGTCGGCTGCTTGCAATTCTCTGAGGGTCCCGTGTGTTTGCAAAGGCAGCTCTGTCAATCAATAAAAAGCAATCACAATAATGAAGTATCAAATAGGAAGAAAAGATTTCAAGCTCTACATTGTTGAGGGATTGGGGGTTTTCTTTAAATGAGGCAAGAGAGGCTGGGAAAGTAGAGCCCATCAGGGATGACAAATCTGTTTCTTTTGCATGGGGGAAGTGGCAGGACTGCAGCCCCTCTGACCAGATCCAATGACAAGGGAAAAGCTGAGAGAGGACCCCCTTTCTGCAGACACAAAGGACAAGCCAGTGGCGGCGACTTTCTCTCTGAAAAGTCACGTTTGCCAGGGGAGGCTGTGAAATCCAAGACGTTCCCAAGAGCTTGTTCCCTTCCCGTCCCCCCAGTCTGGGGAAGGGAATCATTCTGATTTCGTTTTTATTATCGTTATTCCCTCCTGGGTCAGTGCTGGGAAAGTGGTGAATTTTGCAGCTGCCCAAGAGTCAGTGGGAAGGGGGATGTGAGGGATGCATGCCAGAGCAAGGGTCCCTTCTCACCTTTTCCCTGCCTTCCCACGGGACAAGGCATAACTGAAACCAAAGCACCTCTTGTTGTCTTTTCCCTCCAACTCAGTCACCTCACACATCCTATTTCCCCCTCAGTAGGACCTGTGGGGTAGTTTGTAGCACGCAAAGGCAGCAGTGCTCCAACCATGCAGGAGTGTGCTGGCTGCATTGGCAAGGGGATGAGGAAAGGTATTTACCTCAGCAGCTGTTTAAAAAGCAAGTCATGAGCTGCCTTATACTGGAGGAGAAGTTGCTGGGGACTCTGGTTAGCAAAGCTGGTTAGAGATGGGGAGCTCCCTCCTGCCAGTGCTTGCCAAATTGGCCCATCTTCCCAAGGCAAGGCTGGTCCTAACAGGGCTGTTTTAGTGCCGAGGTAGTCACTCAAACCATCTTCCGTAATTAAACCTCACACAAACTGTAGCACTCTTTACCTGCAGCCATGCAGTCTCCAATAGGGCAAAACTCTTTCCTGCCATAGCAACATCAATTTAAAAAAAAATCAATGAAATCTCTACCTGGCAACCAAAATCTCCACTGATCCATGAAGATAAGGGCTGGATGTGATTGCACATGGTCTGGGAAGGCCTGAGACAGGGTCTGGGATTGCTGTGAAGGGATGTAGGTCAGTCACACTCTGTTACATGTCTCTGATGCCAGCTTGTGAGGAATTTTAAGTAGTGCTTTATAAGTATGAATTCATTATGGCCACAACCCAGATGGGTGAATAAGGTAGAGACAGGGACACATCCACTACCACTTTTGCAGAGGAGAGATGCTCAGTGTCCCTACACCTGAACTTTCCTGCAGGGCAGCTGTAGTCCCAGCACCAGCTTCACCTCTTGCCTCTCCCTTCTCCTCCACCTTGTGCTCACTCTCTTTACTTTAATTGCACTGATTTCCAGAGAAACACCAGTCACAAAATGCCCAGATTCTGGTGGCCTTTGAAGCTGCTGAGAGCATGAACTATTGCAGTGGCAGGAGGGGATGGAAGAACCATGGGCTGTGGGGGCCTCACCAGTGCCTCCCACATGGATAACAGTGTAACTTGTGCTGTGGCTCCAAGAGTGGCACACAGTGAACAAAATCCCCTAATTGATTTTATGTCCTAGCAGACCTGCTTCTCTAACCAGGTGGCAGCACCCTGGGCTTCAGTACTGCAGACCCTGGGTATAAGGCAAGCTGGTCCTGCTGGGGACTGGCTGCAACTCTTTTCCTGGCCATGACCTCCGAGCTCAGCCCAGGGAGTTGCTGCACCTGTCTACCTCTATTAGCAAAGACCTCGTCTCAGAGACAGGATCAGCTGCTCCTTCCATCTTCTGTGGGCTTTGTCCTTGCTGGGGAGATGCCGATGTGGAGGGAGAGGAGAAAGAGAGAGAGAGTGGGCATAGCTGTACAGGTGCTGTCTTGAAGGCATCTGCTTGTCTTTCCAGTGGAGGGAAGAAGACAGAAAATACCACTCAATTCCAACTTTCTTCATGGAAGGAGCATTGCCATTGTTGTCCACCTTTGTCAAATCAAAGGAACAGTGCTGGTCCCAGAGCTCACTGAGCTTTTAGGAAGGGTCCTAAAAGCCCTGGTTTTGGTTTTTTTTTAAAAGAACAGCCCTGGTTTTGTTGCCCTTCCAGTCCAGCAAACAGCCTCCATCTTGGGCCATAGGAGATGGAAGGAAGAAAAGAGGACAGATTTATTCAGTGAAATTAATAGTCACAGTGGGTGTTAATGGCTTATTTACCAACATCTCCTCCTCTGTATTTCACTTAGCCAGAGAAACTGCCCTGCCCTCAGCTATGCCCATCGTGCTTTCTCCCCAGTTTGTTTCAGACTCACAAGGAAGGGCCACTCTCTAACTGGAACCCCAGAGCCAGACCCCCCCAGAAGACCTGACTCAGCTCACCTGAGTGCCTCAAGCCCACGTGTTCTCACTCCCACCTTGTCTATGCATGCTGGCAGGAAAGATGAAGTTGAACAAACCATTTACACGCCAAGTGGATTAGCCAAATTGTGTTAAGCTCCCGCAGGGACGTCCTTGTTCACAGCCTTCATTTGATTTCTCTTTCAAAAGCCCACCAAGCTGAATGTGATTATGGCCTCTTAATCCTGCCTGCATGTGTCCACGTGGGGTTAATGCAGCGTAATGGATGCCCTTTACAAGTGCACGCTGGTGACCATTGCTGCATGGCTAAACCCTCAAGCCCAGATGTTCAGCAGATGTAAACCCAAAGCACAGACTCTGACTGCTACTCTTTGGCCAAAAAGCTGCTCTCACAGCCAAAGTGTGGAAGGGAAACTCCATCTTCCCAAGGTTGAGCAGCAAATCTGTGTCAGAAGCAAGAACCACTGTTAGCACTCAGATCCAGATCGGTTCAGCTCCTGCAGAGCTCAACACCCTTGGCAGGTCCAGCCTGTGATCAGAACTTGCTTTTTCCTGGAGGTTAGGAAGTGGTACCAGAGTCCCAGCCCCATCAGGAGCGCTGCCCTTCCAGTCTGATCCCCACTTGTCAGCATCCACAAGCCCCTGCCCGGGGGTGGCTCTGCTGACAGACAGATTGCTTTTTGAAAGAGTATCACTTTCCTAAGGCAGAAGCTACAACTGAAGTATCATTGCAGCCAAACAGCAACAGTGGAAATCCATAGAGCTCCTCAGCTAGATATTGCAAAGCTGCCTGTCTCTGCCCAGCCATGCATGGGAGACTGTAAAACACCTACAAAGATATTAGAATCATTGCCTTTTACAAATAAGGAACAAAACTGATGTTGCCTTAAAGGAAGGAGGGCCACAAAAGGCAGAGGGAAGCATTCCCCAAATCCATCCCGTGAATCACACTTAAAAACAAATCCAGGACTTGGTGCAACAGGATTTGCCCTATCCAGAGCACCTCTCCCTGTTTTCACAGAAGAAACCACCCCAAGCCATTCACATATTTGCAAGGAAGTTTGCCACAGCAGGATGTGAAAGGTGCTCCATTTAGGGGGAGAAGCCTGCCATGGTTCAGTCCTATTATCAGCAAGAAAAAATAAAAAACTCAAAGACCTTCTTGTCCAGAGACAAGGGGGATGGAACCACAGGGGGTAATTTCCATAACTCTTTCAGCCACCACTCAGCACACAAACTCTCTTTTCTCAAAGTCAGACCGCCTGCCAGGGGAGCAAATCCATTCCCCTGGTATCTCAGGACTGTAACACATAATCCCCTTAATAAAGCAATCAAGTCCCAGATTAAAAACAGTTAGATTTCTACCCCGCTGAAAGGGTTTTTTTTCTAGAACATCACTAGGAGGAAATCTCCTTAAAATGTGCTGGTTTTGTTGGACTGACCAAAAATAAAAAATAACATCTCCCCCCCACAACAAGTAAACGGTAAAACTGTTATTTCCCCATGGAAACTGTTGGGTTTGCCAGAATGATATTTTCCATTAAAAATGTTTTGCTGGAGAATTCCCAACAAGTCAGGCTGCTGCATCACTGATTTTAATCGAATTTAGAAATTCTCGTTTCCCTTTGTTCTTAAACTTATATTTAGGAGCAGGGATGGTTACGGACCTGTCTGCCTCCTTCACCAGCAATGTAATGTCACCCACCAAGTGACACGTAGGAAGAAAGATAGCAATGAAAACTCAACGTAGCTCTTGCTACAGTCTGTCCTCCCCAGGCAGAGGCATATTCTCTCACAAGGCTGCCTCAGCTCTCAGAGCCCCCTTGATCTCCAGCTGGTTTTTTGAGATGCTCATTTTCCTAAGCATAGCTCTAACAGTGAGGCTGTGCTGAATTCACAGATAATCAGTACCTAATTGGATTAGGAGCTGATAATATCTTTGACCTTTTTTTAATGGCCTGTCTGGCCTGGCTTTCTGCAAGACTGAGGCTTAATTTTAGGCAGGAGTTTTTTCCACAAGTGAAGCGTGACCCTGTTAACCTCTGAATCAGAGAGGTGACCTTCTCTCTCCCCAAGCACTGTGGAGCTGTTGAAGATTGTGAGGTACACACAGGCTTCACGAATCTGTGGACAAACAGACTGAACCTACCTATAGAAGTCAGAGTCAGGACCTGATTTTCAGCCAGAGCTGTGCTGATATTGGACTAAATCCTCAGACAGAAATGGTGAGTCAAAGGAGTGGGAAGCTCCTGTGAATCAGTGTCCCTGCCAGTGTCAGCTGCACAAGTCACCTCCCCTCCTCACCAGTTCATCCACATGCAATGTGGGGAAAATGAATTGCCAGTGCAACAAAGGATTCGAAGATTTGGATATTGGGTGTTTGTGAGACAAAGGCACAGGGATGCTTGTGCATTTGCATGGTTACATCTTGCTCTGGCTCACCCAGTCCCATCATTGCAGCTAAGTGTGTGCTCCCACACATGTGAGTGGGTTCATACACAGGCTCCAGCACAGCTGAGAGCAGAGACAGCGTGTTTCTTTTACACCTAGCTCATGCCCATCACAGACACGCTGCATTTTGGGGCATTGGGATTTAAGGAGACGCAGGGAGCAGGAGGGGAGGGAAGGCTGCCTGATGAACAGCAGATGTTGGTGATCATTGGATGGAGCTGTTAATTTAACTGGAGTTTATTGAATAGCAATTAGGTGGGGTCTCATTACTGTAGCCAAGTGGCACAAAGATGTGCTGTAAAAACCCAGGCAACAGGGATGTGCACCGGCGGAGTGACAACACTGATGGGGTATTTAGGACCTGGAGCAGTAAATCTTCTCACTTGCCCAGAGGTTCTTCTCCTGGGTGGTACTGGCTGGAGCTTGCACCTGAACCCAGCTGCTGGGCTTGTCTCAAGATGGGAGGCTGCAAACACAGTGAAGGGTAGTGAGTGTGTGTACTCAGGGAGCAGAGGACAGGAGAGAAAGGAGGGTCTGAAAACAGTGCCAGTGAAGAGGTGTGAGTAACAGCCTGGGTAAGACAGCAGCTCTCTAGCTCAGCCAGGGACAGGAATGGAAGCAGGACAAAGGGTGGAAGAAGGGTTTGGAAGTCTGTAAGATACATCCAGATGTCCTAACCTGCCTGGGGATGGGACAGGGTGTCTTGGTGCTTTAGACAGAGCATTACCCCAAAACAAACAGAGCAGCACTATAGGGTGGGTTTCCATTTCATGTGGTAGTCAGAGACCACATATTTAACTGCTGATTCTCCAGCAAGCTGGGAGTTGTGTTTCACACCTCTGCTGTGTAGGATGGCCCTGACACTGCCAGGGAGGGAAGTCAGTGCTCTGCTCCTGCTGAATGTGGGCATAAGATCCACTAAGCCCATTTCCCAAGAAAGATCCAAAGCTGCTTACATCAGCACAACCTGAGCATTTGGTGTGGCTTAAACAGTGCAGAGAGGGCAAGGGAGCATTCCTACCCCTCCATAGCCTGACCTGAGCCTTCCAATTTCCAGTGCAGAGTAAAACCCAAGGAGAGGATAGAGGCAGGACAGAAAAGTCCCAAGCAGAGCTTGCTTCTAACACAAGAGACACACAAAGACACACACAAAACCACATTCACTCTCCTAATGACATGATTATATCTTGCTTCTGTCTTGGGGGAAAAATCAAATGATCCAGGTTCAAACACAAACAAAAAACTTCTGCTAATGAACAAATTGCCAAACTAGAGCGCAGCAGGGATTTGGAGGGTTAAAATGTTTGGGATTAATTAACTGATTAATTAAGCCCTCACATCAGCCTTCATCCCTGCAGCCCTGCTATTGCATGAGGGATGTACTGGGAATGTATGATCCTGTCAGCACGATGCAGGAATGCTGGGGGGAAGGTGCTCAGCAAGGGAATTTTACACACACAGTTGATTGTGGGGTTAAAGTCAGCTCTGCCCTGCAGACCTCGAGTGAGACACCTTCACACCTCTGATCTGACTGGGGTGGCTGCACATCAGGGCTGCTGGTTGCTTTGAGATCTTAAAAGAAAAACATAGTTTTCAAAAGCCAAAGGGATTTCTCTTCCCTGAGGGCATGGGCCTTCCCTTCACTGTGCCCTGCTGTGAATATGACAGCAGCCCTGCTCTGCTCAGCAGCCTGTGATTCCCATTGCCTGCTTATCCTGGAGAAAGGGAGCAATGGCTATTGCAGTGTGGTCTCAGAGGACGGTAGCTGTGGGACTTTTTGCATGAGTCTCCCCAACAGTATTTAGTGTTCAAAATTGGGTGTGACCCTTCATTTCACAAATGGCCAATCTTACTGCATGTGAGGAAAAAAAAAGGCATAATGCTTTTAGCTTTTTCTCTCATCCTTCCTAACCCACAAAACAATCAAAGGAAACCTCTCCATGCCATGAGGCCACCTATCTGATTCCCATGTCCTGACCTGGTAGAAGTCTATCCACCAAATGTAGCATTGGTGGATCTGGAGGATCATCTGCTTCCTGGGTATTAGTACAGACTTCAAGACTTGAAATACTGCTGTATTCAGTACTTTTAACACTTAAGCTGTTTACAACCCATGCTCTTCTCACAGTCAGTGAGCTCAGTGTCTGGAAGGGTGCAAATGACTTTCGTTCATTAACAAGACCTGGCCTGGGCACTTCTCTTGCAGTTTTACAAAGCTGTGCTAGCAGATCTCTTGCACATGAAAAATAGCTTTGCAGCCCCTCCCATCAGAGTAAGTGAGAAAATATAAAAACTCATATGGGCCTGCACACACAAGAGTTGATCATGAATCTGCAACAGATATTTTTATGTAAAGGACAAGCAAAAAAAGGAGAGTGGTTACGGCAGGGGATAGAGTATGCCCAGGCAGATTAAAATAGCCTGCCTTGGAGATATCCTTCTGAGAGTGGATGGCACCAGCTTAGCCTGTCTCACATGTGTTTGTTTTGCTGGGTGGATGCACAGCAAAGGAAATGGCAACCGGAGCTCAGCCCACCACTGCTTCACAGCTTCACACTATAAATAAGGCATCGAGCTATTGCACCCACCAAATTCTTCCCTGCCTTCCGGTCCATGGCAGTGTAGTGTCTGGGCTATGTATAGCATCAGCCCCTTTGTGGTATCAGGTGTTTTCTCTAAAGTCCTGGCTCCTGGATTCTGGGATTACATGGTCAACTCTGGGTTTTTTTGGAAAAAACCAAACCAGATGCCAAAATGAAAAATTTAAGATTAGAGTCCAAATGCATCTAAATAGACAGAGCTGATCTGTTTTACTTAAAAACTTCTTATGGAGAAAAATGTGGTTATTCCGGCATCAAGATCCTTCTGAGGAAAATATTTTGATACAGGTTTTTTATTTTCTGATCAGGAGAATCAAAGCAACAGTACAAATCATTCCAGCTTCAAATTCCCAGGCCGAGCAGCGGGCTTCATTTTAAAATATGACAAGAAATTTCCTCTTCACAAGTTACATTTCCAATGGCAAAAGAGATTTTTCTTGCTAGTGTTTTCTCTTTCTAGATTCATGATTTAGCTGCAGTCTGCAGTTTGGAGATTTTTTCTTTTGCTTTCTGACATTTCAACTTTTCCTTCTGATTCCCCACTGAGAATGACTTGGAAACACCAAGATTTCTGGCAAGTGAAAATTTCTGTTTATTTTCCTGCATTGCCAAGCTGACAAGACAGAGGGTAAAGAGAAGTTGCTCCAAGCTCCAGGCAGAATGTCTTGGTTCTGCGTGTGAATGTTGATTCTTGGTACTGACTGCCACAAAAGCCCTGACTCTGTCCCAGGTGAGCACTGTGAGTGTGTGGAAGTACCATAACAGCTCTCCCTGGGAGCTCTGCCTGCAGAATATCTTGTGGCAAAGGCACAGGGCTGCTCTGCAGAAGATGAACAATTTCCAGATTGCAAACCCCACAAGTGTCACTGTTTGTTTGCTACCTGCAGAGGAGATTAAACCATGGATGGAAGAAATGTACTTTTCATCAGGTGGCAAAGAGGAGGCACAGGCTGTAAAGTCTGCAACATCCACACTTGAGGTCAGGTGGGCTTACCCGGCAAGATTAACAGAGTAATTTCTACTGCTCACAGGGTGGGATTCTTCAGCAGCTGAGCTCACCTGGAGGTACGAGGCAGCTCTCCCACAGGGTGATTTGAGCTCACCTGCGAAGAGAAGAGACTTCTTGCTGCTGAGCAGCAGCACTGTTTACATGCTTGCTCTGTCCATTCATGCCTCTGAGGGTCCTCATAGTCCACGTAGAATCACACCAAATTCTTATTCTTCATGAATTTACTGGGATTGCAGCAGTGCCAGGACACCCCCAGGGAGATGCTGGTTCAGCTGCTGGAGCCATTGCATATCCCCAGGACACCAGCCAGGTCAGGATCTAAGAAGAGAAGATGGGTGCACAGTGCAGCAAAAAGAAACACAGTGACTCCTGTTTCACAAGCAGGAGAAATGGAGCAGAAAAAAAGATTAAGGCCTGGACTCCCCCAGAATGTTTTACTGATGAAAGTTTGAGTATCCATGAACTAGCAAAGTCCCTGGGTGTGAGTGAACCAGGCAGCAGGGTCAGGCCTCCCCCTTTGCAATCCCTGGCTCCATTGCCATTGGGAAATCCCTGGGTTTAGTACAATCTGGATGGGCACTGAGATGTGCAAACTGCTTTTTGTCCTCATGGCTCTGAAGCTGCAACTCCAGCTTCCCTGTTGCCCTGGGGAGGGTAGAGCTGAGGGTTTGCTGGTGCTGGTTGGAGGGTGTCCAGCCCCATGCAGGCAGTGTGGGTGCCACTCACTGAAGATGGGGTGCTGGGGACAGAGAAGCTCTCCTCACCCAGAGAAAATTAGGGATGCCAGCCAGGACGGCCTGAAGAGCTTGTTGATCCATCAGCCCCATGGTGCATCTGAAAAGGGGTGAAAGGAGGCAACAGGCTGTGTCAGCCATGAGCTGGACATCTGAACCCAGCAAGTGACCTTGATGATCTGTTTTTGGATATAGCAGGAATTTATGTGGACTGCGAGATGCACCAGTCTGGCAGGAAGTCAGAGCAGCCTCCAGAGTATGTTCCAGCACCCTCTGAACATGTTCCAGCATGATCACCATCCACTCAAAGCCACCACCCGAGCCTTTGGGCAGCAGGGATGGGTGACAGCAGACAGCCCCCAGTGAGCGAGCGCAGTGCCGCGCGAGCTGGGGAGCGAGGAGGGCAGCTCAGGAACTGGCTCGGGAGGATGCTGCTGCGAGTCGGAGGCAGGATGCTCTGAGCGCGGGGCTGCAGGCGGGGGGGAGCTGCCAGCGCAGCCTCCCGGCGCACAGTGCTGACACTTCTTTTTGTTCAGGCTGACAGCGAGCACCTGGTGCCCCACGCGCGGAGCCGGCGGCCGCCCGCGCCCGCAGCGAGCGCAGGCACACACACGCGCTCAGCCCCGCAGCTCGGAATCAATGCAAACATATGCTGCCATTAATGTGAAAATCACTTCTGCAAACATGAGGGTCTCTCTATTCACGGCCTTCCCCTCTCCCTGCAGGGAGGAGGGGGGTCAAGTGCAGACCTTTTATGTGAAATCCCTGAAAGGGACAAGGGGTAGAGGAGGGGGAGATTGATGGGGCTGATGGTGATAGGGAAAACAGGACAACAGCCCAGACTAACATACAGGAGCTGCTCTCCTGCCATGAACTGTACTAAATCTGCAGTGTTGCTTTCCTTTCTCTCTAGCCAAACACTTCACTAGGGCTGCCAGTTTTGCCCTTGCCTATTTCTGATAAATGCAGGAGGGGGTTCTGTAGAATGGTGTGACCAGATGCTGCAACGATGGGTGCTCATATAGGAACTGACGGGGAAAATTTCTGAGGGGGTGGCAAGCCCCCCTTGCATGGTTGCAAAAATGCTGATGAGGGGTGCTAGCTAGAGTAGTTGTGGTAACCAGCATTGGAGTACCCAGTCTTCCCCTAAAGCACAGCATGTATTTTGGCCAGCCCTGATGTGCATGGCCATATCAGCAGAGGCTGGTTATCTGGATGCTGCTCCTCTGCCTCATTGCAGCGCTTCAGTCTGCTTGCTGCAGACATTTACAGCAGATTCCTCTCCTCTTTGGGCAAAATGGCTCTGATGTCCTCTATACCACTGCCCACCTGCTGTGAAACACCCTGAGTTGCTTTGCCCCAGCAGTGGCAGTGTGGATGTGGGTGGGCGGGTTTGGTTCACAAAGCAACAGGGGTCTGTAAAACAGCTGGAAGGGCTCCCTGTGAATCTGAATGAGAAAAGGGACACAGCTGACATTAGAAGAACCAAATGGAGTTTCTGAACCTCTCAGTTGTTTGTCAAAGGCTTTAGAGCAACACTGTGAGATGTCACTAAAGTGCCTTGCCCCACACTGCATTCACCTCCCCCATGAGGCAGGCTATGTCCCTTGTTTGTCCTGTACAGAAACAGCTTTATGTCAGCAAGACTCTTCTACATATCTGCAAAATCCCCAGTCTCTTCTGAGATGTCCTTGGTTACTGGTCTGATACAAAAAAAAATCTTTGCCAAAGCTTGGAAGAACACCACTTTTCTCTTTTCTCTGCATTTTGTTTCTCAGCACTGAGCTTTTCTTTGAGGGGGAAGATTTTCCTGGCTCAGCTTTATGCCCATCTCAGACTCATCTCAAAGCACCTGGTACTTTATAGCATCTCCATTTTGTTTCCTTGTGATGTCCTAGACCAAGCACGTGTGCTGAATTCCCCAGCATCTGGCCTTCATCCATATCTATCTGTTGGAAGTTGAATGCATCTCTGATTTGGGAAATCAATCACACTTAATTGAAGGGTGATTGTTTTCACATATGAGCCTGCCACATCACTTTCATCTTTATCACATTCCCTTTCTCTCTGGGTTTTGTGTGACAAGATACTGCAGAGCAGGAGGGAAGAGGTTGCTGACCTTGGACCTGGATATAATTGAAAAAAGGAGGGCAGCATCTTCCTTTCTTTCCTTGGTGGATCAGTTTGCATTTCCTTCAGCTGTGGGACTGAGCACGTGTGTATGCACCCAGAGCCATATTTAATGCAGCCTCACACACAGCTATGCTGTGATGCTGCACAGCAGAGAAGCTGGTACCCATCAGGCCCAGCATTGCTGTGCCAGGGAGGTCTGGTCCCTAAGTGCACCATAGCAGGGAAGGGGGAACCACGCAGCATTGGTCTGATGTGGCAGAGTGTTTTGGGTGCCCGGTGTTTCTTGGTGTCTCTGAGCATCCTGAAGAGTAGTCGCAGGGAGATCAGCATGGCTTTTTAATGAGATTTTGGGGCAGTCCATTTTCTGTTCTGTCTTGCATTTTGCCTGGCCACACTGGAGATTGTCTTGAACCAGGATTCAGTCTTCTTTTACTGGAACATTATGCTGCATAGTAGGGCTCTGATTTCCTTCAAGAGCTTCCATAACACAGATGGTGCATGAGCAATCCCTCCCGGTGGGCCTTTGCAAGGACTTGTGCAGTCCAGCCCCATGTGGCCACCTGTCTTGTCACCCCACTGGGATATACCAGCCCAAACTGCTGATAAGCTCTCAGCTCAAAGAGATGTCTTCCTGTCTGTACCAGCAAGCTGAATTGTAAGCTGCTCCCTAGACTCCAGTTTGAAGGTCTCTATAGTATTGACTTCCTTGCACTTGGAAGTGCCTCATTTATCTTATGCTCTGCATTTGTCTTTCCTGTCAGTGTAGTAGTAAGCAACTGAAGCTTGCTGCCAGCTTTTCTCCCTTAATGATATTCCACATATGCAGACAAGGATCTGAATCAGAGCCCTGGAGTCAGTCCCCACCTCCTCACTTTGGAGAAATGTATCTTAACACAGTATCCTTCCTTTGCAGTTTGTCTTGGGGCTTGGCAGTGAAACAGCCCCAACACCTACATTGAAGGCTGTGGTCCAGGGCATGTGGCCAGATTTTAGACTCATTTGAAGGCTGATTGTATCGACAGGAAGGCTCCTGCTGGCTCTGATGGCTCTTGGACCAGGCAGCCCCAACTATCTCCAACTTTGGCTCTTTTCCACTGGGGACAGATTTGTCCCTTCCAGATGTGGGGAGAGCCTTTCCCAGCAAAGATCCAATACAAGCTTTCTACCAGACAAAGGGTCTTTTCTAGACAGCATGGAAGGAATTTTAGGTTCCTCTGGGGGGATGGTGCCTGTTTTTTCTTACATACCTTCAGCACAGACCTCTCTTTCTGACAGGTGCTGATGACTTGCAGTCCAGGCAGACAGGACTGAAAAGGGTAGAAAGACTGGAGTTTGTCTGATGGAGCTGTGGGTTTCATTGATTTCTAAATAAAACTTTCATCAAGACACAGAGCCCCACTTCCAGTTTTATAAGGCTCTTGTCAATCTCTGACACAGCTGCCAGGGCAAAAAGCAAAGTTGCTGACATCATTGTGAAGGTGTGTACGGAAGCAGAGCAATGGGTGGGGAGTTGGATGTCTTCCTTCTGTGGAGAGGAACCAGAGCCCAAGCCCAGTACCTTGCAACATGCCTATTCCCTGGCTTTCCCTCAGGGCCAAGTCACCCCACCATGCTGAGCATGCTTTGCTTCCTCTGGGCCTGCTCTTGCCCAACAGGGATTTGTGTTTGCAATTAACTTTATGGTGACTGTGTGGATTACAAATGACCTTTTACCAAGTCACAGTGGAGCTGGGCAAGGAAGAGTGTGATGTTCACCAAGGCTGGGGGGTATGTGGACAGAGCTCTGTGCTGGCCCAGGGATTGAATGAGGTCCCTGAGGTCTCCTTATGATGGTAGAATTGTTACCATCCTCTCCCAGACCTACTTTCTGAAAGCTGACAGGAATGACTCTAGGGAGTCAGCAGCACAACATTTGATTTCAAACTGTGTCTTTGGTAGAGCCTTCCCCATCCCTGAGAGGTGGTCGACTCGCTCTTCCCAGGGCTAGGGGAGGACACACAATCTCCCTGCCCAGAAACTGCCATGTTCTGGAGCAGGAGGATGGAGAAATCAAGCCAAAAGCAATGATCCAAGCGTTATTTGCCTCTTGCACGAAATTTGATGAAAACAGATGGAACATTTGCAGGTTTTTATTTTAAAAAATCAAAACCCCAAAATTTGAAAGCAATCTTGTATTTGCTATTAGTCTTTTCAGGCTTTGTTTTTCCCTCTTGGCAAAAAATAATTGACGACATTTTCCATCACCAAAAAAATCCCCCCCACTGAGAATTGAGTATAAAGTCTTCTGTGTTGAGTGGAGATGAGAGGAAGGAGAAACACTTCACATTCTCTTGGCTTAGTCCAAGAGGGATTGGAGATCACCTGCTGAGAGTCTGTCTCTCTGTCCAGCATCCAGAGGGAGCAGAGACTCTCCAGAGCACTCTGAGTTGTTGCTGTGCCTCACTAAGGTGGCAAAGCTTTTCCTTTGTGAGCATGAGGAGTATCTGCCATTTTAATCAGTGCCTGGGAGTCCAGAATGGCCTGAGCAGCATTTGCTGGCTGGCAGAGGGAGCCACTGGAGCTTTCAGGGAGAACCATCTGTGCTGGAGAAAGGGAGACATCATAGCAGGGGAGACAGGGAGACAGCATATCATGGGGCAGTGGACCACAAGGTGTCCTGGGGATGACCACAGGGTGTCCTGGGGACATCCCCAGGAGAACAAGCAACACTGCAGTGGCCAGAGCATCTTGTCCTTGGAAGCCTCTTTAACTGCAAGAGAAAAGAGACTGGAGCCAAATGCCTTCACTCTCATCCATCAGCAGGGATGGAGGAGCCCATGGCCTCCCTCCTCCTTCTTCACTGGCGTTTGATTCAGACCTACACTAAAAAAGGAGCTGTCGGTTAAAGTAAGAGCTGCTTTTCCAGCTCCCAGAGGACCCCCCTGGTGTGACCTGCAAGGTGTTGCAATCCCTCTCTGCCACTGGCCTGCCTGGTTTTTGTCACACATGCACACACCTTCCTCCCCCTTCCACAGTGCTTATCACAAGCGTTTTGGTAGAACTGCCCTTGTCATATAAATCTAAACATAATTCTGTCTTTCCTGTTAAGCTAAAGAAAATAAACGTGTAGGGCTGTTACTGGAAGCCAAGCTGTAGGACTGCCCTAAATTCTCTTCTTATTGAGTCTGGGCTGAAAATCACTCAATTCTGCTGAGGACACACATCTATGCTTGCACACACAGGGAGGGAAGGTGGGAGGGGGGAGGGAGAGAAAGAGAGAGAGAGAAAGAGAGAGAGAGAGAGAGGACACGGTGTGTATAAATATCTCCAGCTCTCTAGATAGTCGGCAGATTTATTCCGCTGCCAAGCCTGCAGAAAATTGACTTGTTTCATGGAGGCAGGCTATTGACACATTACCGCAAGGAGGGTTAGGAGAGAAAGCGGTGCGGCTGGCGCCCCTCTATTATACGATAATGTAATCAGCATTGTGGGAAATGACTGTGGGTAAAATGGCATCACTGACATTTATATTAGAGGATATTGATGGCAGGAACTGTGACCACATCTATCGTACCTCCCGTTTGCCAGGATTGACACAGACGGCTCTTGTTGGCTGGATTTCCTCTCTCTCTTTCTCTCTCTCTCTCCTTCCTCTTAGCTCCGTTGCTCGCTGCTGTCACTGCAGATAGATAATTGAAAAATGGATCTCACCTTTCCAGCAAACAGGAGTGGTTCAGGCAATTACTGCAGAGGTTATCTACTCAATCTCGAGGCCTCTTCTCAGAGAGAGATTCAGAGGAAATTGGATTTTACATGGATGTTTTATTCTGCAAGGGCTTTAGTATAAACAGAGGCAAGGAGACATCAGCAGACTGTATGGGTGAGAATCACATGCAGAGGGGTAGGGTGAGGTTTTGACAGGGGGGCTTGACTGTAGATGTGGTGGTAATACCATTTGGCGGTCCTCTGAAGAATTTCTGATCTCAATTTTTTTTGAGGTTGCTATTGGTTTTTCTTTTCGTGTTTTGCAGGGTTTTTTTAAGGTGGGAGGCAAGAGAGGGTATGTCCACTTGCAGCCATTTGGCTATATTTTGCCCCTGGAACTTTAAAATTAAAGGTAGTTGTTCCCGAAGGAAAGAAAGGCAAAGAGAGAGCAAAATGCTCTGAAAATGAGAGGGCAGAGGAGAGCAGGATGTATTAAAAGAGCTCTGGAAACTGTCTGGCTCTGAAAGGAGAGGAATTTCTCCCAGGCAGGGAATATTGCCCATAGGCCTATTCTCCATGAGCATCCTTGAAGAGCATTACACCTTGAGATGTGTGGTTATATGAGAGGCAAAAATATGTCCATGGTCCTTTTGTACATGCTGCAATGCCAGGCTTTGGGCTCAGCTTGGTGGCAATCCAACCCTTCAAAGCAATTTGCAGCTCGTATCCTTGCCCTTAGAAACTGCTGAGCCAGGGAGGCCAGACAAGGACATTGAGGGTCTTGGTGACCTTGACAGTTTCAGTGAGCACACAGGAAGGTTGTGGGGTGGCCCTAGCAAAGGTTTGGCAGATGTGCCTGATCAGGGACCACTTTCCCAAGAACAGTAGGCTAAGGCAGGGTCTGTCAGGCAGTGCTTGGGAGAAGCTCGTTCCCCACTTAGGGAATTCACCCATCTTCTGATGTTGTACATTAAATTTCCACAGGTAATATATAACATGTGGAGTGTTTGCACATGTGGATAAATATTCATGAACATGGGTAATAGCAAAGGTCCTTGCACCATCCAATTGGTTTTGCTCCCAGCCAGTGCAGGATGCATGGGAACACAGCTTTGCACTAACAGCTCTTAAACTGTTATCCCAGATGGAAGCAGCAGGGATGGTTTTGCAGGAAAAGAAATTGAGCACAGCATTAGACAGTCTCAACAGCCCCTTGCTGTCCCCAGCAGAGATGGGGACACACATGGGGACACATCCATGGGTGCTGCTCTGTGGCCCTGGGTCTCTGCACCCTGCCATGTGTTGCAGTCCCCCTGTCCATCACCAGCTTTTTTGCACTCTCCTCTGTCTGTCCCCTGATGTCAGTGCTAGAGGTGTTCATCTCTCTGGCTGATCAAATCATTCCTGACATGCACAGTGGCAGACTCTTCCTCACTGCAAGTCTGTCTCCAGGGTCCCAGGTGAGCTCCTGCGCTCTCTTCCCCAGGCAGTGAGAAGGCAGAGATAGGGGAGGGCAGTGAGGAGGGGTAGGATGGGCTCCTCCAGCCCTCACACCTCTTCTCCCCATGATTCTGGAAGCCAGAGAGCCCCCACAGCCTATTGCCTATTCTGGCGGTGAATGCAGAGCGGGAGATGAAGCCAAATGACTTTGAATGAGCAACAAAATCCCCATTTTCAAGTGAAAGAAGAGATGAGCTGCTGGAGCTCAAGCCTAAGGCAGGGATGGCTGTTATGTTCCTTGAGATCCCTGAGTCTGGGAGAGATATTTTTTGGGAAGCCAAGCACAAGTGATGTGGCTGATCCTAACCCGAAATCTCCCAGCACTAAGCTGGCAGGCTGGGATGGGGACAGAAGGTCCAGGATAAGAAGGGCTTTGTGTTTGCCCTCGTCCTGCATCAGTTCTGGTCTTTGGTGGCCATGAGAAAAGGTATGGACTCCTGAAACAGGACCCCAAAGCACAGTCATCCAGGTTCTGTAGAAAGAGGTGGTCAAGCTCTCTGAAAATGGGTCACAAAAAATCCCCTAAGAAACAAAGCACAGGATCAAGCCTGTGGAGTTCAAATTTTCAATCTTGATTTTTGCATGTCTTTTTCGAGTAAAGGAAATACTGAGTGATGTGACCCTAACCTGCGTCTTTCGAAGAATGACAATACTCTGCTTTTTGAGCTGAAAATGATAGACCAAAAGAAGGTGAGAAGAGGAAGAAGTTTTGAAAACCAGCAGCAAAAAATTTCAAATCACAGTGAAATAACACATCGACTTCATTTTCTTCTGAATTTTTTCATTTGAAGAAAAAGGCAATGAAACGCTGCTGAAATGACATTTTTGACAAAGTGCCATTTTTCAGCATGACCTCTTGGACCCACTCACACCAGTGCTGCTAACTAGTTCTACATTCATCAAAGCCTGCAGGAACAGGGGGCAGAGCACCGTGTGCTGATGAGCACAAATGCCTTGGATTTTCAGCATACACACCTCTTTTCCACCAGCACCTCCCAGGTCTAAGTCCCAGGGCAGTTTTCACTGGAGATGTTCAGGTTGGGCTATTGGTGTCTGTGACTTCAATGCCACAGAAGAAACGGGGGTAACTCAAAGAGTCTTCCTGGTCATCAAGAACCTTTTCTTGTGGATGTGATTCACTCCTGGGGAGTGCCAGTTCCTGACGAGCTTGTGCTGGCACAGCTCTGGAAGGGAACACGGCCTGCAAAAGACAGTGAGCTTTACATATCCAAGCTGTCAGTCTCAGTGGACAACCCCAAGCTGGCACATGAGGAAATGCCTCCTGCAGAGTGCCAGAGTGAGGCTGTGCTGAGTCACACAGAGGAGACACCAAGGCTCCTGCACTCCCTGCTTTCAAAATCAGGAGCATATGGTGCCCAGAGCAGGATGAGAGACCACACTACTGCCCAAGGTCTTAGTGATTGACCACTGCAGGTTCTGAACATCACAAAAAGTCTCCTAATCTCAAAGCCTGATGGTTGAGCTGGGTGTCCTGGTGCACTGTCTCCTCTATAACCCTTGTAATTGTCTGGAATATGGTATTTGCTTTCATTATTTGGCCTAGATTGCTGCAGACTGTTATTGCCTACTCATAAATAGCTGCTGTGTTCCACCTTGGAGGAGACGGCATGCCACAGAAGTGGTGAGAAGACTTTGCTGTTGTCTAAATAAGCTTTCTCGAAGTGGGATGGATGCCATGAGACTTAATTTCCTTTAAAAGATTTGAGCTCCTAGGATGGAGGAGTCCAACATTATTTTATTAGCATCACCACAATTGTTAGTGGTATTACTAATATCAATCTTATTATAGACATAATATCTGGCCGGGATCAGAAATTATGAAGCTTGAGTAGCTGACGGAAATACTGGGTCTCAAGCCACATTTCCCTGGTGGGCACATAGTGATTGTCCACCAACAATCCCAGGCCCACTGTAGGAGAGGGTATAAGCCCTGGATATCTTGTAAAATGCAAGGCAGAAGCATGTTATTGCTTTAGTTAATTTTCCTTGGTATTACCCTTCTGTGGTGAGATATCCACCTTGGATCAGGGTCTTGCCTGTCTCTCCAGCCCCAGAACAAAAAGAACTGTCTTCAAATTTCTCCCAGCCCTGATTTAGAGATGTTTAAAAGGTCCTGTGCTTTGCTCAGCTGGTGTTTAACCTTTTCCCATGTCCTTGCCCTGGCCATGCCACCCTTTACTCCCAAACAGAACATCTTTTGAGCTTTGCTCTCCTCGCTTCTCTTCGTATGCACCCGTGGGCAGGAGGAAGGTGGGAAGGATCCATGGCATTGATCAATAACTCTTTCCTGTCCAGCCAGGAACCCAAGCTGCTCAACTTTATTGCTGCAACCAGATCCCGGCTCGAGGGATGTTACGACAAACGGCCTGGGCCGTGGGGGCCAGAAGAACAAATACCTCCCTAACAGGCATGACTTCAGCCAGCACATGCCCCGCTGCCCGGATAGCTCCTCTGACAGAGGAAGCCCCTGTGAGGATTTACAAGACCCAACCACTTCCTGAAATCACCACTCCTGCTTGTTATCTTGCCCTCCCATCACCTGCAGGGTCCGGATACTGTTTGAAGGGAAAGAAAAGCCCTGAGAAGGAAGAGGAGGAGGTGTGCAAGTCCTGGTGATCTGGCCATTAGGCTGGGGGATGGCAATGGACCCCGACGATGAAATATCTAAGCACTCTGGCTCAGTCTTTTTATTACCTGCAATGGAAAATGAGTGCCAGCTGCAAATCAGGGATTTCAACAGCCTCTCTGAAGGCATGTCAAGCATTTTATGGCTGGAAATACATTTAGGGTTTATTATGGTCTGCACACTGATCTTTCCTGCATGCATGCAGTGGCTGGACCCTGTTCCCACCCTGTCTTGGGATGGGAAGGGGTCCCCACAAATTGATCGGTTTTCGGATGTCAAATTGATTGGTTCCATCTGCTGCTTCTCTACTTTCTTTATTCTGAGCAAGGATTTAATCTCACTTTGAGACAGGCTGGAAGCTGATTTGGAGGACAGCCTCAGCCTGCAGTGGGATGCAGCATATGTTGCAGACCTGTCAAATGTCACATAGAGCAACACTTACCCCAATGGTCCCTCCGCAGCAGGAACAGGCTCTCCCCTTCCCAGAACTGTGCCATCACCTCCTCAAACTCGACATGTGTAAGCTCCATACCTTCAAGGAGAAGCACCCCAATCATCCAGTCCCATGCTGGGCTTGGGAAAGTGAGCCAACTAATGGGAACTGGACAACCTGGGGGTGGGAAGATGGCACAGATAGGATGTAGCAACACAGCTTTGCAAACCAGTCTGCAAGCTCTACAGGAGCCTGGGCACAGTTTGGGCTGTTGGAGAAAACATCTCTTGGCTTCACTTCTAGACATGCTATAGCCATATCTTCATTGCACCATGCACACCTCAACCATCCAAGTCCTTCTATTTAACCAAGTGCTTAATGGGTCCTTTCAATTTCTTATTGACTGGCCTCCGCTCTTCCCATTACACTAACATCACATTTTCAAACTTCCTCTACCAAAAAAATGAAGGGGAATTTCCCTGGAGTGTCCTGGTGTTAAGAATTTGGATCTTGAAGGCTTGTATGTGGAGGGAGGAGAAAGAACAAAGGAAGGAAACAGGGAGGGCCACGGGAGTAAACCTGAGGAGCTGTGGGGAGGGGCAAGGTCTGCTACCTTGTCACCCCCAAGAGAACTGGGTGGCAAGGTCTCAAATGAAAGAACCACAGTCCAAAAGCAAGCTGGGAAGAATGGGGCTATAAATCAGTTCCTAGTGCTGTGACAGCTGTCTTGGCCTGAGCCATGGCTGACATCTTGCCTGATGCCATGGCAACCATTCTGGCCTGTGCCATCGCTGTCACCTTGGCTAACCCACCCCAACTGGCCACTGAGCCTGCAAGCACACCCTCTTGCCATTTCGTGTCTGAATTCACTGTGGGAATGGCAAGTCCTTCATCAAAGTCACGCTGCCCATGGCCTTATCATTAAGGAAGGGCTGTAGCACGCAATGGTGCCTTGGCTCAGGGTGCTGCTTGTGTGGCAACCATTCTGTCTGACATGAGGAGCAACATTGTGGCGTCCAGCTGCGGATCCCAGGGTGGATGCCCATCCCCTTGTTTACTCCTGCTACCATCTGCTGGAAGGAATCAGCCTGTGCACTTGCCTGCCACATGGAAACTGTTGGGAGCCATAACGGGGGCTGCACAAGGACGAGGGCAGTGCTGGGGTGAATCTGCCTGCTCTCTGCCTTCCCAGCCTGTGTTCAGAGGGACCAGGACCTCCATATATCTCTCCTAGCCTTGTTTAAAAGCTGCAATTTTGGAGGCTTCCTTGACTTTGACACCATCCTGCTCCACAGCCTGGCACAAGGCGTTGGTTTGTACCTCCCTGTTGCTACTCAAAACACTAACTCTTGGTGTGGCTCAGTCCCCCCCATTTGACTTACTGTGAGTATGAACATTGTCCCTTCCTACAGGGGTGCCATCATCTTCATCATGTTCCCATCCCTGCTCCTCCCCACCATTCCCAAAGCAATTCCCACTGAGCAGCACTCCCCTATCACAGAAACACAGCCATGCCTTGAATGGGGCACGAGGGCTGCTCATCTGTGGCCATCTGGGGGAAAAAAAAACAGTGCTGAAAGCCAAAATACCTGCTCAACACACTCTCCTGTGCAAGCTGGGCTTGGGACCAGAGACAGTCAGTACCAGGCTGGAAGCTTCTATGTTTTTGTTATGGGTTGTTGAACAAACCACACAGTTTTACCCCACAGGGTATCATAAATAAGCAATGAAAAAGCAGAGAAGTGAAAAGGAAAAGGATTTGCCTACAAAAATACGCTACAAAGCAAATGAGTCAGAAGGACGGGGACTGAACTGTGCAGGGCCTGCTATGTCTGAAAACAAAGCTTTTACAAGGTAGAGAAAGTGATTTAAGAGTCTGCAGGTAAACATGGCCTGCCACGTACTCTTCTGGGGAAAAGTGGCAGAATAAATATGCAAATCCTTCTTATGTGACAGCCAGAATGGTGGAAATGATTATGAAATAGACCTGAAGAAGTCTGATTAATAATTTATCCTCAAATGGAGGTAGATTCTTGGCTGAACAGCAAGGATAATAAGGCTGAGGAATCAATAAGAGCATTTACAACTCTGTAAAATGCGTTTACAAGTACAAAAAGATGGGTTGCTTTGTGGCCATGCCTTGCAGGAGGTAGGAGAGAGGGAAGGGAGAGCACACAGCAGTGACTGTGCAGCACTGGCCACACAGACAAATCTGGAGAGGGAGCTGAGCGTCATCTCTGGATCGTTACTGCTACCTGAATGATTCTCCACCATTAACACATGTCCTGACAGCCCATGGAGGACACATTAATTAAGCTCAGTCACTTATGAAGGTTCACATAATGAATGCAGTGTTGACAGAGCAGTTCAGTGGTACCTTCAGTCAGAATGTGACTGTCCTCAGGGATACAGAATGGAAGTGACTGCCTGGACACCATGGCCTTGGGTGGCCTGTGCACATCTGACCCAGCTAATCCCCCTTTTCACCACACCTGTATCACAGCATGCCTTGGTAGGCAACTCACCCTGCTCTCACAGAGAAACAAGTGGCCATCAGCAGCCTCCTTTGATGTAAACTCTTAAAGCTTTGTGCCTCAGATTTCTAACAATGCCCTCAGCAAGGTCTATTGGGCAACTGGAGGTTCATTGCTTGTCCACCCCCCCCTTCACTGGGCAGCTGAGGAATGGGTGCCTTTAGAGCAGCCCTGTTCTGTGATGTGACAAAACTGGAGGCATTTTTACATGGCCTAATTCAGAGCTGTGAGCAGGCACCTCTGCCTTGAGGAAGATGAGAAGGATGGACTCTCTCAGTTTGGCTCCAGACTCTGACCCTGGAAGGGACATGAACCCATGACATGTAACTGTCACAAACATCTTCCAGTCTGTGGTCCATGGGTTCCCAAAATGTCCCTGAAAAATGAGAAAGAAAAACCAGTGGGGCTGCAAATGACCAAAACCCACACTGCCCCTGGCAAGTTTCTCTTTGTGATGCCTTCTGTAATGAGAGCAGTGACATTTTGGGGGAGCAGAGGGAGACGAGAAGGCACTTCCCACTGGGGATGTGCCTGATACTGAGACCCTCCCTGCCTTGGGCAGAAAGCACAAATAATAGATTTGCACAGATTTCCTTTTAGTGCTGCTCCTGCCCTGAGGGCCTTTGGCAGAGTGTCTCCAGTGCCCGGATGGCACTGTCTGTCCCAGCCCAATGGTTCCACAGTGGGGACATGAAGGGAGAAATGTGAGGCTGAAGGGACCCTGATAGACAGTCTTGTAAGACAGCTCTCCCCAAACCCTCCCAACAGATGGGTGTCCAACCTGCTGGTAAATACTGCCAGTGAAAGAGGCTCCATCCCTTCCTGACAGCTTGTTCCAGGGTTTGTGTGTGCTTGGAGCTGGAGGAGTTTCCTAACATCTGACCTAAATCATGTCTGCTACAAATGGGGCCTTGCTCTCCTTATCTTGTCCCTATGCTGAATATGGAGAGCAATTCATCCTTATCCTTACATAAAAACCTTATACACAGAAATATATTTTACTTCCTTTCCTTTTCCAGACAAAATAAGCCCAGTTCCTTCGATTTTCCTTCCAAGGTGAGATTTTCAGCATTTATCTTTGTTACTGGTGCCAAGAGTGGCATGCAGCACTCTGGATGTCCCACCTGCCTGTGAGCAAAGAGAAACAGTCAACCTCAGGGTGCACTCCTGGTCTTCCCCCTCCCAGGCCATCAGCAGGACTTCATGAGAATGGAGAAGAGCTACCAGGATGGTCAGAGGATTGACACTGCCAAGTGTGAGCTGAGATCCTTTAGCTGGTGAAAGACTAGAGGCAGTCTAGGTGATAGAGGTTAATGTTATTGAACAGGTAAATAAGGAATGACTGTTCACTGTTTCTTTCAATGTAAGAACCAAGGCTGCCAAGTGAAAGCAGCAGGAGAACAAACAGAAAGATAAACTCTTTGTGCTGTATAAAACTAACCTGAGAGACTCCTTGCCTTGAGATATGTGGATATTACCTGTCTGAAAAAATTAAAAAAGGAACTCAAAAAATTATTGGGAAAAAATCCACAACAGCTGCTGTAAAATACAAAGCCACAATGTTTGACTGAGGAAGTCCCCCATCAAAGATCACTGAAGACTGGGAAACTATTCTGAAGAAACCTCATAGCACATTGACCCACTTCTCACACATTAGGTGTCCTCTCAGATATGGTGCAGGATTGCATGGACCTTAGATTTGACCCAATCAGGCCTTTTCCTGTTCTGGCTCACACCATGCCTTTGTTCAGCATCCCAGAACTCTGGTTACTTTAGTGAAGAACAGGCCTTGCTAAAAAATGGGTTCAGCATTGGCTGTCAGAAGGGCACCTTGGCTGTCTCAGTCATTGAGTCTCTCAATAGCTAAAGAGAGGACACCTGAGGAACATGAACAAAGAGAGAAAAAAAGGCATCAGTGAGTCTTGCAGAAACTCACATGAGAACAGACCAAACTTACTGGTCCTGTTTAGGAGTTTGTCCTGCAGCATAACACACTGTGATCCTGAAAACATTGCTCAGCTAAAAGAGCCTGCTGGGCTCATACGGGACACTGAGGTGGGGGGATGCTGACCTGCCTCGCAGCCTTGTGTAGCCACTGCTTCCTTTAAGTCTCTGCCCCTGGACTTAAGGCAGTTTACAGTAAGATCTCACACATCCCATCCCAGCCAGGTGTGAGATCAGCTTACTGTCTGGGGCAAAGGTCAAGCATCCTGAAGGCTGAGGGCCAATGCAAAGCAGTGTCTTGGCCCATCTAGGCTGAAGCTGTCGGCAGCCATGGCTTTTGTGTCTGTAATTGAAGCCTGAACAGACAGAAAGACCAAACTTTGTGAGTGAACTCTCATCTTTTTTCACTTCTACCAAGTCTGGGACTGGAGTACTCAAGAGCAGGAGATCTCTCTTGATGTTAAAGTCCTTCTGGCATGGGTTGAAAGATGTCTTTTGCAGGTGGAAGACATTCAAAGCTTTAGAGGGCCCTGGTTTGTAAATGGTTTGCTTCTACAGCAGCTTCTTCCAGGGAACAGTGCAGACTGATCTATCACACAGCTCAGATGGTGTGAGCAGCAGCTGGTGAAACCCAGAGCAGGGCAGCTGAGGAGAATATGAGTTTTTGCTCTGTCCTCACACCCAGCATGTGTCTGGTGGTCTCTCTGGTTCCTTCCTTAGTGAATATCATGGATGACTTTGTCCAGTGCTGAGACACAGCACAGGCTGTCTCCAGGGCCTCCATCTACACACATCTCCACCTCCAGGGTGCTCAAAAACATTGAGGATGGTATTTCCTGTTGGAGACAGTGTGTAGCTGCTCTTATGGAGGCTGATGGCACTAGTAGGAAGGAGAAGGCAATCACTTAGATTAACAAGGCCCCAACACATGGACTGAGAGGAAGGGTGGGCACATTCGTGGGTTTTCAACACTTCACTTATTTTTATAATCCTCCTGTTTCCCACCTCCCCCTCCATGGTGTCTTGGAAGTCAAGACTGACACCTGCCAGGATATGAGAAGTTCAGACAAAATCAGAATGATCCTCTCCAAAGCTGGAGTGCAGGGGAACATTTTTCAGCCCCCACAGAGATCAAAGCACCAGCTGGGTGTGGGGTTGCAGGGCTGGGCAATTCCCAGGTGCAGGAGACTGGCAAGGTGTCAGTCATGTCCCCCTGCACATGCTCCTGCAGACGCTCAGCATATGACTTAGGGGCAGCTGGTGGCAGCTAAACCTTGGCCCGCACACCCCCTTCCTTGAGAGGCATGACGGAAGGGATTAAGTGGCTTGTAAGGTGACACGGGGTTGATCAGCTCTCAGTGGCGTGGTGGGAGGGGAGATGCTGAAGGGGCTTTCCATCTCTGCTCCCGGTCTCCTCTCCAGTCTCTACCCAAGCCCAGAAGTCTGTCCTCCTGCTGGAGGAGCAGCAGCTCCTATATCAGTCACCCACTTTTCAGACCTTACCTCTATGCCCTTTTCTCTCTAGGGGGAAGGATTTGTCCCTCCAGTCTCTTCTCTATATCCTAAGCTGTGACATTCCCAGTGGAGTGTCTCCAGGAGCTGGAGGTGCTGAGGATGAAAGGGGGCAAGTAGATGCTGTTCAAGCACAGATGTGACAATTTGATGGGATGGACTCTGCAGATCCTTGTCTCCTTCCTGTCCTTGCAGACCTGTGGCAAGGCTTCAGCATTGCTCAGAAGATGAGGAATGATTTGCAGCACAAAACTGCTCCTGCATTCATTCCTGTGTCTGCTCCACCACAGGGACACAGGACACAGACATATCCCAGCCAGCTGAGCTCCCACAAGCAGATTAACCATCACACACCCCAGCACAGGGAGCTGCCCAGGGGCTTGAGGGTAGATGTTGCCTGGCCATTAGGGAGGGAAATCTCTGAATGCAGCCCTGTGCTGAAGGTGTGAGCTTCACTGATTTTGATCTCTTCCTCACCGTGAGTCAGTTCTGCCATGGTCATTTTTCCCCCACATGACACATAGAAACATTGTGGGACCCTACCAACATCAGCAGACACCAAAGGAAGATCTGTGCCACATGAAGAGCTCTTTCTCCATGCACAGGTGGCTCCAGCATCTCCCTGTAACCCCCTGCTCTGCCCTCTCCTTCTTCCTGCCCTCAGGCAGCCCCCTCGGCAGGCATTTCTGGATGTCTCGTGTGCTCCACACTGGACCAACTCTCATAACCCCCACTGCTGCTGCCAGACAGAGGATGCCAGCACATGGGTCTTGCTGGCAGGGCCCTAACAGCCATAGGGAGCAGGATTAGCAGCTCCTGTGGTATTCCTGTGTTATCACATGTGCTGTCAGCTTTATTATTCCTCTGCAGCCTTCCCACCCTACCGTGACACCCAGACTTTCTGTAACACAGATTCCTCTCATAGGGAGGCACCAGAGAGCAGGGAATAAATTTACAAGATCAGTTCGTGTGGTCAGGGCTGAAGCTGAACAGATTTTTTCCATCTAATTAGTTCACATTCCTGCAGCACTTATGGACCCCACTGAGGTCAGCACTCTGCACCTAATCAGTGGATCTTCAGCAGACCTGCTGAGTTTTATAGGAAGAAGAAACACTTTTGATTGTCCAGTCTTCCCTGCTGGCTCAGGGCCGGTTACTGAGCTTTGCTTTCCTATGGCAGGTGATGTCAGACCAGGTGTTGGAGCACAGAGCAAGGCACAAGGATACTGCTGACATGGAGATTATCTCTCATGGTCCCCATGAGCTTTGTTTCCCTGCTGTATCCTTCCAGCCTCCTTCCCAGGCCAGGAGACTGCATGTCAGGCATGGCTGTGTCAGTAGTAGGGGTCAAAAAGCAGGGGAGACACTCGGGGCTGTGCACAAGTGATATCCAGAATGGCTGCAGGGCAGGAGACGAGGCTGTACGCTTAATTCTCGAGGCATGACAGCATGGCACTGTCCTGTAACAGGGATTTCCCTTCATTGTGAGAGCCCACTGGTGACAGCTTAATCCAAGAGAGGTGAAAAGGCTCATAATTGGCATCGGTAGTGGGAAAAAACCCACCCTTAAGTGGCATTGCTAGTGGAAAATGTTGCATCTCTAAAGTGGAAAAAATCCTGGCCAGTTCCTCTGGAGGAGAAATCTCAGAGAGTATGGCTCTGTTTAAATATATATCTCTCTCTGCGAAGGTCCCACAGCAGTGTCAGCGCTGTCCGGAGGTGATGGAAGAGCCGGAGGCAGAGGGTGCAATACAGACCTGGCAACATTAGAGGGAGCTTTGGGAAGGGGTCTGGGAAGTGTAGGAAACAATAACTAGATGTAAATTACATTTTGTGAGTTCGTTTAAATAAGGGATCCAGTTTAATCCCATCGAGTGTTTGCTTAGTGTACAGCTGAAAATTAGCATCAACAATTTTATGCACACTAATAAATTTAAGCCATTAGTCTCTCCATCTGCAGCTTCATTCATATAGTTTAAGAATCAAAGTGATTTCCCTGTAAATTTCTAAGCCTCGGTAATTTACTCCAAAGAATGTAAATAGAAAGAGCCTGAAGGCCCAGAGACGCAGTCTTGCAAGCCCTCCCTCCCCCCACTCCTCCTCTCACTCATCTCAGGTGAAGATGATGGGAGATGTCCAGCTTGGTGAGTGAACACGGACACCACGCCATGGTCTGTGACTGCCCACTGGTGTTATCCTGTGTCTGGACAAGGAATACCAGAGAAAGGGAGCCCTGCACATTGGGCTGCTTGGTGTGGGTATAGCACCGTGCTCCGAGGCGGCTGCGAGGAAATCAATCATCTTTTATTGTTCTTTGCTCCTCCGGTCGGGGTGGAACATTCCTCCTAAAGAGAAACTTGTTATCCTCCCCGGCAGCGTCCCTGCCGAATTCCTGGCATCAGCGGCTATAAATAACCCCCTGTAGATGAGAACAGCGTGTGGGCAAGGCTCCCAGGGACTGCAGGCAGCTCAGGATCCATCCTACACACACACTGGGCCCTGCCATCAAACCCCCAGGAGAGCTTTTTAGCCGGCTGGGGCGGTTGTTCCCCCATTCTTAGCTTAAAAACCAAGGCAAAAGAGGCAAAGGATTGCAAGGAAACCAGCTGTCTGGGAATTCTCACTCCAGGGTTTTAGGCTAGGCCTGTCCAGCTGGGGCAGATACAAAGTTAGGATAAAGTTCTATATCTTTATGAGTTTTACGGCCTGAGGCCTTGAAATGTGGTTGGAATTAAGATTAGAAAGCCTTGTGCTTTCTTCCTGAGAATTGCAGAAATATTCCCAAGTCAGAACAAAACCCACCAACAGTCACAGCAGCCCCCTTCCCATCCCCAGAACTCTGTGGTCAGAAACCTGCATGAATAGTTTTGTATGTGCCACTTTGAACCACTGGCTTTCAGTTTCCAACATCTGATCAAACTATTTTACAGTGTAAATGTAGAAATTCCTTTTAAGCAGAAAACATCTACTTTTTCATTGTAGAGCCTGTATACTGTTTAAAAAATGTTTCCGCTTCTTTTTTTAAAATAAAATAGGAAACATGTCTAAACCAGCCCATTGAACAGTTTAGCTTCAGCAAATGAAAAGATAAAAATTATTAAACCACTGTTCTGCTTAGGCAAGGTGTTTATATTTTACAGCCAAGGAATTGGTGGATTATACAAGAGGTCCAGGACCTAGAGCAAGGGCATGTTTGGAGGAAACTGGGGGTGGCAGTCTAAAGTGCAATGGATGCTGCACAAAGATATGGCAAGAAACAGCTTTGGAGGAGAAAATCCATGCTTGCAAATGAAAAACATTTGGCTACATAAGAACTGAAGCTCTGGGATTTGAACTGACATTGAGGCTACCATTTTTAAATGCTTCTATAGCATTGAGTACAATAAAGGGCTGGACAGAGCTCTGCAAAGTGCAGAAGTTTGCAAAATCCAGAGGGGAGAAAGAATGCTGAGAGTACCAGATGTTCAACACTTAATTAGAAATGTCCATCTTGTTCCCTCTCTCCTTTCACTGATCTTAAAATTATCTGCAAAGGAAGGTCCTCAAGGAACACTCTTTTCAGATCAGATTAATTAATTTCATTTTAATGTCAAGGTTTAAAAGCATCATACTGCTAAAATGTTAAAACAAAAAAGCTGTGTCTAAACATAGTAATTTTTGAAAATACAGAAGTGAGGTCTTTAAACATTGACCAAACATCTCCTTTGTATTTTCTTTCAAATGAAAATCTGTTAAAATTAGGCACCACTCTGTCCTTTTCCTTAAAGTTCAGGGGACCAAAGTGCCAGGAGGAAGAAGCCTTCTTTCAGTAGGCATAGAAATCATATGTTTTAAAACATTATTTTATTACTCTTGGAAAGGTTTACTGACAAGTCTAAAAAATAATCTTATATAGGTGGAAAACAACGTTATTTCTAAGGAGAAATAAACCATAACAGTCAGATAGTTGTCCCAAATAATTAACCAAGAAGTCTTTCAGTAAGGGAAAACACCACTGGAAAACAGCAAATTCACCATCTGGGACAAGACACATTGATTGACTCATTTGGCCTCAATCAGGGTGTTGCCTGGGTCTTTTCAAAAAACCAAGGGGAGGAGCAGGGAAGATATGAAAGTCAAGCATGTCAAGAAGCCCCTCCACAAAACTAGAGAAGGGATCCTCCTCACACCTGTTGGATGGACAGACACTAGCTTATCCAGTTTTTCTCTCTTTTCCTACTAATATTCCCCAGGAGTAAACAAAGCTTCAGACTGTCCCTAGAGAAGACCTTCGAAGTGCCTGTCTTGTTTAGGGTGACTGCTGGACACACATCTCTGTTCTGGAGGGGACAGGCGAGGCACAGCATCCATCGCCACTCCAAGTGAGGCACAGGGTCTGGGGTGCTGTGAATCCATCCCAGATGTGCTCCCACCTGCCTGCAGAAGAAAAGCAGCTGCACTGCTTCAGTGCAGGATGTCCTTATCACTTGTGGAAAGGGGAGGCTGAGAGCTCGGCTTGTTTAGCCCAGCATGACACCCGCTGAGAGGGGATCTGATTGCTGTCCATAAATACGTCAACAGGCCTAACAGCAGGGAAGAGCCACTGAAGCTAAAAGAGGACACTGGCACTGGAGCAAACAGGGCTAAAGCACAAGGAAAGGAAATGTAGGCTGGAAATTAGCAGCAGATTTGTAGCCAGCAAAGAGAGACTGGAATAGGCATCCCACAGGGCTAGAGTGGGCCAAAGTCAATGTTTGTCTAAGGCAGAGCCTGCTCAGCCCATGAAGGAGTACTGGATGTTCTCAAAGCATTATTCCCCAGCCCCAGCAATGTTTTATATGCAAGTCAGGTATGGCTAGTGAGAGGCACCTTTCTTTGGCTTGTCTCTCTCAGTGGAGATGATGGCACTGGGAGCCCCCCTTTCTCAGCCAGGTGGACCAGCTTCTCTACTGGGATGCACTCCATCTTCCAGGCCCCAAAGGACAGATTAATGTTTTTCCACACAGGCTCCAACCCATCCAAGCCATAACTTAAGCTGTGCCCACTCTCTGTGCTAGCGAGACCGCACTGAGGTCATTCAGCACAGTTAAACTTGGGTTGACTGAGCCACAGCAACATTACCCCTGCCTCCCTCCCTGCCTCTGCTGGAGAGACCAGCCCTGGGGTGCTCAGCATAACCCATTGCTGAAGATGAATTTGCAGATTCATGATTGGGGTGGTAGCAGTGAAGGCCATGTTCTCTTCTGCCCTTTCTGCTCCAAGAATAGCAACATCTAGCAGAAGGGCAGGGCAGCCAGCAAGGGACAACCTAAGTGCTGCAGGCCGAGGTCCAATGTCATAGCCCTCACCCCCTGAGTGGCCCTAGCCCCAAAGCTGCCCCTTTGCAGCACAGCAGCTGAGTGGCTAATCCCAAAGTGCCACAACCTAAACCCTGCCTGCAGATTTCCCTCTGTGTTGATGCAGTGGTGTCTAAATGCTTGTGGTGGATCTGGATAGCTCTGGGCTGGATTCATGATGTGTTCAGCTGTCCCAGGTTTCGGAGGGCAGCAACATCTGGGAGAGAATGGGGGAATGGCTGCAAATTGATGTATCACACATGCCTCCCATTTGTGTTGGGAGCTCGAATGCACCATGCTGACGGAGCCTGATGTGTTCAGGCTGCAGCCAGCCAGCTGGAGCCCAGGGACAACAAACTGACAGCTTTCAGCTGGGCACAAGGAACCTGGGTCTGGTCCAGTCCCAGAGCAGGGATAACCGACAGCTCTGCTGGAGGCCCTGTGACGTCAGTGGCTCAGGCAGTGTTTGGGTCTCAAGGGGATTTGAAGCGGGCAGTGCAAGCTCAGCAGGTTTGCACTGGGTGACCTACTTTGCCCCAGGCCAGATGTGAACTGTGTGACTGCCCATGGAGCTCCTCCAGTCCCCACTATCTGCTTGGGCTAGACTTCCCTTTTCTCCTCTAAGCCCAGTGCAGCTCGTGTTTTATGACAAATTGAATTTAGTTATGTGGTTCATTGACTCTGTGCCCTGGAATTCCCTCACCCCAAGTACCTCCTCCCTCCAGCATGTGCTGGGAATCTGCTCTGAAGCAAATCCCCTCTGATACCAGCTAATCCTTTTTGTCTCACTCCACACCACCATGACCCGAGCTGATACCGCCCTCCCCTCAGGGGAGCAGACCCTTCCCCAGTGACCTGCTTAACAGAAACTGCTGCAGCCCTTTGCAGTCAAATACATGCTCAGCCATGTGCTGTCCTCTCTTATCTGGGCAGTGGTACCGATTTTGGGTGATGGCAACTGGAACTGTAATTGGCATCCATAGCACTCCTCTCCAAACAACAAGTTCCCAGGCAGCAGCAAACCTTGAAAGCTGAGAGCAGTGCTTCCCCTGAGCTCAATGACTGCTGTGAAGTTTAGATCCTTGTGCAAACATCTCTTGATGTGAAAGCCACCCCTTCACCTGCAGCAGCAGCATCACCTTCCCAGGCATCTGGCCTGATGACAAATAGCTGTTTCATGAGGGCACGACTAGGAGATGATGCCCAGTTGTCTTTTCCCCAGCAAATGTTGTGACAGTGGCTCTGGGGCAGGCAGGGGAGGGACACGGCCCCGGTCCCTCTCCTGGTCCTCTCTCCTGACGACAGTGTTGTGTAAATGTTGAAATATGGCTCTTTTGTACTTCCAGTTATGAGAGGTGGGTATCCTGCTTCGATCTGTCTCTCTCATACACATTCATAACATTCAAATTTATAATGTAATCTTACTTGCCGTTCCATATTTATGAGAAGTTTTGATGGGTGTTTCTTTATGTGATAATATCAAGCAGAATGCTAACCCATTGCCTCAAACCACTGTAAAGTCGTTTTCTTACATAATTGACACCAGCATATTCTTTCATTATACAAGATTTAGCATGCATCTGCTCCACCATTGCATGGCAATAGATGACTTTTTCCAGAGTCTCCTATTATCAATTCAAATTAGCCCCATTTCCCGAAGCTACTGTATGGATTTTACAGTTGACAGTAAGGGAAAAACACAGGAGCATAATGACTCTATTAAATTATTCAGGCCTAGTTAAACCCAGTTCGGTCTGAACTGGAGAGCAAGGAAACAGGGAAGAGGGGGGAGACTGGCAAAAAAAGCCCTTAACTCCACGCAACTCATTGGTTATAAAATGCAGCCATCTTTACAATGAGTTATAGAGTGCATCACCTGCAAGAAGGCTGGAAGTCCTTAATCAAAGGGAAAAGTCTGTCATATGACAGAACATTCATTTTAGTTAGGGTAATTGGGTTCAGCAAGAGGCGAAGAAGTAAAGTTTGGTGAAGAGACAGACATGTATCACCTTTTATCTTCCCCAAATTTTGGTCTAATTTGCTTTTCTTTCCAAATTGTCTCATGGGGCTTCCTGCCCCACCTCAATGCTTTGCCTTCTGTAGAACAGGCATCTGGACAAGGTGCCATTGGGTTTTGCCATCTGATTCCATCATAACCAAATTCACTGTCCTTTGTTCTGTTGTTGGACAGACAGACAGGTAGACAAGGATGGACCTGTGACTTTGAAAAGGGAGATGCTCTGTGGGAATGGACAGATAGAGGGGTGACACTTGGCTGCTCATGAATGGACTACTGGAAAGAGAGAAATGGGACCAGGTGTTTTTACAGGACATTTAAAATGGAGGACAGATGTATAAGGCTACCTGAAACATGGAAAAATAAGGCTCAGAGACTACTCAGATAGATGGTAAGTAGATGGTAGATGCCAAGTTCCCAAATAGTCTTCTAGGATGTCACACTAAAATGAATATATTGGACATGATCAATGTTAGACAAACAAGCCCTTTAAACAGCCACTTTTCCTTCTCTTGGCAGCCCATTACCTGGTTTTCTTGGCCAGTTGCACCTCCAGGTTTGGCTTTCTGCTGCAGAAACTTTGACCTCAGTGCAGACAAATGGAAAACAATGGTTTCAGGTGTAGAGGTGTTCCTGCCACTTTGCCTGGATTATCAACAAGCCCCAGTGCTTATCTATATCCTGTAGAGTCTGCACAGTGGGATGGTAACAATTTGTAGCTTAGCCCAGCTATGCTTTTAATAAACTGCACTAAGCCTACGGCACTCTATTCCCAACCAGACCCTGCCACAGCATCAAGACTTTCATCTCTGTGAGCAAAACCTTGCTCTAACCCACGGTTGTGAAAGAATGCATGAGCAGTGGAGCAAAATTCCCCTGCTGTACACTTTTTTGCAGCAGGAGCAGGAATGAGTCAGAAATGGTTGGTTGGTTTTTTTTTGGTGGGGGGGGTGGAACACAGAGCAGGGAAAACGACAGTGCTCAGAAGGAGCTTTCCAGGAGGCATTCTGCATCCCTGGCTTGAGGTTGCAAAAGGCACAAATGACCTCTCAGCTGCCCTCTCTTACTTGGACATATTTGGCCAGGTTGTAAGTGGTGAGTCCAGCGCAGTGCAAACTTGTTGCCTGATAGATTGACACAATGCAGCGTGTTCTCTCACTGCTGGTGGCTTTAGCTCACAGATTGGCTGGTTGGTCTTTCAGAGTGAAGACTGTCCTTCAAATCTGAAGGCCTTGGATTGAGCTCCTGCAAGGAGTGACACAGGGAAGTGATACTTCCTGTCCTGCAAAGAAAATCCCTTCCCCGTTTTGTTGTAAACAAGAATTTTGGCAGCTCTGAAGTGTTTGCCAGCTCTGGAAAACCTAGCAGAGATTTTCTGTGGAACATGGTGTGCTAGCATGAACCACTGTGCTTGGTCCAGTGGCTGTGCTCTGCCAGCCCCCCCAGAGCCTTGGTGATAGTTGAAGGACAATGTGTGGATTCCAGGCTTGCAATGCCCTGGAATGTCTGGTGTGGATAGGAACAAGATGGGAGCTGGCATCACCTTAAGAATCCTGGCTAACCCAAACTGCTCTCCATTAGCAGAAATGAGCCTGTGGGATCAGGATGAAGAGCAGCAGTAGCCCTCATGTCCAAGGTGGGCTCTGAGGAGCTTGTAGACTTCTCTCATTTGGGGTTTCCCTCAACTGGGTCTTTGTCCTCTTTTCTTCTTTCTTTTCAGGCTGTACTCAGGCTTTTCTCACTCTGCCTTTTTCATCCATTGCTACTGGCTCCAGAAGCTATTTCTTGCTGTCTCTACAACAGTGTGTCCCAGGGGTCTCACTGACTGCTGGGGGTTTCTTTCCCTTTTGCTTCATAGCTGCAGGTGATAAAGCCCAAAGAGAACACACCCTGGGGAACTATGCTCAGTGAATTGCTGGTTGAATTGGAGAGGATCATTTAACAAAGCAGGGAATTGAGTGAATGGCTGAAATCACAGGATCTGAGGAGCAGCCAGTGGAGTCAGACTGAGGACCCATGCCCCAAATTCCTGCTGTCCTCATGTTCGGCAGATTCCAAAATGTTTTAGAGCCAATTCTGATGCTGCTGCCTGGTTTAACAGAGCCAGGCAGATCAGAAGAGACTCAGTAGCAGGGCTGGGGGTATAACTTTGCAGCTACATGAGTGCTGTAGCTGTTGGATGGCTTGGTGCTCTTAGAGCAATGGCTGGACTGGGCTCCCCACGCTGCAAGTGGCACAGTGCTCAGTCCAGCTGACTGCGTGCAGGGGTCCTCAGGTCCTGCTTTCCAGCTGCTCTTCAGTCTGTGGGGTTGCAGGGTGGGCTGCCCTGACCATCACTAGTCTGGCTTCAGGGTGTGCAGGAGCCCAGCTTCAAATTCCCCTGCCCAGATCATGGCTGATCTTTTCAGAGAATTTGCGTCGAAGGGCGAAGTCTCTGCATAGTTTAGTAGCAGCTGTTTTGCCTGATTTATTGGCTGTTGCAAAGGCCTGTGCAAATGTAGCAAAGTGGTCTATTATCGCAAGATATATCCAGTGCCCCCTGCCTTGCTGATGACTGATGCCCTGATCCAGCAGCTTATTTAGCACCTGTTCAGTTTTAAGCACGTGGGCCCAACCCTTTGAAGTCCTCTGGGAGCAGTGACAGAGCTCATGTGGTCATGGTTTGAGTGTGTGCTTCAATATCTGCATGAGTTGGGGTCCCAGTGGGGCTTAGCTTTGAAAACAGCAAGTGGCAGGACATAAACCAATCTCTGTGAAAACTTTTATCCACTTACAGGTTGCAGAGAGTTGGATAGGATTAGGGTACAGTGAACAGAGACTCATCTCTTCATGTCAGTGGGGATAGGGACATGGCTGCTCTCACAGACTGCAAAATCCCAGGAAAATGGGGTATGAAAATCCACAAAACAGGGCTAGTACAGAGCAGGGAAGGTGAAGCAGTCAGATAAAACCCAAAATATCTTGCACAGGCCCCTGCCAACAGTTTTTGTTCCTAGTGAATGAAAGTGAAGCAAAACCAAGAGCGCCCATTGATTATTCTCACCTCCCTTTTCTAGAGTAAGTTTTCTGGATGTAGGGTTAGTGTGAGATAGCACTTTTGGAACCCAAATAGCCTCAGACAATAACAAAGCCTGCTTTGAGCCCTTTTTTTTACAAAACATATGGAACTTTCTGTCCTGGCTGTGCCTGACAATTCTGTCTGCATGACTTCTAAATCTAAGGAAGTTTTTTGTGGATATAAGGAAACCAACCACTTCATCCCTTCCCCAAACCCTCTAATGGGAATATTGCTTTAAAACACCAAAATATCCCACCACAGTAAATACTCCAGAGGAGATAGTGATGGAACAGAAACAACCCACAATATTTTGTTTCATCAGTGCTGCATTCTTCATTTCAAAGGGGCATTTTCAATTTTAAAAATTGGTCAAAACTTTACCAAGGGTAGAAAAGCTTACAGGAGGTACAAGTTGTTAAAATGAGTTGGAGCCACAATGAATCCTGAAGTCAGTGATAAAAAAAAGCATTTCTTGATGGGAAAATGAGAACAGCATGACCCTGTCACCCATCTGCAAAGTGGACTACCATTTTCCAGCAATGATGCCTGGTGTTATGACAGCTTTTAATTAAGCTCCCTGTTAATGACCTGGGAAGAGGCTGCTTCATTCCTGAAGCCTGTAGGTGGTAGTAAAGACAGGAACAGATAGTGAAATGACACCAAAATATTTAGCACCCGGTTCCATTCCCAGTGGGAGCTGGATGAAGCCCATGGGAGCTCTGACCTGAGTTTTGAAATAGCAGATGAAGGTCAGCTTGGGAAAACACAGCTGATCAGCAAAGGGAAAAGTAACAGATGGGCCCCATCAGGTTCGTTCCAGCCCCAAACCTCAAATACCCACTGGTGGCTTGGTTTCTCACTGGGGGAAAGAATCCTGATCCATTTTCACCTGCTGCAATTTTCATGTGAGTTGCCACCTTCTCCCTTATGAGATTAATGGAAAACAGTCTGGCTTTTTTCCAAATGGAATAAGCAGAATGGAATGTTACTATCCTTTCTTTCCAGTCTACATTGGTTCAGCTGGTATTGGAACACAGGCACAGCCATGAGTAGCCAGTAAAGATGACATTGCCATGGGAAAGGTGCTGATATCATTTGGGACTGAGCACAGATGCAGAGAGCAAAGGATCAGCCTAGAAAACCCCTTAGCAGCTTTGTCTTCGGCCCAAGTAGAGTTCCAAGGGTCATTTCCAGGCCTATGACCTGAAAGCCATTAGTATGACTGGAAGACATTCAGAAAAGGCTATGAAAACAGAAGTGTAAAGGGAAAGATTTACAAGGAACTTTTGAAGGAACTGACTGCAAGAGCTTAGCCTAATGATGACACAGTGAGGACATGATGATAGCTTGCAAATATCTGAGGGGTATTAGCACTAGGAGCCAGCCATGGGGGATTGAAATGGTATAATTTAGAGGGACAGACGTCAGGGAAGGGAGGCAAAGAAGAGCTTCAAGATAGCTTCCAGAGAACCAGGGGCATTAAGAAATGGGATGTGCCTTTCAGGCAATGGTTGGAAGCAACCTGGCACCTAAGAACAGCCTGAACAAGGAGCTGAAATGTGTACTGGGGAGCACACCTGGCATGAGGGGCAAGAGAGGGGCAAGCTCATGGGCTTTTCAAATTGCTGGCCCCTGTGATCCCTGGTGTGACATATTGATGCATTGTTGGGGAGCAACAAAGCACTGGGCATCAGAGGCAAGCATTTGTGGATGTTCTGGGAGCCAGTGTCAGCCAGCCATGGCTGGAAGCCAGCTGAATCCATACCTTAATCACACTCACACATCAGCAGGGATACACAGTCCAGGCCTTTGATGTCCAACCCTGTCCCCTTTGCCAGTGCCCTCCATGCATCTCTCCCAAAGCTCCCCAGTGCCAGCTCTGCCACTGCTCCTCAGGCTCAGGCAGCCTTGAGCTCTCCCTGCACCCTTTGGCTCTCCCTGAATCCCACCTTTCCTCCTTGCCCTTCTCAGGGACCTCTGCACATCCTCCTTGTCATGGCATGCCTGACCCTTCCCACCTCTGTTATTTCAGCCCTCTGTCTTTCCAGGGCAAGGATTCCTAACCATCCTAAGTAGCACATTGAGCGATCTTTTCTTTTTTTTTTTTGATACTGAATATCCACTGGCAGCAGGCTCTGGAGAGCATGAGCACACTGAGCTACCTCCCTGCATGTCCCCATGTGTCCCAGCAGTGTCAGATACAAGGTCACCTCTGGAGATGGGGTGCCATGTGGCACAGAGATGTGCCAGCCCTGTCAGCTGATGCAAACACTGCTCCTGCTCCAAGGGAGCAGAGCCAGCCACAGAGAAGGGAGGGGATGGAAGAACAGAGGAAGACTGATTGCAAGGCCTGACCTTATGTTTGGACCTCCCAGAAACTCTGCCAAAGTTGCCCCCATATGCTTTCCCAATGAGCCCTGTCTCTCCCCTCTGCAGCCCTCCCAGGCAGGATGAGGCCTCGGAGACAGGAGCCCCTCAATCACATCTTGCTCCCATCCACATAAGGTTGGGCTGACAGGTCCTGCTTCTTGCAAAAACCCCTCAGCATGTCTTTGAACAGAGAGAGAGACTCTTCCTCTGGAGCAGGAACCCCTCAGAGATAGTGATAGGGTGGGCCATGCCCAGGGGAGCAGTGCTGCAAATGGCACATCACAGAGGTGGCACGGGGAGCATGATGGATCACCCAGTGTCTCTGCTGCTGGACAATCAAAGAATTCCTCCAACGGGTTGGATTTATCCAAAAGTGACATGCGTCTGGGCTGGGGGCGGGGAGAGGGGGCTGCCGAGGGACTCTCCTTGTGGTAACAGCTGGGACCAGGCCTAAATATGATTAAGTATCATTGTAAAAAAAAAGAAAGATCAAGACTGAAAGGGGAAATGAAAACCCAAGTCACAGACTCAATTAAGATTTATGGACCCAGAAGGATGAGGAGACTGGGGATGGAGAAGAACAAGGAAGGAAGGAAGGAGAAAGAGTGCCAAGAAGGTAGATTACAATTTAATGCTTCTTCATGCTCAAAAATTACAAGAAGGGGCTGAGTGTTGTTCCCCAGGATGGGGACTGCTGGAGCTTGGTTGGGCGGGAGTGGGGAGGTGGGGGGTGCAAGCTTGCTATACTTTTTGAGGGGGGGACGTGTCCTGAGCAAAATGCCACTGAAGGAATGTGCAGGCATGATTTACAGCCCACAGGACAGCCTGCCCAGCTGCACAGTGCCAGTGCTTTTTTGGCTCTCAGGGGCTCAATGCCATGAGATCCTGAGCGATGTAGGACAAGGGGGGCTGCTGCCCCCATCCCTCTGGCTCTACCCACCCCACAAATGTCTCCTCAGAAGGAAGGGCTCAGAAAGGCAAGGGGTTGAGATCAAAGGGTCACAGCAAGGTGCCCACCACCACCCAAAGATTTTGCTAGAGGATGCCAGGTCTGAAATCGAGAAGGAACAGGAGGTGGGGCAGGTGACCCACTTTGGGTGAAATAGGAACCATCTGGGACCTCTTCCCAAAACCGCTGACCAGTCCAGCATTGCTCTATCCCCATCAACTCAGCTGTAATTTATGGAATGGAGGGTACATGATCCCAAACAGCGCTTTCACATCTCTGTTTAAGAGCTGTCTTGTACCAGCTAGAGTTGTGACATAGCATTGACATTTTCCTTCTGCCTCTCTAAGTTTGTGTGCAACTGCCAATGGCTTCACTTTTCCTCCTTTTTTTTTTCTGTGGATGAGGAAGCAACCTGTCTTCCCTCTCTTCCGAAATCAACCAGATTTTGTAAAATGTGCTTGGCTTTCCAAAAATTAGAAGAAACCCCTGGTTGTCATTTTTAAATTTTGCCTTGCTAAGACCCAAATTGGACACAAGGGCTTTGCAGAATTATAAACAAAACAATAACTAGGGGAGTTGTACTAAAGTGAAAAGTTTCTGTGAAGGGCTTGGTCTGCTTTAGGAAATGTTTTGTTCAAAAATATTTTGCCACCCAGCTCCATCAGCATTTGCTGCAGATGAGCACTGATCATGAGCAGGGTTATCCTTTGCCCTTCCCTGCTGTCATCAGTGTCACCAATTCTGTTGTCTCTCATCTCACAAGGAAAATAAGGCTATGACTCCACCGACTCCAAGTAACACCTTGTTGTTTTCCCCAAAACCACTTGTAGAATACAAAGCACCACCCTCCCAGGATCTCTGTGTGCCCTCTGACCAGTTGGCTCCTGCAGCAGGCAGCAGATGTGAGGTGTGGAGAGCCAAGGGGTTGAAATCTAGTTAAGAGGGAGATTGCTGCTGTCTTGAGCCCATGAGCTGTGTCCCTGGGTAACTCCAGCCATGCTGCTGACTGGTGAAGGAAAATTTCCTCCATAACACAGAGGCCCACAGACTTTTCTGAGGGTGAAAATCACACAGTGTTTGGGGAAGACAGGGTCTAGCAACCTTCTCTGTTTCCCAAAGTCCTGGAATGTTCATACCTGTTTCATGGAACCATGGAATGGTTTGGGTTGGAAGGGACCTTAAACTTCATCTAGTCCCAACCCCTGTGCCAAGGGCAGGGATGCCACCAACTAGACCAGGTAGCTCAAAGCCTCATCCAATCTGTCCTTGAACACTTCTAGGGTGCAGAAGATCAGTGCAGAGGTCTTGGTGGTTGATCAGGCTGATCAGTGTCACAGGTGGGACAGGGGAAAATACAGACTCAGGAGTATCTGGTATCTGGCCCTGAGGGAGCAAAGCTCTTTTGGGAAAGATGTTAATCCTGGCTACTTCACATGCAGTGCAGAAAGGGACTGGCAGGCAAAGCACCCACAGAATGGCATCAAATTGATGTCAGAAAGTGGGAATAAGGAAAAGTTGGGGATGTCTGGTTTCACTACAGCAGATGGAAAAGTAAATTAATATAAGGAATTTGGAAATTTAGACCAGAACCTTGACCGGACTTACCACCCACTTGGGCTGTCCTTCATCCATCTGTCCATCCAGGGATCTTCCATGAACCACCCATTCATGCGTTTATCTTCCTCTTCCTGCCTGCAGTAATTGTTGGCACAAGGCATTGCACAGAGGAAACCAGCTGCAGAGCACAGTGTTGATTTGTGCCGGTACTAATTCCCCAGGAATGATGCTCCATGGTCCTACAGGCTTCTGAGTTGCCCTCTACACATTAACCATTTGTGTGTAGCAGAACAGCCACCTCAGCATTTCCATGGCGCAGGGCCTGCTCTGAGAGGAGCCTTGCACCCAATCTGCTCCCCAGCTTATCAGGACACAGGGATGCAAGGAGGCTGGTGGTGAGGCCAGCAGGACCTGGAGCAAGCAGTATAGAGATGGAAGCAGAGAGGCAGGGTTTGGATGCAGGTTGATAGGAGGCACCCAGTGGGGAGAGGTGAGGAGAGGGAAAAAAGGGGCTGTTTGCAGGAAAATAAGCGAGAGAGAGAGGAGCAAAGAGTCAGCAGCTGCAGTGCTGGGAGCAGATGGAGTTCTGCTGTGCATGGTTGTCTTGTAGGGGTCCTCCAGGGAAAGATAGAGCTGAGAGAGGTAATAAGAGAGGCAGCAAGACCTGGTGCCCACGTCTCTTGGAATGGGTGGTGCTAGCTCCCCAGCCTGGCAGGCTTCTCTGTCCCATGGTGTTCCTCAGCCCCACCAGCATTTTTACAACTGTGTCCCCTCTCCAGAGAACACCCTGATTTCAGCAGGAAAATGGCAAGATTTCAGCAGGAAAATACCATTCCAAAGTGGTATTTTCATAGTAGCTCACCCTTCACACCCCTGGAACTGCTGTGGGCAACAGTGGCTGGCATGCTGAAAGTGAGCCACATGTTACTCCCATCAGGAATGAGACACACAGTATCCTGACCCAGGTGGTTATCCTGATCCTGTGGCACTGGAAGGCTGCCCTGATGCTGTGTCCAGTTAGGGAGGGCAATAGAGGAGCTGGTTAGGGTCTGGTGGGCAAGACCATGGCAGGGACCAGTGAGAACACAGCTGGTCAGTCCTGTGCTGTGAGAGGTGTTTCACTGCATTACCCAAGTGTGTTCCTGTGTTTCTGCAGCTTGGACTAGACTTGCAAGAAAGCCGAGTTGTTATTTATTTGAGGCAAATGTGAAACTTCTCTGTCCCTTTTCTCTGGGATCTATCCTCAGATGCCTCTTGACGCACCTTAAAACTGATCCAAAATTCTTCACACTGATGAGCTTGGAAAAGGGACCAGGTGCTCTGAGCTCAAGATATGCTCTGTTTGGGCAAGTCACCAACAAAGGTTTTTCTAGTGTGTTGGATCAAGGCACCTTTCTCTTCACTCGTCTCCCCTGCAGCACAGATCACATTGGGGTCAGCCTCACTGCTTCTGGTTGACAGGCTACATAAACCAGAGGAGTCCACTGGAAAACAAATCCCCCAGGATCTAGGGAACACATGGTGAGAGAAGCTAGAGAGTGGTCTACATGCTGGAGCCTGTGAAGCAAAGTTTCCCCTTTGGAAACATGTACACTGGTATATTCTTGTCTGGCCTCAGCATCATCATGTGGCACTAAGGTACAAACCCCTTGTGTCACACCCATGTGCTCTGCTGTTTGGTTCCCCTGGAAGCCCCTTAAATATTGTGTGGCAAGGCTGCCTTTGCTATTCTGTACACTGTTTTTTCCACTGCCTCACATTCTTCTTCACATTCACTACTTCCCTGTTCTCTCCAGCTTTTCTACAAAGGGAAGTCTTTCCAGTCTCCCTGTCAGAGGCTCAGCCAGACATACCTAGGCAGGAAAAGGTGCAGTTTTCAGAATCCTTGTAGGGAAAAGAAATGGCTTAATGCTTAAATACCCTCCCTGCCATGTCGACACCTTCCTCCCCCCGACCTGGTGCATGTTGAGCGAGCAGCAGGGTACCCCAGGGAGCTCTGCTCCAGCTGCACGCTCATCAGCCATACGGGGAGCGCGCAGCGGTGCTTCGCCACTAACGCTCGCCGTGTTTAATCACACATCTGTGGGTTCAAACTGACTTAGCCAGCATGGGAAGGGATGCACCAGGTAGCAGCAGGTGACAGGAGTTGCTGATTCTGGTTAAACTGTGAAAAACTGAGAAGCTAGGGACAGGAAAAAGGCAGTGCTATGGGAGGCAGGGAGCTATGGGCATCCTGGCCTGGGCAGCTGAGGTGAAAAAACATCTGTGTCTGCGTGTGTGTGTGTGTGTGTGTGAGCACCCATATTCCTATGGGAATATCCAGATGTTTGTACCCCTTTGGTCACTGTAGCCTGCACAGCCTGGGTCTGCCATGCTCCCACGACCTGACTCACACATGGGTTGGCAGTGCCTGAGCATGTGGGTGCAGTCTCCACACACAGAACAAATCCCACATAGGTTTGGGCTGAGATGTTTGTGAAGCAGTTGGTGCTGGCTGCAATGATCCCACGTGGGTGTGTTGGGACAACAGTGTATGGCTGTGTGTGACAGAGCTCTGTGTGGGCATTTGGCAGCAGGAGACCTTCAGTTTCGCGTAGGTGTTTGCTGAGGTCTGTGCCTGTGAGATGTCAATCTCTTTATTTGTTTACATGCACCAGAAAAAGAAAAAAAAAAAAAAAAGAGCAGGGGTCCCATGTCTCAAGCACTGGGAAATGATGAAATGAAGTTTTTGGAGCTTGGACTCCTGCTTCTTGAATACATGTGTCTGTGCTTATTCTCCCTAATGACAAGTGCATGTGTGCAGGGACCGTGTGTGTGCCCCACACACGTTCAACCAAATGCCTGCAGGCAGGCTCCTGAGGAAGGAGGTGAGTGGGCTGTGGCACAAAGGCAGCTCAGAGCAGCCCCTCTCTCCTTGTGTCCCTGGCACAGCCTCTCCTGCAGCTGAGGAGAGGAGGGGGGAGATATCAGCCTGGTGCCAGAGCCAGGCACAGCTGGCACTGCCATGCCCAGTGATGAGGAGCTGGGCATGGGGACCTGATGCTGCAGCTCATGAGCAGCTATTTAAGCAGCTCCCACTAGCCATCAGCACAGGCAGTCACAAGGTACCCCAGGCTGCATTTTACCCCAGAGATGCTCCCCAACTGCCTGTACACATGGCCTGACCTTCACTCTGCCTCTGCTGTCCCTGTCCCCAGTTCCATAGTGCCCTGCAGCCTCCTTGCCTCCTGCTTTCAAGCCCAGCTGGCAGCTTTCATGCTCTCCCATTTCTGAGTGTCCCCAGCCAGCTCCTTGCTGCCTCCTGCCCATCCCAGCTCACTGTTCTTTGGTCCCAGCCTTCCCTGTGTCTGATACACAGGGTGTCCTGGCTGGCAGCCACACTGTGATGGCTGGTGGAGGAGACAGGTGGGGTCGCAGGTAGTCTCTGCTCTGCAGCATGGCACATTTTGGAGCTGCATTTGACTCCCTCAGTGGGAGGGAGGCAGACAAGGTAATGGCTGCTCTTTCGAGAACATGAGCATCCATCTGGTGTGCTGAGGGCACAGGGGGTTTGGCACCCAGGAGCTGGCTCTGCCACCACATGTCATGGAAGGGCCAGGTCTGAGCTCTGCCCGGAATGGAAAACTTGTCCTTCCCTCTGACCTTGGTGCTGAGCAGTCCCTGCGGAGCAACTGCATCCCCCAGTCCCTCTGCTCTGCAGCAGCTCTCTACATAGGCCTGGCACAATCCAGGCTTTTCTGGTCTCCTCACAGGTTGTGTCATGCCCTGAACTGTGAGAGAAAATTGGGTGACACTGCTCTGGGCGCTGCACCTTGTGCCATTTGCATCAGTGGAAAATGTGAGTGGAAGAGCATTTCATAGACGAGGTGTGTTTGCAAATGACTGCATAGCACACCAAAGGGTGAGGAGTCTGGAGAGGCACAGGAAATTCCCACCACAGTGCTGCAGGTCCTCATGGGGGGTTGAAAGGGAAATGCAACAGCAAGATGGGAGGCACACAGCTGAGCTGACTGTGGGTCTCCAGTGGGAGTGGAGCACATTTAGGCTTGCTATAAACCCAATGGAAAGAAAGAAGAGGATTTAGCATATTTCTCTGCTCTTCCTACTTCTCCAATATCTGCCTCACTTTACCTCTGCAACACTAGTTATATTTCCCTCTTTTGTTGTTTAATAACTCATCCTCTGTTTCCCTCAAACTTTGATTTTTGTTATTCTCTCAAACAGTGCCCAGAAACACAAGGTAAATGCACCCCTTGGATGCCAACACATCTCTGCAGATGCAGGAGCCTGCTGGAAAGTGTGTCCTTGGGAGGAGAACTCAGGAACACCAGGATGTCAGCATAACCTCTGTGTTACTGCTGACAGATGCACAGCTCATAGTCTGTCTTTTTAATGTGTGTCACTTTGGGATCTAAAAACCCAAAGTGGTGAGTGGAAGTTGCCTTCTGCTGCAATATCAGGGCACTTGCTTGAGTCCCAAGCAGAGCAGTAACTTCCCACCCCTGGATCTCCTCTCTGTGGCTGCCTGGGGGAAGCTGGTGATCATGGCATGTCCTCATCCCACAGGATGTTTCCAAGTGCTGTTGAATGATGGAAAGCAGCTCCTGGTCTGGAACATGTGCTTGGGCTTACAGGCTCTTCAGGATGTTGGTGGCAGGATGGAACCAGGACCTACAGCAGTCAGACTTGAGTGACAGGGTTGGCAGAAGAGGAGTGAGGCTGGAGGGTTTCGAGCATCATCCTTTTCTTTGCATGGATCTATTCTGAAAGGACTCACATCCCCACTACCTGCTGCTGCACAGACACCCAGCACCATCCCAGCTGTAGAGCTGAAGCTGGAGTTTGAAGTAGGAAAGCCCAAGGCTGCTCCTTCACCCAAGAAGTCTGTGGGGGTCAAGGAGGAAAGTTGGCTAATGGATGGGACATGGAGAGTCCCCAGGATGTCATGCTGACTCTCCATCTCCCAGAAATACCAGAGGTACCAATAATTCACATCCCCAAAGCCCTTGCAGCCCACTGCAGCCTGCAAACAGCACCACGACATTTACACTGATCCCCTCCTCTCGCTGCTCCGCACCCTCCATCACTCTGGATCCTCAAAACTGAAACTGCAGCTCAGTTTCCCTGGCATCATGAGCAAACAGGGCTGTGAGAATGACTCACAGGCAAATGCACCCAAGTGCTCACAGCTGCTGCCCCCAGCCCATCACACCCACTGCCCCCATCCCATCGCAGCCACTGCCCCCAGCCCGCTCCCAGCTCGGCAGCAGCTCACACCGCTGGGCAGCACAAACCATCCCTGCCCGCGGCCCCGCACGGCAGGAGCCCCCACGCCTGCTCAGCAGTCCCGGCTGCTCTTAGTTTCTCCCTACTGAAGAATTATGTAGCATGAAGAAGCAGGCTCCACCATCTTGAACTGGCAGTGAACTTTGCTTTCTACATATAAATACAGATAGCAATCACACCCCAATCAGCACACAAGCTTCAGGGCATCATCACGGCAACTCTAACTTTCCCATTACGATAATGTGATTTTCACTCAGTCTATAATATCACCAGCCATGAATAAAACAACTGGCTTTTTCTCTCTTTCTCTCTCCCTTCCCTCTCTCCCCCCTCCCTCCCTCTCCCTTTCTCTCTCCCCCTCTCTCGGATCACAGTCTTTGCATACTAATGATGGCTGAATAAGGCTTCCAGGGTGCGATCTCTGACGGATAGAGAGGTCAGGCTCTGGGTGGATCCTCGATGCTCTCCAGTCCTCACACACATGACTTCGTCTCTCTTTGACCTCCTGAGTATGTGGAACCCGACTGGACTGTCAGACCTGGCTGGACAGACAGGCAGTCACTGGCTTCTTGTCCCATCTGCACCATGCCCCTTGAGTGGGGCAGGGGCATGCTGCAGTTTGTGTGGCTGGGTAGAGGGGACATCCTGGTCCCTAAAGCCTACCAGCCCCTGCCCGGCTCCCTGGAGCATCTCCATCTCAGCTCGAATGCTCTGGTGTGTGGGAAATGTGTCAAGCCGGGATTAATCCTGCCCCAGGGCACCCTCACCCCTGCTGCTCAGCCAAGCTGTTTGTCTAACCCCGTTCAGGTCTGCTGTCCCTGAGGATGTATGGAGGCTAGATCAGGGAAGCAATCCGACTGAAAACAGCCCTACCACCAAAAACAAACAAACAAAAAGAGTAATTCCCATAGGGATCAGGTACCTAATCCAACCCACTACAGAGGGCAGTGCAGTTGCAGGGAATTGACTGGATTTTCCCACTGAGAGGCAACTTGCTGGATCAGACCCATCCTCTCCTGGCTCCCAACATGATTAACAGCTACTGCAGAGGAGAAACCCCTTTTGCAGACTTTTCAGGAATAACCCTGACTAAGAGTTCCTGCTCATGTCAGCAGCTCCAAAATTGCAGCCTGATTTAAACCAGCCAGAAAGGGCTCATGACTGGTGATTTCTGGCAGACTGAGCATCACTGTGCATGTTCTGGTGCAACTGGGGCACCACTGTCCCTGTACTGCATGCTCTACTCTGCATTCAGCCCCAGCAAACATCCTGTGCCTTCTCTGCATGCCTCCAGCTGAAACTGGCACCCAGCTGTCACAGGAATGGCATGATGGGGAGCACTCCCATATGCAGGGACTCAAGATACATCAGTTTGATTTTATTTCCCATTCTCACTCCAGAAACTGGCATGCCAAGGCACAGAAACCCAGGAACAATTTTGCCCTTTCCAGGCCATGCTGATCCAACATGCAAAGCCAAAGCTCAGTTCCCTTGCATCCATCCCACACTTGTCTGCTCTCAAAGTTTTTAGAAGTCTCTTGTTCAGGAGCAGTGGTGGAGCACTGTGAGATTTTCTAACCCCAGACTATCTCAGAGACAAAAGCACTGTCCCTTTAACTTCTCTCCACCCAGAACTTTGCTTAGGATTATTATCTCATGTGGATAATTAATTCTCTTAAACATCAGCATCTGGCTCTGGGTGGGAGCTGTGCTGGAGAGAGCAGCCAAGCACCGGATTGGGTTATAAGGTGCTAGAACACCTGTTTGTGCCTTTTGTGTTCTTCCTCAAATCTATAAAGCAGCAGAGGGGAGCAGATAGGGTTCCTGCTCTGCCCCAGAAAGGTGCCTGTGGGCAAGCTGCATTGTGGAAGTGACTGGTTCTCCTTTTTGCAAGATGAAGGGATGTATTGAGTACTAATTGCTCAAGTGGCTGTTGAAATGTCGGTGTTCCTCATGAGCACTCCTTGCTGTCAGGAGAGTTGCAGGGTGAGTCTTGAGTAACTGGGGCCCTGCAAATGCTGAAGCAGCAATAAAAGGCATTAGGAGCAGAAATGGGATAGGATTGTGCCTAGACTTTACAGTGGCTGAAATTGTGGATGTTAAGTGTGTGCTTGCAAGTTTCGATTGCTCTAAGGGGAAAAACAAGCAGGAAAACACAAAGGGGCAGCAACAGCCTGCATGGGGCAGACTCTGATGCTGTTAACCTGTGCCATTTCCTCGGTGGGCTGCAGCTGACCTGGCAGGATGGTGCATGCAAAACCAGCTCTGCATGCCCTGAGCCTGAGAGCACATGGCCAGGGGCTGGCACGTTCATGGCACTGCTGTGCAGCACTGCCACTGCTCCTGACTGCTTTGCTGGAGAGCCACACGGGGAGACAGAAGACTCGGTCCCTGCAGCTTGTCTCTGGGACAGGATAAGCAGGGAAGGTGCATATTACAGACACTTGGATCCTGGTTAATATATGCCATGGGGTAGCAGACAGGGCATCTCTCAAAATGAAAGACTGGGAGAGGCTACCTGTTCACTCCTGCCTGCAAGCACTCACGACTTGTAAGTGTCCTTAAATAAATCAAGCTTCTTTCCCAGCTGATGGCTGTCCTTGCAGTATAAGTGGCTTTGGGGATGGCTCTGTCTCTACCATCTCTCAGATGTGATATAGGCTGATTCAGAAACTGTAATAGGTCCTGCTGCAAGCAGCCTGGAAGGTGCCCTCTGCAGATTAGAAAAGTGTGCTGGAGTGGTGTAGCCCAGAAACCTATGTTGGTATCTATTGCATGTCCTTTCCCCACCCCCAGCAGTAGTCTGGGGTATGGGATGCTTTGGAGTTCCTGAGACAGGGAGGGATGAATCCTCAGCTTTGCAGCTGCTTTTGCTTCTTCTCTGGCTGGAAAAGGCTCCCTTGCCTTCCCTGACATAAAGAGACGAGCAGAGGTGCTCCAAAAACTAGTAGGCACCCGTGCCCACTGATCCCCACACAGGGCTCACCCCACACAGCAGGCTATGAGTTGCCTGGTGGGTGACAGAGCTGGCTGAAATGGATGGGGCTGTAATGGAGGTACCTGCCGGCAGGGCTACCTGGGAGACGCTCTTATCTGTCATCTGATTTATCCAGGTTAAAAGGCTGCAATCAGTCACCAAGGTAGATTCATTCCCCAGTAAATAGTGCCCGAGGGCTTCCAGGACCTATTTTACTGCTAAGCACTCTCTTTCCAATGCTTGAATACCTTTGTTCCCGATGGAGCTGTTGCTGGCTGATATATATATGATATGGGAAGTCCCGGTGACTTTTTTATTTTTGCTCTGTACAGCTCCTGGCCTTGTCTCGGCTGCGTCGGGCTGCACGATGAATTATCTGTCCGAGGCTTTCTTGCGTCTGCGGGCAAATCCAGCCGAGACTGCTCTCGGCTGCCGGGAGAGCTGTCTCTATGAATCAGCTCTGCCTGAAGCCTGGGCGATTGGCACAGAAAGAGGAGAGGTTTGGAGGGGAGGGAGGTGATGCTCGGAGTGCTGGTGGGCTGGCTCGGGCTGGGGGCTGGGAGGGACCAACCTCTCCAGCCCTTGCTTCTGTTGCTGGGGCACTTTGTAACACTGTGACAGAGCTGGGCTGAGGGACAGCCATATGCTGTGGTGCCCAAACAGTTGGACAGTTGCTTTCTCCAGTGACTTTTTCCTGCTGGATCTGCCTAGGGCCTGTCCCCTATCACAGGTGAGTCCTTTCCAGGTTTGGGTACCTCCAGGGTCGGGGAGGCTTCTCAAGATCTGAAGAGCAGCTTTAACATTACTCAGACAGTGGTACCTGGACCCCAGTGATCCCTAGAAAAAGGACCCTCTCTGTCCTCTGGGTTTCAACTGTCACCTCTCAAGACATGTAACGAAGGCAATCTGATTTCTTCTGAGCACTGAGGTCTCCTGCCCTGGCCCTGCTCTTTGGGGGCATGTTTATATTTGACTTGGTGGTGGAGAAGAGAAAATCTCTATCAAGAAAGCTGTGGAAACAATAGCAGTTTCTATCCTCATTTTAATTTTTTACTTCTCTTTTTCATCCTGGTTGAACCCGAAACCAGATCCTCCAAACTGCTGGCAAGGGGCTGCCATCCCCATCCAAGCTCTAGGTGCTATGTGCCTCCCCATCCCAAATGACAGAGGAAAGGCTGCATCCTGCCCCCTCCTTTGGGGAGAGCTCAGGAGCCCTTGTCTACTACACCTTGTTCTTATGTACCTTCACGCACTTGTCCTGCAAACATTCAAGGTTTGACTGCTTTTATTCCTTTTCCTACCTTTGACAAACCTCTTATGTACTTTATCATCCCAAATCGGTTTGTTAACTTCCTCCTACTCTTCCCATACCCTCCCACTCCTCCTCCCACTAATTGGAGTGAAGGACTAATGGAGTATTACTGTGAGGGACTAGGCAAGCTTCCCAAAGTGCTTACCTAAGAGGAGAGCACTTTGACTAATAGATGTGCATTAAGGCTGTGCATCCTCTTGTCCTGAGGGTGGGAGGAGGGGGCCAAGAGTACAGAGCAGAGCTCCAGACATTGGTATCACTGGCTCTCTCCAGATACCCAGACTGTACAGTTAGACCACCTCTGCTCTCAGATTCACCCTTAGGGATGGGTTTCAGCTCTAGCTTGCCCTTTGGCAACACCCCAGCCAGGTGGATTTGACTCCCAGTAAGTGCAAAACGGTCCTTTGCCAGTTACAGATATCAGCTTTCCTGCTTGGGCAGCAGAGGACTTTTCCCCCATGCTGTGTTTGTACAGCACCCAACACAGGAGGGCTCCTTCAGTCCCCCAGGGGATGTTTTGAAGTGCCTGCAGCAGCACTTTGAATGCTGGATCACCCAAAGCTGCCCTGGGACAGCCAGAAGGAAGCAGGAGGGGTCTGCCTGGAGGCACAGAGCACTTCAGGAGCTGCTATATACCTAGACCTTCCATCCATGAATGTCATGAGAGTTTTTTCCTGCTAGTCATTTGGCTTTGAAGCCTCCTGTGCATTTTCCAGGGGCCATACCCAGCACTGGAAGAGGGTTTGAAACTGGAAGTATGCAGAACCACACAATCTGAACTTTGGAGATGCACAGGGATGATAGGCTATGATGAACACTAAGTGCCTCTATCCTTGGTCCTGCAATTTGGTTTCTGAACCTATGCTAGGGTGCAGAACCAATTAGATCAGTCTGACGACCATCACCAACGTCATCTGCAACCTTCAAGTGTTTTGTAGCTCAATCCTCTGGACCCCTGCAGGGCATCACACTGACATTTAAGCATTGTAAATGGCAGCAGTGCTGAAAAGCACCAGGAGAAAGGTCAAGTGCTTCAGTAAAAGGTGGGCAGGTGTGGGTCTGCACATGGGTTTGCTGGTTAAGTGTATGGAGACACCTTATCTTGGGAGAGAGGTAGCAAATGTAGCTGGACGCAAACTGGGGGTGGGCAGGGTGAATGGGAGAGGAGTGAGCTGTGGCTGTCATGGGACTTTGGGGAAGGAGAAAGTATTTCCAGAAGCTATATTTGGAGAGGTAAAGCCATGATCTTTATGTAATGTGGGTGCCCAGGTTCAGCAGACTCCTGATGACTATGTCTGGAGATAGCATCAGGGGACAACTTACGGCATGCTCCTGAGACCCCTTGTTTCATTAGGGAATGTGCAACTTGCTGAGTGGATGTGCATGTGGCCAGCCCTACCTTTGTTTTGCTTGGGCTCTCCAGGTGTCCCAGATTTCTCTCTGCCACTTCTTACTGGGAGTCATCCTTAAGGTGTCTGACCTCTCAGCAATCTCACCCAGGTAAGTGCTGGCTATCTGGAAAGCTCTTGTGTGTTCCTGGCTTTGCCCCCTGATTAGCAGTAGCTCTATAGCAGGAAAGATGTAGTGATAAACATAGGATGGGTTCAACTTATCCAGCTTCACTCCCTAAAGTCAGCACCTGCTGAGTCACCCAAACTCCTGATATTCTTCATCAGGGTGCTTCAGGAGGAAACTCGGCCAAACTGAGACTGAGCACCCGGAGCCTATGGGCAGTGATGGAAATGGGTCTGTGCACCTCATTCACATCCTCTTACACTGGGCAAGGGCATGAAACTCACAAGTGCAGATACCGATATGAGAACTGAGTTTGGCCCAGCTGCAGCATGGATTACAATTTGTGTCCCTGGCTCTCAGGCTCTGGGTTTTCAAGCACTGATATCTGACAGTGTATGCTGGGAGAATGAGGAATCCACCATAGCAAGAAGAGCATCCTCAGGACAACTGCCTATGTGAATGTAAAGATGAGGGGGAGGGATAAAACATCTTCCTGATACAGGGAGGGGGTTGTCATCATCCTGGCCACACCCATGTAAGGGGATCCTTCAATCTCTTTATGTGAGCACTGGGGAGGAGGAATATCACAGCTCCCCATGAGCTGGACACCACTCCCTCCCTGCCCCAGGGAAGGCACAATGAGCGGCCACAGAGCGGGGTCACTCGGTAGTGCTCCCATCAGGGAGGAAGCCTTTCTGTGCCCCAGCAAACCCCTAGTGAAAGACAATCAGGCTCACTGTCACCAAGCTAATTCCGATGGCATAAAAGCAGTAATGAAATTCACGGCAGGATTAGCCTCTCCATCCAATGGGCCGGCGCCACAGTGACATATCGTGCTTCTTGCCCGAATGTAACACACCATCTAATTTACGTCGTGTAGCGAGCGGGAATGAAATGTTCATAAAGAATTGCTGAATCTTGTCACCTTAACTGCGGCCCCGGGCTCTGAGGCATCTGTCAGGGAGAGGAGAGTGGAGAAGGAGGCTCCTGCCTTGCAAAGCTGCGACCAGGGCTTTGGGAAAGGGGAGATGGCTGCATTAATCTTCTGGGTCTGTGCAATGGAGATGTAGCACGTGGGGATGAGGACTCTAGGCTGGAGGAGGGGGGCTGTAGATCTCCCTTACATGTGCATGCTGTACTGAGTGGTGGCAGCAACAAGAAAGGGGCTGTTAGAGCTTCCCCACCCAGAGAACTGCATGCCTGGGATGCAAGAAAATGGTCCTGTGGTGGTGTGGAAATAAGGAGCAGAATCCTTGGAGATAGACATGTTCACAGCAGAACACAAGTTCCCAAATTCCATTTTGGGTCCCATGGGCAGGTACACACTATTCAACAACTGCAGGTGTTCACCTGTCTGGGGAAGCATGTGCACAACCTTTTTGCTCTGGCTTGGCAGCCCTATTCCCCCTCCCCTCCCCAAATGCTTATTTGCAGTTAATTTTCATGGATCCTAATGGCTCAGATCCTGCTAGGGGGGATCGTGCTTGCCTCTTCAGTCAGAAAGTTTACAGAAAAAAATAGCCCTTTCCTGTTGTGTTTGGAGTAATAGCGTCTTGGTGTCCGGAGGGGAGTTGGCAAGGAAACAGGGAAGTTTATTAAGAGTAAGAGATTGAATTCCACTGGGTTTAATTGGAAGTGCTTGAGCAAACAGCGGAGGGAGCCGTCCAGTCCAGCTCTCTGGAAACAGCAGTACTAGCCCCAGGCTTCATGCCCATGGAGCTGACTAGTCCCAGGGCCACCTTATCCTCTTGACTGCTGGGGAAGCTGCAGGGTCTGGCTTGTTTTCTTCCTTGGGGTCATCTGTGTACCTGTACTTTGGCTTCCTACTCCATCAGTTGCTAGGATCCTACATTGGATCTGGGAATGCTGGGTCAGGAAAAATGCAGCTTTGAAGTGTCTGCGAAGATGCAATATTTGTGTCTGTATTCTACTTTGGAAGCCGGTTCAGGGCACAAAGTGTGCAAGTGACACATTGGTCCTGTCCCTCCTGTGCTGCCCAGTCATCTCCCATGAAAATCTGGCTTTCCTCCCTTGACAGGGACAGCACAGCTCAGGCTGGGACTCAGCAGCAGCTGCCTGGGCTGCAGGTATTGGGTGTGCAATTTGCAACTGTGATATGCTTTGGGAGAGTAACCTAAACTTAAGAGACCTGCTCTGCTTTCCCATTTTAAAGCCAAACTGGAGCAAATCCGTGTTTGGATCCTGATCCCCACACCATCCTTCAGGGCACTAAAAAGTCTCCAAGTCAGATTCCCATGGACAAAACCATCTGCGTGCCTTGGCCTGGTCTGAAAGCTGCCTGCAGAATGAGCTGAAACACCTTAGTGCCTCCCCTGCACTGATAATCGTAGGTATGCAAAGCAGTATGGAAATATGCTTTTGTGGCTGCAAAAGGAGCTGAGTGCCAGAAGTCTGATTTCCTCCTAGAAAAGCCTCTCCTTCAAGACCTTCTCCCACACCACGCTGAGTTGAAAGAGGCATCAAGTATTCTCCTTGCAGATGAAGGTAAATGGGGGCTCAGACATTTGTTTTGCCTTGAATTCAGCTGATCACTCTGCTGAAAAATTCAAAATTAAAGAACAATAAATAATTTATTACTTTATTTACTTTAATTCAATAAATTGCTTCCCCACAAATTAAGATATATTGCTTCAAATTAAATGTTTCATTAAATCTGAGATTAAACTTTTGGGGGCTGGGGAAAGTAAGACTTTAATTTGGCTGAAAACATGAAAACTGTCATTTCCCATTGCTTTAATTGCAAACTCTAGAACCAAAGCGACACAAATTTTACAAAGCGTGGTTGTGCTGGTTTGGTCTCTGCTCCCACTCCTCTGGGAGATCAGTGGGTTTCCTTTCTGACTCTCCCAGGGTGACTCATGGCTGCAGAATTTCATCTGCAAATCCAAACAGAGCTTGTCTCTAATACCAACCAAACCTCACATGAACGTCCTCTAATGGAAGCACTTTATGTCTTCTAGACTTTGCAGGGTCTTGTTTCTCCATAACCTTGCCTTGTGGGTGAAATTGCCATAGTGGCTGGCTGTGCTCCAGCCACACTCTATGTTCTTTGTTTCAAATAGATATATAATATACGATGATTATATATATAAATATTTCATTTTCTTTTGGTTGATGTCCTGTGCTGGGACTCTTGAAAGCAGGATTTCAGCCATATGCTATTTCCCAGTCTCCAAATATGGCCTTCACCTCTAATGAACACGAGATAAAATCTCATGTCTCTGTTTTCTGGTGGTTTTATATATGCAGAGCTCTTCTACAGCTTTTCACCAGTATGATGGCCTAGCCATAGAGATGAATGGGACTGACACACTTAGAAATGTGGAGATCTATGAAGACTGAAATGAAGGAGTTTGCCAGTTTCCTGGGCAGTGATCCTCTTGGTAGCACACCTAGCATGATTGAATTTGCTACAGAGTGGGATCTCTGGGGCCTGTCTGGCTGCTGGATGTTAGTATCAGCTTTTGTAATTGCTGGAGGGACTTCCAGCCAGTTCAGCACATGCCTCCCTAGGCACTGTGCACCAATACAGCCACTGCATAGCACCCCAGTGCTCTGTGACAAAATCTGTGCTGCTCAATTTAGGAACAACCTGCACAAACACAGTTGCAGGAGCAAATAATTGCTAAAGGGCTTCTTTTTTTTCCCCTCAGACTCTGCAAGCAGATAAACTGTAGGTGCTGTGAAACAGTGCTGGAGGAATACTCCCTTGCTTGTCTAACCCCTGGTTGGAAGGCTTTAAATGACAGAAGTGCTCAAAGTAGCTGCTTGTGACTGTGTCCTTTTTGGTGCCTTCTTCTCCCATGGCTTCAGGCTCACAGCTCTGGGTCCTTCTGCATCTGCTGCAGGTCTGCACAACTGGGACCACGGTTGTCTTTCACAGGAAGGTTAGAGCAGCAAAAAGAGTTTTTGAGGTATTGGGTGATGGAGAGAGAAGGCCTTGTGATGCCTACACTGGTCTGCTCTGAAGAGGGTTGGTAGGAACTGGGGCAGAGACAAGGCTGTAGGCTTCTTTTCCCTTTGGGTTTTAAAGGTTTTCCTAGAGGGAAATCTTTCCAGTGAGAGCCTTTTTGCTTTCAAGAGAGGTGGTCCTCTAGGGAGTATTTTCAAGGGCTAGGAAAATCTCCTTTCCTGAGTTCTACTTTAGGTACTGAATGGTAGGGAAATGCCCCATGAGGAACAGGGTGCACATGAATGAGGGGGTTAACTCTGCAGACAGGATCCCAAACTCCTCCTCTGAGTCGCAAACGATGCTGGAGAAGCTACCTCTAAGAACTGCGTGTCTGTCAGCTCCTGGAACCCAGGTCACTCTTGGACTCGTTGGGTCCATGGCAGAAGACAATTGCTTTTGGATCTATGAATTGTAATGTCTCTCTATGGTATGGAGAAAGGCACAGCCACTGCAGCAAGTGGGCTTTTGCCAGGAAAACTCTCTTATGTGCTTACTGTGTAAGTCAAGAGTATTTACAGGAGATCTTGCTGCCTGTAACTTAAAGCTTTAGCGAAACAAATTGGAATTGCCTTCTGGAGGCCATTGTTATAAATTACAGCCCCAACATCTGTCCACATCTGCAATGTCTAGACAACCCGTCTCGGCTAGAAGAGTGAGCGAGGGGGGTGCTGTGATCACAGTGGGGAGGGGAAGCAAAGGGTTTATGCTGGGGCTTGTGCCAAGCACCCTGGCTCATGCTGCCCCTCTGCTTCGGAGCACGATGCTCAAAGCAGGGCCCATCCCAGCCTTGCCAGGAGGGACTTCAGGGGCATCCAAGGCACGAGGAGAAACATCTGCCTTCCTCCACTGCAGATTCATGCCAGCAACATATTTGGCCCTTGAAATTCTTGACTGTTGTTGCCTCATTTATTGCATGTTGAAGGATGTGAGGGAAGGCAACGCCTTCAGCCAGGCTCGTTCCTGGCTTTCCCTGGCCCCTGTGCAGCACTTGCGATAAAGAGGCCAGGCCCGTCAGCTGAATGATTGTATTTTTTTTACAGTTCCTAGCGCAAACCTTCTCATTTATATGTAAAGTAGCCATTAGTCATAGCTCTGTTCCCTCACACTGCCTGATGTACAATCACATTTTGCAGTGGATGAATCTTTCCACACAGCTGCTCTGCTATGAATAATCCGTTGCTGGGCCCATAAATCAGAAAAAAATCATGCACCTCCTTTGCCTGATCCTTACACAAAGTCATATATTTTACATGAGGACAAACTAAATATTCATGAGGCTTTAAAAGGCTGCTCTGACTACAAGGTACTTGTTGGGGTTGTTTTTTTGTTCTGTCGGGTCAGGTTTGGTGGTTTGGGTTTGTTTTTTGTCCCCATAAGAAGAAATCTTTCTTTCCCCTTTGCCATCCTTCAGGCAGCAGCACTGAGCTCCCAGCAATGCTCCCCTGGACTCGTGTTTGCCGAAGGACTGATGAATATGTCATTGCTGCTGTCTCAAGGACAGGCTGATGGAAGGTGCTGCAAACACCAAAGGACACATCCCAGGGGAGGTGGCAAGGCCTCAGAGAGTGAAGGAGCTGCTTTAAGGGTAAAGAGGCACTTCCAGATCTGTGCTGGGGGCACCTGGCTGGCTGGGAGTTGGGGTTCATGTTTCTGTATGTGCCTCAGCCTGGTGCTCCACGCTGGGGCCTCTGGCAAGACCACAGAGACTGGGAAGGCTGCTGACAGTGGCTGTAGTATCTATTCAAGAATGTTGTCACCCTGATTTTTTTTAATCCATATTTTAAACAAAGCACCTACAGAGTCTATGGAGAGGATTGGGACCAGGGCTTCAGCATCTTCTGCTTCCCAGTGGCCAAGTGAAGCTGGTGGGGGAACAGCACCATGCAGTCACAGTGGTAAGATGGGAAACTGGGAAACGAGCTCAGGTTTAATCTGCTCAGGATCACTGTAAGAATCCCAAACTCTCAGGATCTGGCCTGTCCAAGACACTCTGCCTTGGCCATCCAGAGCCAGTGATGATGTTATTCATGCAGGGAGGGCTCTCAAACCGCAGGAGGGTCAGAAGATCCTGACAAGTGTGAAGACAAGAGGCTTTCCACCTTCTATTTGCTGAATTAGCAGCTCCCAATAACTTAGAGGGACCAGTCTTGTACCTCCCTGCCCTGGTCCCACCTGCCCTTTCCATTTTTGGTAGCTTTGCCATTTGTGTGGTCACAAGAAAAAGCCAGTTTGACTTGCCAGCAAAGAAGGGTTTAGTTTATATTTCCTGAGTATAATTTTCCTGCCACTATAGTGAACTAAAACAGCTCACTGTGCTAGCAAACAGGTTTTGGAGCCAGCAGAAGGTGAGAGGAGGAAAGACATGGCTGTCAGAGACAGGAGAGAGGATGCAGCTCCCCTTTTCAGCAGCACAAAGATACAATCAGCTCAACCTGTAATGTTAATTACAGCCTACACTACTTTGGTTTCTCTGCACACAAGCCTTCCTCTCTGGTCATCCCCTCCATACGTGCAGCCTCGCACACCTCCTTATACCAGGTAATGAGTACTGTCCTGCTCAGTGAACATAATTCATACTGTGTGGTCTTGGACTCTCTCCCTTTGCTCTTGCATGACTGAATGTCCTTTTGTCCTAAAAAAGCCCCTTTGCCCACAGGCTGCAGGGAGCCATTCCATCCTCAGTTTCCCCAGGCCACTGCACACCAAGCCCCCTTAGCTTAGATGCCAGAGCCCTGTGTGAAATGTGCCACCATCATGGACATGCTGGGCTGGAGAGGCTGAGCTGAACCACTGGGATGTTTCTCTGGGTGCAGGACTCCCTGTCACCTTCTCACAAGCTCTTATGCTATCAGCGATTGCCTGAGCTCTCACCACTGTGAAACACAGCCCCAGCAGCAGCTGCTGCCACTGCTGCCGCCAAGTTCTTGCAGGACAAAGGGAACAACAGAAGATTCTTCCACCAGTGAACTCCCTTCTTTTCACTTCCCTTCCTTTTTGCTCCAACTTGGAAAGAATGAACCCAAGGCACTGCCAAAGTAGAGGAAAACAAGGCCAAGCACACACAGATGGGGACTCCACAAATTTAATTTAAAATCATCCTTTATTATTCAAAATATTAAAATTCAGGCAATAATGCCCAGAGGAACTGCACTGATTAAAGTTCCCTAATGTTTCATGGTCAAATCTTGCTGCTCCCACCAAGGGTCACTGGGACAAGAAGTGAAACCCCTCTGGAGTGCAGAGAAAGGTAGGGCTGTACCTGCTGTAGATTGCTTAACCACTTCCTTACTGACCCAATCAGCTTCACTTGAAGCAAAGCACCAGCTGTTCCTTACCCAATTAATGACTGCCACCGCAAATTAACATGGCGTTACACCAGGCGTGGATGTGGTCCACAGAGTCCAGAATGCACAGAGCAATATGCTATTGCAAAAATAATCACAGTAATATCTTTACCATTAGGTAGCATCCTTCATCTGGAAGGATGGTGAGGTCCCTGAGCACTCCATGGCTCGTTTCATGCAACGTGCTCTGCAGTGAGGGGGTGGAGGGCAGGGAGGGGGGGTGTGGTTGCTGTTTCAAGAAAAAGTAAAGAGGAGCTGGTCAGGGCAGCTCTACTGTGGCAGAGACAGCACTGACTGTACATGTCCAGTTCCTGCAATCCAAATAATTGTTTGGTTGTAAATCTGTTGAAGTGTGCCTTCTCCCTGCCTTATGCACCACAGGCCTTTCCCTTTGCCTGCTGTGTGATGTGACACCTTGATGGTGTCACAGCTTGGTGTGCTGACCATTCTCTCCTCTGGCCACAGAGGACATAGCAAGCTGGTGGGTACAGAGTTGGCCATCCAGCTGCAGGGAGCATCCCACAGTGGGAAGGGGCCACAAGGTTGGGCTGCAGATGCAGAGATCCAGGTGAGGTTCCGACAACAAGGTGTTACTCCATGCTCAGTGTTGCTGGTCCGAGTGCTGCTTCTCTGATTCCCTCCTCAGTCACTCTGTGCTGTGGTAGAGGCTCCTGCCCTGTCCCTCTGCAGTGGTTCTGCATTGTGGTGTCCTGAGGGCAGTGTGGCAGAATAACCAAGCCATGATCTTCTACCACCAAGTTTAAGTCCAGCACCTAAACGCTCATTAGTTTTGGCTCCATAGAGTTCAGGGACATTAATCCCCTGTAAGTTACAGTCCAGACAGATCAATCAGCCTGGAGGGCTTTGGGACACTGGTGTCTAGTGGTGAAGCATTACACTTTACAATTTTCCAACAATTAGGCCAGCATCAGATATTATTGACAAATAAACCATGCAATCAAAGCCCTGAGCCTGCCACGCTGCTACCAGGAGGATCCATTTACATCCCAAGCCAGCTGCAGGATGCCTGGAGGGAGGAGACACTGGAGAGCCCTGCCTCAAGCACCAGCAGCCCCTGGTTGCCTTCAGTGCTGTTACAGGAGCCCTCCCTTTGTAATTACAGGATTCCCTCATTATAATTACTGTTATTTATATAATCGTGGTGAGTGTTTTCAGAGCTGTCAGCAGTCTGGAAAGTGCCCAGCCCCACTAGAGCCAAGCATTTCAGGCATTTCACTGCTAAGAGTCTGGGCTTAAAGTATGATGGCCAAGAGCATTGCTGGGCCAGGCCAAGAATGGCAGCCTCTTGTCCTGGTGACATGGAAACTTTATTTGGAAGATTTCTATGCCCAGGGATTGTTGAGGGAGAACATCAGGTTATCTCTTCCTCCTTCTCTTAGACCACTGCTCTGGGAGTGCAGATCATGCCAGCATCACATCCTGCAAAGGCTGACATTCCCTGATACCTCTGCAGGAGACACTCCTGGCACTGGATCATGAGGCACCACCTGGGTCACATGCCCCTGGGAGGAATCCAGTCATGGGCACATTCTCTGCATCCTCTGTTTTCTCTCTGATCATCTTGTCTGAAAATCTGGACGAGATGGAATGTTTAGAGAAAATGAGAGAAGGGACTGGTACTCAGGAGATACTGGTTTTGTACCTCCTGGAAGCTTCACTTTTGTTCCTGTGTCAAACACAGGAATGAAAGCAATGGTTTTGAGCTGCATATGGGCAAGCAAGTGCTGATGTTTGTGGCTGGTTTCTTTGTATTTAAATTGGAAGAAAATCAGGCTATCTCACTCAAAATGTAGAGCCAAATATATAAATGCAGCAAGGAAAAGAACCTGAGTGTTTTACTAAGTGACAAACTGGCTAGAAATCAGTGTTGTGTTTGCTATAGAGAAGTAAAAATTTATCAGGGTCTTATAGTTGGTATTAAAACCACAGGAAGTAAATCCTCTCTGCTGCACCATATGAGGCAGCTTCAGCTTTAGGGTACTGTGAAAAATGCAGGAAAACTGGAAAGAGATGAGAACAATTTAATAAACAAGAGGATTGGAAGCCATGGCTGCCACATGAGCTGGTCTTGTAGGGTATGCAACAAAGAAAAGGGAGACGGTAAATATTCTCATGCCTATGCGCAGCTGCTAGTCAAGGAATGCTGATCAATTATTTTTTTCTCTCTGCTACTTAGTACAGCAAAGAAAACTTGGTCCAATTTTCAAGGAAAATTGATCTAGCAACATTATTAGGAAAAGGACACCAAAGCACCACGGGAGTCTTTTTACGTACAGGATGGCTTCAAACAAACATCTCTCAAGAATGATGTCAGCCTGCTTGATCCATCCCAGTGATGCAAATCTTCCTGTTTCACATCCCTTGGGGACCTTGGGAGTGACTTCGAAGTCCCCAGACATTTTCGGCACCCAGTGCAGGGGCTCAGTTGAGGTTTACCAAAACCAATCGACTCGAACACCGAGAGTGCCGACCGCGGCGCGCAGCCGCCGCAAAGAGTGGGAGCAGCCGAGCCCTCCTGGTGGGGGTATTGGAGAGCGCGGGGCTGTGACTCAGAGCCAGCCATGCCTTCCACTCCAGGGAAGGTGTGGAGCTGAAAACTGCCCACACGGCACCTGCGGGACGCGCCTCCTCATCTCCCTCCCTCCCTGGCCCGCGTCCATCCACCCCAACCCGCACCGCGCACCGTCACGGCCCCATGCTACTACAACGCCCGTCGGCCCCCTGCACTGCACACAACGCATGCGAGAGCCGGCTCCCAGCGTGCCCCTAATTCCCGAACCTGCCGGGATTTGTAGTTTTATCCGGCAGGCCAGACCCTTGCCAGGGACGCGGCCAGGGACTCCATTTCCCGTGGGCCTCGGAGTGGCGCATGCGCCGGGCGGNGCCTGCGGGGAGGGCAGTGAGCGGGGTCCCCAGAGCCGGGCAAAGGGAGCATTGGGAAAAGGGGGAGGGGGGTGCAGGTGCCACCTGGGAGCGGAAGAAGTTAAACTGGAGTGAGGCAGGACCTGGCAGAGGGGCCCACAGGCTCCGGCAGGCTTTGCGCATGTAACTGGATTTTTTTCTTTTTTTGTGCACCTTAGACTATCCTTGTGTACTGCTCACTATCCCTCTGCAATTTTGTTTTTCCTCCCATTTTCCTCTCATTCTACTGCGAGATCTCTAAATACTGGAACTTGAGTGTTTCACCTGCTGCTGCAGCAGCATATCAGTGGTAGTGACTGCGGGGAGCACGTACACTGTTTAGGTTTGTGAGTTGGCCTTTGGTATGGAAAACACTACGCGCATCTGAGATGCTCTTCAAATATGGCTAATTTCCATAGATTTGAGGCATCGTGCACCTAAACTGTGGCTTCATTCTCTTTTTCTAATTTGTTGATATTTCTAAGCGTTTTGGCTTGAAACGTAAAATTTAGAAATGAAAACAAAGTGTTGCCAACTAAATTGAATGCAAATTTCAGGTGTCCCAAACTGTTCTTTCCCTAAGGATATAATTTAAATGACTGGCAACACTTGCTAAAAGTTTGTTTTGGATTAGTGCTTCTAGTGGCACAGAATTAAATTTGAGCTCATCAGGAAGAAGGAATTCTATTAAATCTTCAGAACATATGCCTAAAATGAAATTGAGGAAACACTAGTTGCGAATTTTAATTTTTAATCGAGCTTCAAAACACTTGTTTGGCTTTTGGTTTTTAACCTGGCAGAACTTGTTTCTCTCTTGAGACTTTTTGACCTGTTTGCTGGTAGTCTCCAAGTTTGTCAGATATATAGAGTCTCAGCTCGGTGAAGTGGAAAAATGCTGTGGACACCTAAATTGGCAAGGTAGCAATCAGTAATAATAAATGGCCCTCTTTGGTGTGGCATTGGCCAGAGGAGTGTCCCAGATCCTGCTGCACTTGTGTTTGGCCCAGCTTGGTAATTACAACCTGCCTCTAGATAGTGAGTTTCACATCCCCAAAAGTTTCTGCTGAAGCATTCCTGTCTGCTGCCAGACAGCATTGTGAACATGCTACGTTGACCTCTCATACCTTACTTTTTTCACCCCCTGTGCTAAGATTCTCATTCAAGGGCTTAGTCCAGGTGGTNGCAGCGGGGCGGGGGGGGGGGGCGCGGGGTAGCGCAGGTTCCCGTCTGCGCTGGCTGCGGCCTTCACTGAGCGGGGGGGCGGCCCCGGTCCGGCCCCGCAGGACGATGGACCCGGCCGAGGCCGTCCTGCAGGAGAAGGCGCTCAAGTTCATGGTGAGGGGCCGCGGGGGTTGGTGGAGACGGCGGGGGAGGGTGGGCACCTGTGTCTGTGGAGGGGCTGCGNTAGATTTGAGGCATCGTGCACCTAAACTGTGGCTTCATTCTCTTTTTCTAATTTGTTGATATTTCTAAGCGTTTTGGCTTGAAACGTAAAATTTAGAAATGAAAACAAAGTGTTGCCAACTAAATTGAATGCAAATTTCAGGTGTCCCAAACTGTTCTTTCCCTAAGGATATAATTTAAATGACTGGCAACACTTGCTAAAAGTTTGTTTTGGATTAGTGCTTCTAGTGGCACAGAATTAAATTTGAGCTCATCAGGAAGAAGGAATTCTATTAAATCTTCAGAACATATGCCTAAAATGAAATTGAGGAAACACTAGTTGCGAATTTTAATTTTTAATCGAGCTTCAAAACACTTGTTTGGCTTTTGGTTTTTAACCTGGCAGAACTTGTTTCTCTCTTGAGACTTTTTGACCTGTTTGCTGGTAGTCTCCAAGTTTGTCAGATATATAGAGTCTCAGCTCGGTGAAGTGGAAAAATGCTGTGGACACCTAAATTGGCAAGGTAGCAATCAGTAATAATAAATGGCCCTCTTTGGTGTGGCATTGGCCAGAGGAGTGTCCCAGATCCTGCTGCACTTGTGTTTGGCCCAGCTTGGTAATTACAACCTGCCTCTAGATAGTGAGTTTCACATCCCCAAAAGTTTCTGCTGAAGCATTCCTGTCTGCTGCCAGACAGCATTGTGAACATGCTACGTTGACCTCTCATACCTTACTTTTTTCACCCCCTGTGCTAAGATTCTCATTCAAGGGCTTAGTCCAGGTGGTTTGAGATCATCTGTAAGATTGGGCCTGGAGGCTGAGGGAATCCCTGTCCATCCTGTAGTTGGCAGTGTCCCACTGGAACAATAGAGCTCCCTGAGGGAAGCTGCTCTTCTGGGAGATACATCTGTTAAGAGCACCAGATAAAGGGAAGAATTATCAAGACCAGGCTGCACTGAGAGCTAAAAGCTAACTCACTTTCTTTCACGTTTTATTAAAATGCCTCTTATATGCAAAATGCTTGTAAAACATGCAGTGAAAGATGTGGCCTCCGTCTGTCCACTCTGAACTTTTTTGGGTATTTTTGGTTACAGGTTGAGGGTAGAGTAAGCAAAGGTTTTGTTAAGCGCATCTCAGGCTTTTGCTTTAGTGCATGTCAGTCCAGAACATGGATGGCTCTTACTTCAGTTCTGCTGATGAAGTAAAGGGTTTGTCAGACTTGGTGGAGTCTTCCGGTGTTCCTGGAAGGGTGATACAGATAGATACATCAGGATACATGAGGTATCAGTTGCAAGTATCATCTTGGCCCTCCCAGGAAATGTCTTTTCTCTGCCTTGTAGCACTCAGGCACTGCAGTGGTGGCACCGGTGCAGTTATGCACACAGAGAGAGCAGATCAGCTCATGCATCCTCTTAGCTAATGCTGAATCATTCCCAATGGATTACCTTGTCCATCTGAGTGTGTGATACGCTTCCTTTGCCTCTTCCTTATTAGGTGGCTCACAGTTTGGCATGAGGTGGGCTTTGTTATCAATTATTGATTTTCCTTGAGAGTTTCTCAACAAGCATTGTAGGTAAATATTCAAATACGTTTGGGAGGTATGAGGCCTATTATCAAAGGCAGGAGAGACAGTTTTGGTTTTGGTATGTGTTTGGGGTAGGTTTCATTTCATATTGAAAAGCAACCCTCTAGGTGGTAGTTTGTGCTTCTCTAGAAAATAATACTTTTTTCCACTTAAAAATGTCAGTACTTAATTTTTGACATTGACTTTGAGCAGCTCTTTTGAATCACAAGGTACCAGACAAGATGGACTTGGTGATTTGATTTTCATTTTAATGTCCAACTCTGACAGAAAAATGTCATGGGGAAGCTTCATCCAGTGCTAATATTATGAATGAAATTATTTTGCTTTAAAGCATCTGTATTTGATGCTTTGAAAGACAAACAGTACTCTGTTGTTTTTCTGTATCCTCATGTCTGTGCAACTTTTTGATGGGAGTAGAAGGCAGCTGCCTTCTCACTGGCTGGTGTTGGCTGGATTAGTTGCCAATGAAGCAGGATTGCATTTAACTGATTTCTGCTACCAGTTTCCTGGTTTTCTGTGGTCAGGTACAATATGTATAATCTATATGCTTTAAGGTTTAAGTAATTTATTGGACTTCATTTGCTTACTCAATTTACCCCTATGTCTTAATAAGACCTAATTTATTCCTGATATTAAATTGCTGTGTATTAACACTACACAATGCTAAGTAACTGCTCACAAGGGAAGACTGTTTTTGCTGGTGAATGAGTGTCTTGTACCATGTGTTCTGCACATCATCTTTCAAAAGTTTTGTTGTTTTTTTTTTTAATGAAAGTTCATAGATTTAAAATACAGTCTTTTAAATTATATAGTCCAGTGTTCTGCAGTTACAGCAAGGATTTTACCAGAGTGGAACCTTAGTTCACTTCAGCCTCTTTTCCTTTCTGTACAGTACTACTGATGAAAGTACATTCTTTATAAAGTACAGTGTGTAAGAGACTGATGCACGAGCTAAAGAGAGAGGGAAATGTGCCCATTAATCTAAAAAATGCACACAAAAGTCCCACCCAAAACCCCTTGCCTTACACAGCTCTGCTTTTATGCATTCAGGGATATGGGATTTCCACAGTCATAGTCATTTACAAAAGAACAAGAAATTGAGGTGCTCTATAAGTAACTTTCATGTTTGAATAAGTGTTTGAAACTGTAGATACAGTATTTAAAGTATGAGTGTGATAGGCTCGACTGAGACTTTGATTAAATATCATATAAAGTAAACTACATAAGCCTGCATAGAATAGTAGATATTTTTTCAAAAGAGCTTCAAATGGTTCTGTTAAGTATACGAATGTTCTGATGATTATCTTTTTAATTAAAATGAGAAATCTTTGTTTAAAGTGGCATTCTTTTTTACGGCCTGTTACAGTCTCTGTAACAATCATTTCTTAAGTCTGAACGTTTTTAATTCCAGGAATCCATTTATATAAAACTATGTTTAGACTTAATTAAGGAACGATTCTTACAAAGCTTGTAAATAGCCAGGAAAAAAGGGACAGAAAATAAAACTGACATTCACACTTAACAGAATGATTTTTACAAGGTATGTAATATGCTATAAAAATACAATAAAGCCCTTTTTATAAGAGTTCATATTTTTTGTTCCTCATTTTGAAAGGTATTTAAGAAAAATATCAAAGCTCTATGAAGCGACATCTGTTTTCTTGAATGGACTAGTGACAACTTCAGTTGTGTTTAATTAGCAGTGCTTGGAACAGTACCTGACCAGTTTGGGGTCCTATCTAGGACTATTTGAGAGGCAAAAGCTTGATAATTAAAAAAGTTTCACTTTCTCAGTTTTTATGAATTAGTTAGTTTGCAGTAATTCAGTTAATTTCCTGGTTCATGAACAGGAAGAAGTCAGTCGGAGTGTTCTTTGTGTTTTTTTTCTTCTATTTCATCCCCAAAATACCATTTTCCTTTTGGTTTTGGATGGTAGGATTCTAGGAGCTGCTGATGGGCGTTCCAGTTTCACAGGAGAACCAGAGCCTTCTGGTTCTGTTTTAAGATGCATCTGTGGGTTTCTTTTTTCTTCTATTTTTTTTTTTTTAATGTTTTATTTTTTAATGAGAGAAAACTCCGAAGTTCATAAATTTTTATATTTGCATGTTTGTAGAAGCTCCCACATAACTGGCAGGTAACACAGTAAAGAATAGTCAGTGTAATTGAAGGCTGAAGGGAATAAAGTTGGAATTTTTTTTCCTGCTGTGTGCATATATAGATGGAACAGATGGACAAAGGCTTATACTTTAAAAGAGGCTCTGCTTGCACTGAAACTATGTCATTCATAGTGTCAGTAGGACCAGGATTTTAAAGATCTGTTATTTGTTAACTATTTTTAAAAAAATCTTTGAGAACCTTGCAGTCTTCCTAGTAACACATTTCTGTCATGGACATTGTGGTGGAGAATCCTGGGTATCCAAAGCAAGGATGTCATGAAAGCAGTGAGAATAATTTTGTAAGCTGGGATAGCAGAGCATTGCCTCTTAAATATGGGGTTACAAATCCTGCTTGAATATTAAACATACACTTACCAGTTTTTCCAATGGTACTGAAATAGCATCCTGGTTTTTTTGGGTGTTTGTTGGGACTAGTATATTGTATAGAGAATGTTGATTAATTTTCTTCTACCCCAAACTTCATGCTGTAGATTTTTCTGCACTTGGTGCAGGCCCTTGGTACTTCAGTAACTTCACCCTCACTTCTCTAGTAATGTTTCATTTCAGCCACTTTGCTCCATTAAATGTATGCAATTAGAAAAGCAAATGGCAAATTTGCTATCGCATCACTGAAGTATTTAGTTTCACAGACTTAAAAAGCCAAATTTGTTGCACCATGCTTTCCACACTGTAATATGTACTATAAACATCAGAGAGAATAGGCTGACCTTAATATTTGCTTCTCAGACTAAATCGCTGCCTTGCAGCAGTTATTTCCCACTGAATAAAAAGTTTAATTTCACGCCCTGATTAGTGCTAGTATGTGCAGGTGGATATTTATTTTATGCAGCTAAACTAATCTGCCTTGGCAAATTATTTGCCAGTCAGCAGAGCTATAATTCCTCATGAGTATTTGGTACTAAATTATCATTCTCATTAGTAAGATAAAGCAGACTGTTCTAACCACGAAGTTTGGTTAGGCAAAGGGCTTCTTAAATAGACTTATGAAGATACAAGATGTGTGGTGGCCTCAACATTCTCGGTATCCTATAATGGCTTGTGATATACAAAAAGGTAATGAGAGGAAGAAAATAAAATTATTCTATAGTTGTATATCATCTCTAGAGGTAAGGCAGGAATGTACAGGGTTCAGAGATCACCTCCTTAAGAGGTGCCTAATGAAGAAAAAAATCAAATGGTCATCTTTGGTTGGCCACTGGAAATACTCCAAGTTCTGATGTCTGGGCAATAATTGAGATGAAATATAAAGTTAGGTTGTTATCTTCTTTATTTTCAGTGCTAGCGGCTACTGAGGTAGCAGAAAGAATAACTTTTTGTCTCAAGTTAAATGGTAGAGGAAACTTCCAGGTCTGGTCTCATTTAAAATTCACACTCTAAAAACATTTTAAGTGGGGATCAGAAAGTATTTCCTGACTTACAAATGTTGAGTGGATATGTTTGTCAAGTGAATGTGTTCATCCATTTTGTTTTCTATGGATTTTACTGTGTTGGTAGTTTGTTTGTATTATGAAACATGTTAATGAAAGATACTTATTTTTTATTACAAGGAGAGTAATTTATACCTGGAAATTTTTAAATATTGTGTGACGAGATTCCACTGACTTTTTTTCATCTGTATGGGTTGTCAAATACTCTTGTCATATTCATTTTCTCAGTGATTACTGCAACAGTATTTAGGGTCACATTTAAGACCAGCAAAACCAGCAAGCTGAGCAACTTGATATTTTGTATAAAAATTTTCATGCTAAATTCATCAATGCAGGTGGAACAGGCTGTTTTCTCACCTCCTTGTCTGCTTATATTGTGCCATCTTAAACTCCATACCTGCTAGTGAGATTTGTGTAATATTTAACTGTACACAGTAGCAAGCTTAACTGGTATTTCCAATACTGAGTATTTTCTTCAGTCTTCCTAATTTCTTCCTTACAATTCAGGAGATGCTCAGCAAGACATATTCTTTATATATTTTAAGTGATTTTGCACAGAAGGGCTGAATCCATTGTGTGTTCAGCTGTGGAAGCTGAAAATTAATTGCAGCATAGCAGTGTCCAGTGGCTGCAGCTAAAGAGTAAGTGCTCAAAATACAATTAATAAACAATCAAACATGAAGCTGTTTCCCTGACAGGATAGTGATTAGTGCTGTGAAAAACTTCTTGATACCACAGAAATGGTTGAAAATAAACATCCTGGGAATTACATTAAATATTTCCTGCTTATTAAACAACAGAGCTTTCTAATGCCACTTTTTCTGAGGTGCTGGGGAATTCTGATGTTGGACAAATGCTCGCAGAAGGAGAAAGCTGAAGCTCAGAAATTTGCCAGGGGTCATGGACTGGAAGAATTTGTGTAGGGTCGTATGGTACACTGATAATAGAAGGCAGAATACAAAGAAACCAGTTCTTCTAATAGCTGCCCTTGTGCTTCTGACCATGTTTTGGTTAATTTTACAATTGGCTAGCCACCTGTTAAGATAACCCATTTTATCATTAAACAAAATTAATTTAAAAAATGGCTTGAAACTGTCTGATTTTAATGGGGTCTGAATATTCTTAGTTTTAATCTGCCTCATGAGGCTTGTCTTTCTTCTGGGAAGTACATTGTTATATCATTAAAATATCATCCCCTACTGAGAGAGAAATCGGTCCCATTCACTAAATGGCAATGCTGAAACAATGACAAGTATTTCTAAAAACTGCATTAAAATTCACTTTTTTTTTCTCTTTGATGTGCAAGTTCCATGGTCCCATTAACCAATAGGTGCTCAGCCTATTTGCTGCTGTGCGTGCACAGCCAGATTTGTTAGCTGGGATGGCAGAAGGGTTCAGAGGCAGACATGATGACTTATAGTTTTAAATCTTTAAAATTATTTCACTTTTCCATTATGATTTTGCTTGGAAACAAATGACTGATCATAATTTTGCACTCTCTAGCTGCTTCTAGTCCTCCTCTGTACTAAAAATTGAGAAATATCTGATGTAATTTTCCTTCCCCCACTGCTAAAACAGGGTCCTGTGCAGTCATTTTCATGAGAGCAACAGAAAGGAGAGAACGAGGAAGAATGGGAAAGCTCAGCAAGTGGTCTTTTAGTCTTCTTCAGGGAAGGACAGAAGTGTTTACAGTCTGTGGGCAGGAGCCATGCAGCCTCTTGGCAGAATCCACTGGAGTAACCAGTTTGGACTAGAAGCAGCAAAATGCCTAATGCTAGTTTAATTTACTTCATCCCATGGTGAGAAGGGAAAGGTTGCAGGGGCATACTACAAAGGAATGAAGCAGTTCTTAAGTGCAGTTGTATGTGAGCAGAACAATAATAAAAGTGTGTTCTTCTAACTATAGTCTAGATGGACCTATCTTCTTCAGAGGGACCTGGGGCAAACCAGGTCTGAAGAAGATGGTTGAGAGGGAATTTGGAAAACACCAGCCAGTGCAGGACTCTGGTGTGAATTTTGTCAGCTGGTTTTATGCCTACATGGGATTTTTCTGTTTGTAGGAATACTCTCTCATGATATTTCCATCTTAGAACATAGTTATTCTTACAGATTTGAGGGGGTTCTTTTTCCCCAAATATAGTGGGATGGATAAAACACTGTAGAGAAAGGTGATGGCTGTCTTTGCTTGGATACTGATCAGGGCTGGACTGTATGCTGACTAGGAAAGAGTCTGAATGTTTCCATGGTTGCCCATACAGCAACCAGAACAGTCTCTAGTTGTTTCAGAGAAAAATGGTCTATCATGAAAGTCTGTCATACAATGTAGTCAGTCTCCTGCTCTACACACATCATTTGTAATTTATTGTGAGAGCAATGCAGAATGGAGCAGTGTTTATGTGGGAGGTGCTTTTAGTTTATGTATAGTTGGCCTTGAATTCTGTCTATTAGAAAGATGTTGGCTATTCTCCAGGGGGGTTGTTCACTGGGTTTGCTCAATGCCCTTCCTTCTTACATGCCAAAACTCTCAGCATGATTGAGAACTGCAGCCAGCTATCATTCATCTCCTGCAAATTAGAGCAATGAGAAGGGGGTGTAGTCTCAAGAAACGATGGATCGATCTTGTTTTAGAAGATGAGTCTTGGAAACATCTCAACAGAAAGAAATCCAAATAGTGTTAACAGCCTCTTCAAAAATGACAGAAGGTGTTTCCTGTTGGTAATATATTCAAAAGGACAAAAATTTACATTCCCTTTTCTTTTTGTAACTTTTTCCTTTTTATTTTTCCTTCTCTTGACTAGGATGACTCCAGTGATGTGTATTGCTCTAGCACTTTGTTACAGCTGTTGTTACAAGCAAGCATAAATACCCCACAAGCTTTTTACTGACAAGAAAATATTCCTATATATTTATAATCTCACTGACCTTAAAATGAGAATTTATGCAGAGATGATAAAGGGCCCGTCAGTGAGAAGACACATCTTGGTGTTGGATTGGAATAGGTCTTGTGGAGCATGGGTTCAAGTCTGATGTCGGTAGCCAATGTACTCTCTAAAGCTTTTGCAAACTACTGAAAGCAGTTGCTGAGTAGAATTGTCTTTGCTGTGCCATTGCAGAGCTATTCCAAATTTGAATACTTTAAATGTCAGAATCCTAGTTCTTATTTTCCTGCTTCACTCCATTCACGGCTAATTCATTCTCATTTGTTCATATGCCAATGTCCTTGAGCTTAAACAGCTCTCCTTGTCCCCCTGTGTTCATCTGCAGATATTTTTGGAGAGCAGTCATGTTCTTCTCTGAGCTGGATCTGGTCAGGCTAAACCAGCATTCTTTAATTTATTTTTCCTTCTGTTGTAAGACATTTCCTGGAACTTTTGATCATCTTAGTAGACCTTTTTAAAACAGCTGCAAAATTTGATTAGTCTCCCTGAAACACAAATGACCAGAGCTATACAGAACATTCCAGGAAATATTTTATGGATTCTTTGTACTAAAGCAGTGATCCAAATTCCTGTCTTCTGGAATTTTTTACTTTATACACTATCCTATAGTGGTATTTGCCATTTCCATAGCCACATCTTATGGGTGAGCCATCATTATCTAATGAGTAACATATCCCAGGGCCTCTTTCCCTCTTCTCAGTTACTGAGTTTCTAATTTATAATGGAAATAATGTAACTTTTTGATTTATATGCATCATGTGTCAGTTCTGTTACCAAATCTTCAAGATGCTTTGTCCTAGATATTTGATGCCTCTTTAATTTCATTAGCACATTGGTAATTCTTGGGTTTTTCTAGCCATTAGTGAGAATATTTAACATTAATTTCAAGAGTAATAATAGATTTCAACAAGGATCATTTTCTGTACAGCCTGATGGTTCATTTTTCAAAATTGCCTGTGATGCTCTCCATTTTTTAGTTCCTTAGCCTCTTTATAACTCTGGTATTAAACCTAATCCTCTTCATTTTAACTAGTAACTTCCTACATGTCATCTATCGAATGCTTAACTACTTCTAATTTGTCTGGACTTCAGTGATCTTCTTAAAGAAGAAGATTGTGTTAGTCTAGCACTTAATTCTCATTTGTTCTAAATTGGGAGTAGATTTACTTAGCCTCCCATGGTGACTGTTTCATTTTGGCAATAGTTACCCGTACTCATTTTCAGTAGATTTCCTTTCTTGGGAGACAGGACATACTGTTTGTCTGTTTGTGTTTTGGGTTTGGTTTTTTCTATTCTGGCCAGCCATTTCTGCAACATTTTAGATTCATTCTGGTTAGAATTACAGATGGTTGTCCTGCATGAGGATCCTACTAGGGGCTGTTCATTAAGAGTCTTCAGCTGGTGCTGTTGTCCCTGCTTCATTCTGGCATTGTAGTCCTCCAAGACAGCAGATGATGCTTTGGTGTTTCTTGGTTGAAGGAGGAGTTTGCTCCAGTTAAGCCAAGCAGAGGAACATTTGCATCCTATGCCAGGAATTGAGAACTGTCATGGAGCTGAACTTGGTACAGATTATTTACGTAAGGAAAAGAAATTTAATATATTTTGGTAAGTTTTTGTGGCAATTAGTTACGGATTCCAAGTTACTTTTGATTGGTGAAAAGGTCCTGCATTGTAATTGTAGCAGAGTGCTTTGTAAGGGAAATGTATTGGGACAGAATGGCCATTCCTGCAAAAAGGAAGTGTTTTGGTTAGTTTATTGAACAGGAAAATGTTTGGCTAGTGCTGGAGCCTGCTCGGAAGACAAGAGCTCAGTAGCTAAGCAGAAAATTTGTTTGAGTGCTGGAGTCTGCTCTTGAAAGTGTTTCCTTCTCTTTAGAAAAAAGTGGTATTCCTTTTACAAATTCATCTGCTTAATGTGTGATCTGCAGATTTCCTTTCAGGATAGTTGACACAGACCTGTAACCCATCTCTCCTGTATGCTTTTTTGTCTGCTACCTAAAATTTAGCAGATCATTGGGAAGATGGAAGTTACTACTGTAGGTTCTTATGCTGATTATGGAGATTGTAGTTTTCCAAACTAAATTTGCTTTACCTTGGCTGTATTTTTTTAAAGTACAGGACTTTCTATTCCTGATGCTCTGAATTTCAGTGGAAAATTAGAATCCAGGTGAGCTCTCTGACTTGTCTATGGACTTAACAAAAAGAGACAAGATACTTGGAAGGCAGCAGCTTCGTTTTGTTGATCTCTGGATAAGCTTCCAGCTGCTGTTTTATACATAAATGCTTGCACTGTGAATGTCACTGTTCTTGTTGGATACCTACCTGGCACAAATTCAGAAAGTAGCATGAGAAATGGTCTTCACCACAGATCTTGCAGTCTTGAAGGAAGCTGGATATAGCACTTGAATTTCATACTTAAAATGTCAAATGGTTGTGAAATCAAGCATGGGCACAAAGAGAATCTCCACACTGCTGGAGTAAGCATGTTTGTGGATCTTGCTGTTACTTTGTTCAGAGATTAATGGAGTGCTGTCATGGGGTCTCCATTTGGTTTTCATATACTGTAGCTTAGTATTCTTGTGAGCCCTGAAGAAGGTATCCAGGTGTTTCATGTTACAGAAGTAGTTTACCTGGTTGCTGCTGCAGGATATAAAAAAACCTTGCATCTATTTATCTGTCAAGGAGTATAAATAGACACTCTGCAGTGGGAGTTGGTTTTGAGCAGATCTCAGTTGACGAACTCAGGCAGATTCATTAAAGAACTGGAGTAGCCATGTTCCCCACGTGCAGTGAACTCATTAAGTTCCCAGGCAGTCGGAGCCTACTGTTCAAGAGCGCTGTGTCCTTCTGAAGGAGTTGGTGTCACACTGTGAGACCTGACATTCAGCTGGCTTAGTGTTTGTTCATTCTTTCTACAAAATCTCACAAAGGACACACTTAAATATGGGCAACTTAAGCTTTTAAGCTTTTAGGATCAGATAGCACATGGGTTTTTCTCCTAATAACAATGAAAGATTTGAAATAGTGTGTTTGGTTTTGTTGAATTGGAGTCCACAGATCTAACTGTGCCTTATTTTGAGTCTTGCTTTGGGCAGTAGAGTCAGGGATCTGTTTGGTCTATGAAGTTGTGTATTCTGTAACAGGAACTCAGTTTATTGCTGTAATGGATGCAAACTCATTACAAGTTCTAGGCCACAGGGGATACTTTTCCTTTGCTGTGGAAGTCATCTCAACCGGACAATCTTCAGTGCAACTGGCCATGCCCTTCCATGTCAGTGACTGACAGATCTAATTCTGCTTTTGTAGCCGAGAGCCTGTTAGTTAATGGAGTCGTGAATATTGTTACTCAGAGGCAACCTTCAGAGTATTAAAATGCATTATTCCTGTTCTTCACTTGATATTTATCAAACAAGGTGTTATATCTAATGAATTCAATGCTATTGTCAAATAAATACTGTGTGTAGATCATGACTTAAAAGAAATGGTAATATAAGTAGCTTCATTATTGCTTTGCAGTGATGGAGAGAGATGGGTTTAGTTTGCTTGTTTAAATCCTATGTGATGGAAACCCAGAGTGAATGTCTTCTCTGAGGGAACAGCAAGCATTATGGGTGATATGATCAGATTAATAAGATCCTTAGTACATATATATTTCATACAGGTCTCAACTTTTTTCCCCCCCTTATTTCTTCTCACATGGAAGCAGATGAAATGCAGAAGCAGCAGTACTGCCCTGGAAGTACCATAGTAGGTTTCTTTTTATAATTATCGTTCTTGATGTATTTATCCTTTCTTATAGAAGTGAAGGTGCAGATATTTAAGAACCCTTCTTGCACAAAAAAGCCCAATTTCCGCTCAGTACTTAATTAGCACTTGTTTATGACACAGCATCTGATTTGATTTTCGAAACAAATTGCACAGTAAAGAGGCTGATATTTAAACTGTATAGTAACCACAGCTCCAGCTGTGACTCAAATCTTGTAAGCCTTCAGGGGTTGTGTTTAGGCTTAGAAAATAGGAACTCAGGCCTGTAATTAAATGTCCTCTGAAAATCAGCCTTTGTAGAGAAGTGGAGAGGGTACCACTGAATTTTAAATTACTGACTTGTTCTCAAGAATCATTCTGTTGTTCTGGGCCTTGCTAGGAACTGCAGAAATCAAACAGATTAAAAGTGGAAGAGTAGATTACTAAAGGAAAAAAGTCAGGGATTGCAGACAAAGAGATGAGCAAAGGAAGCTATTTTGGCTCCCCAGTTTATAGACAGATGCAGTATATATAATTTTTATATATGGCTAATGTATAGATAACTGGTTCTGTGGACACCAGAAAGACTAGAGAGAGAGAGAGTAAAGATTTCATACACACTAGAGGTGCATTTCAAAACTGTGAGTAAGTTGCTGATGGCTGTGGAATAAGCTGTCTGTGGTAATGGAAAGCTCATTTTTAAAGCAAGGCCTCAATAATAAACATGAAATGTCTTGGAAAAGGAAGTAGACTAGGTTATATTACAAATTAGTCACTCACCTACATCAAAATGTGAAATATTCACAAAATAGCATGATAGAAATTAGCAGAGTGCTTTCAGAGTTACTTTTTGAGGAAAGCAATCACTGCTGTTGCTATTGAAAAAGAGAGCAAAATTCCCCTAGCAGTCTGACTTCTTGTCAAGGAAAATGCTGGAGCAGATGCTAAGAGAAAATACTGTGCTTATGAATGGTATTGAACCATGAGCATAAATGATGTGTGTTCATGAAAATACAAGAATGAGTAGGTCTTGCTGGGCAATTAATTGTATTGCTGGTGGAATTGCTTTGAATGGATCATAATCACGGAAGATTTTAGTGTTGCTTTATAAATTAATACAGCTTTCAAACAAGACATTTTTCTGTGTCCCACCTCTTTTTCAGGCTGGGGGAAGAGGGGCAATTTTATTTTATTTTTTTTAATTGACAGTCCTCTTACAGTCCTGTCTGCTGTCATTAGGATACTACAATTCAGAATATTTTAACCAGATGTACTACTTTAATTGCCTCTCTCTGCTGAAGAATGAATTCCTAGGGGACATTTACAGTGTGCCTTGGAGAACCACAGAAATTCAGAATTTAGGAAATTGGTTGTAAAAGTTTAGCCAATCATCAATCTGAGAAATTTTAATTAAATTATGCTTTTCTATTGTGCTTATTTGGATGTGAATGGGGGCTCACTTGTGTGACTATCTCATTTTAATGGCATAAGCAGCAGTATGTGGGTAATGGCACGCATACCTCGTACTCGTAAAATTTGCTTCTATGTAGTCTCATTGCTTCTTAGATGAGAGTAGGTTTATCAAATGTAGAGGAGACATACCTCATTGAGAGCATTTTGCAAATACAATATTGAGGGATGAGTGATGGGTCTTAGTTTCTCCTATTTTTATGTTTCACTTGTCAGCATTGAAAAATAAATGGAGTTTAGAGTAGCTGCTAATCTGCTGAAAGTCCTGATTGCTTTTATTACAATACTTGAGCAACTTTACTTTCAAGTCACAGATTTAGTGTTATCTTTAGTACTGGAAATACTTTTGCTGAAGAGTAATCCTGTTGCTGGCAACAGATCTGTGAATACACTTACATATGTGCAGGACCAGGGTCTTCAAATTAAATGGTTCAAGTCAGTGTCTTAAATCAGTTATTCAGACTGCTCTGGACTGATGGGCTAGCAAATGTTAAGCAGCCCACTGGTCTGAAGTGCTTGACTGTTATCCTTTAATTTGTAGGTTAGGTGACAGAAACAGAAAGAGATAAAGTAATTTTTCACAATTTGTTGTGAATGCTATTTGTTTCTATCATCACAGCAATTTGTTGTGTGAACTTGGGTGCATCTGAGACTGGTATTCAGGTCTCTCTACTTCTGACACTGATTTCAAAAGATCAAAAGATTGTTATTTCTTCTGGTTTATGAGGACTTTTTTCTCTGGATAGATACGTACTGGACTCTATTACTTTGAAAAAGCAACTGAAGCACTTGAGCCATAAGTAAAATGTGTTTCTGTAGTGTTCTTGCTAGATATGCAGCACTTCATATAGTTTATTCCATTTCCAAAGCACATAGAAATGTCAGGAGCTCTTCTCAGCAGACCTGTGAGGTGGGTTAAATGAGTGTTGTCCTCATTTTACAGTCGTAGAGAGACTAACCACCCATGACGTTAGTGCTGAAGGAAGGATTAGGTCTTGGAGGATGATACTTCTAGCTGTGTGAGAAGTCTCCTAAAACATGGTTTGTTAATGTATTAAGCTTTGCAAGTCCAAACACAGCAGGTGAATGCAGTAACCAGACATACTTGACTTTAATTTATCAGCACAATGGTGGTTATTAAAATTCATGTTCAACTGAGATCATTGGCTAGGACACCAGGGCATAATCTTACTACTACTTTGAAAGATTTAGGAGGATTTAAACTCGAACTGGAGAGAAGCAAAAATAACTAGTGCTCAAAGTATGCTGCAAAATCCTGAGTATATACTTCTCTTTAGAGGCAAGATTTTAGTCTGTTCTAGTTCTTACTTTATTTTCAAATTCCAAGGCTGGACTACCCACCATAGGTGTGAATGTTTGTCATTCAGCCGTAACACATTTTTTCTCTCCAACAAATTGTGGTTTTTGGTGTTACGAGTACCAAAGTGGATGCAGTTTGTACAAACTAAATATTGTGTTGTCTCAAGAAAAAGTGAGAGTAAGCTCACTTTCAGTAGAGCCGTTCTGAAAATGAGAAAGCTTTTTCCAGCCTTCCAGGAGGACACATCTGATTTGGAGGAGAAGTACTGTGAGTTAAGAAGGGATTGTGAGGTAGTTTCCGGGAGTCAGAAAGATCTCTGGACTTGGTGTTTGCAGATGTTCTGTCTGGTCCTGTTGCTTAGATGTGATTTTAATTTCTAAGCATCTCCTTTTTTGGGGGGAGGGGGAGCACTTGAATCCACTTGAATGTGGGAGTGTCTTTGAACTACAAATAAATGTCATGCCAGGCAGTGTTTTGGGGTTTGTTGCATACTTTTTCCTAGCTGTAAGTTATGCTATATATCTTTTGTGCTTCTAGAGCAATTGGATGTCTTGCCTTTTCTTCAATCCAATAAAGCATAAAAATAGTAAATGGGGGGGAGATTATATTTGTCTGTTGATTTTAAGCATAATTTATGGCTGTGTGTGAGTATAATTTCCTGTTACCCTGGTATTAAGGCTGCACCTCTTCAGGAATTTTGTGTAATCTCTTCATGTTGTCCAGTGTCTGGTCTGACCATGTTGACGATGGTGACTGTGAAAATACTCATAGCTTGACTACTGCTGTTTTGACACCATTTGCTTTTTATGTAGTGTCAAAAACATTAATGACCAGTATTCTTTGCTATTGCACCCACCACAGAGGCTGTGCTTATCCAAGTCCATTTTTGTGAAAATTAAAAAAAAAATACCTATATATACTGAACTGAAATGTAAAATGGTGGAAAACATAAAAATGGTGACTTTGTTAAAAAAGTGTTCCTAAAGCAGCTGATATCAGAGCAGTAAACAAGAACTAATCTGGGGACTAAACCTTCATATGCGGCTTAAAAAAATCTGCATTGTTTAAAATGCTCCAGAATTTAGATTTAGGTTAGCTAGGTCCCAGTGTAAAAGGAGGTCTCTCTTTATGTCTATTCTCTCCTAGCCCCGAATACACATGCCAAAAGATGGATTTCAACTTATATCTTCTGGATACCAAGCATGGCTAAAGCAGGTTGGACTGTATTATTGTTATTCATCTCATGTGAGGGACCGTGTTGGACACCTGTGCTTGTCTCATTAGTGAAGTACATAAATGAGGGTGTAATGAAGTTACAGTGCCATGTTAGCTGATACCCCTCATAGCCATCACTGTTTTGTGTTTATGCATGCTGTGTTTGTATAACATTTTCTCACCAGTCTGATGAATGTGCACTTCCTGTAAATAAAAGTTCAAAATGCAGTCACCTGGAAGCGAAGAGGGTCACAGTCTGAAAACAAATCTACAACAACAGCTTGAATTACGGAATTAAAATGGGCCTTCAAACACAAAGCTGCATGGTGGTGGTGCTGGTAATAATGGGGAGGCCACTGGGTTAAAACTCAAGAGAATTGCATCTAGCATCTAATTCAGATCTGCCTGGGTGAATCAAGTATGGACACTTACTCACATCACATAACAATTGTGCAGTTTGACACAGTCTGACACTGTGGGGAGTCCCCACTCGGAAGTGGCCTAGTGCTATATTACTCTGGCTATTATTAAAGGCCAGGCTTTAGATGTCTCAGCAGTCTGCCTCTAGCAATTGCTGTCAGCCTTTCACTTTCATGAGTGAAAAATCCCCCTTCAGAAAAAATAGCTTAATTTACAAATGGCCTGTACAGATCTCTTCTCTGATGAACATACATATATGATGAATCCTGTGTCCTTGAGAATACATGGCTTAAAGTTACTGTTTTTGTAGAAAGCCAGAATGTGTTGTTATGGCAACAAAAACTGGAAATATGAAAACAGCACAGATAAGCTGCATCCTGTTGTCATGGCAACTGCAGTTGTGAAATGACAAAACATGGTGGTGAAGGGATCTTCAAAGTGGTGCTGTGAGCCCAAAAGAAACAAAGAGCCAAGCCACTTGAGCAGAGTGTGAGAATGAAAAGCTGCAGCAGCAAATCCCCTTAAAATATAAGAGTTACATTGAAGGTGCTAACAGGATGGTTTTGACTGTCTCCAGTCTTGTGTCAGTATCTTGCAGTCAGTAGGTAATAACTTGCTTGTGCAAGTGCTTACTGCTGTCAACTTATATTGACTTCTGTGAAACTGAGCAGAGCTTGAGCACGTATTAGAAGATGGGCTTCAAGTCTTATATTTGCAAACCTTTTATTTGAATGAGTGATGTGCTGCAAAGGTGAAGTGTGCTTTGGAGCTTCCTTCCGAGGGACCGTTTCTCTCTCTCTCTCTCCTCAAGTCCACTCCAGTGAAGGTCATTTGGGACACTGAAGCTTATGTTTTCTTGATTTAAACTTTGCTGAGCCGGAGGCAAGGTGTCTCAGAGGAATCTCAACTCTGCAGTTATTGTCTCACAGAGCTCAAGTTTGTTGACCTATGGGGCATGGCATCAGTTTCTGTTTCTTATGTGGGTTGGGAAAACAATGGGAAGATGGTTCTGTGTGGCTGTTCCATTTTCCTTTTACTTCTGAGGCAAACAGACCAGCCTTATATTACCACTGCTCTGATGTAGGTGGGATATATGCTTTTTGGACTCTGAAAAGTACCAAGGGGATAAAAAACCTAAAATGCACAGTAGAATTTCCAAGGAGGCTTTACACTAGGCAATCTCAAATAATAGAAGAACTTACACTTTTTGAAAAAGATACTTTTTGTAAGCATGCTTTCCCTTTGATTTTTAGTTTATTGATATTGGTTCTAATGGCTATCTCAATCTTCTTACTCCTTGATCCAAGGGAAATTTATAAACCTGTGCTTGTCATCACCAGATACTGTCGTGGAAATAGCTTTGCTATTCCAGTTTCATGCTGTGATTTCACCACAGGAAGTGTAAGGATAAGGCAGTTGATATAAAGGCTGGGAAGAGATTTCATGAGAAGCAGAGAGGTTAAATATTTTTGAGATGAGATTGATTTGGTATAGGATATCTATCAAAGGTACTACCTGTAGGATTCTTTAAAACTGTGTATTGAAAAGAAAGCCGCTTTTGATGTACGTAAAAGCATAATCTACATATGCATCCAGATGGAATGGGGGCTGTGCATCAGGTTTATTCTCCTGTTTTTGTATTTTTAACAGGATCCTAACTTAATTTTTTTTTTGTCAGCATGGCTGAGTATTGATCTGCTGCCTGGCTTATACAGAATGTGAGAAGTATCCCAGTAACACATTGTATTAATGTGGACTAAAAGCAGTTTATATTACAGATGAGGTGGAGGAAGATGGAGTTCTGCAAGACGGGACACATACTATAAATATCCGTAAAACTGACAATTTTGTCTAAAACCAGTGCTGGCTGGATTTGCATATTTTCAGCCTACTTAAACTGGAGATTATAGTTGAACACTACCTGAGCATGGGTCACCCACACTGATGCCATTACCCTCTGACCTTTAATGGCAGGGTTTATATTTAATGTTGTTATGCTGCAATGGAGAGCTGTGTTGTGTTCTTGTGTGGGCTAGAGGAAATACCATATCACTAGCCAGAAATACATGTTGCTTTAAGACTGGCATTTTAAATAACCTGCACTGTTCTCTTTACTCTAGCTCTTTCCGTTTATCTTCTACCAAAAGAAAAACACCTACAGTTGGTTTATTCAGCCTTGATCTTCATTTAAGTTTTTGACTTGCTAGCAGTCTGTAACACCCCATCACCTAGATGTTGACACTTTGGAGACAAGCCACAATTGACTTCTGAAGGAGAAAGGGAGGGAATGGTTGTGTATAAACACAGTCAATAGACATGACATTTTAATTCCTGTATTATATGGACACTTTCTATAATTTAAGCCAAACTATTAAATTGGGCAAGTTAAGATAATTAGCTAAAACATAAAACATTATTTTGACTGCATAAATGGGGAAGTAAAAGTATCACTTTAGGTGGCTTCTGAAACATGGTAATTCAGAGTTAAAGCTAATCCCTCCCTTTTCCATAGCATTGTGAACAAGTATGCATCACGTAGGATATGTAATGTAATGCACTCATCTGAGAATTTCTGCCTCCCACTGTCTTTTTGTAGTAGAATTTTTAAAGCCAAGTTATAAACCTGTAAATGTGTTTTATGCTGGAAATTCTTGGTGATACCTTAACTAGATTGGTACCAGCGAAGGCCAGTATAATCAAAACAAGGCACTTCAGATATTAATGGTCTGCACTTCAGTCAAGTCAGCTGGAAAAGCGAGTGTAAAAACCAGGACTGTGGTGAAAACAGGGTTCTTCTGCGGGAATTGCATTTTGCTGAGAGAAAAATAGAATTATTCTGGATATATTTTGGTTTTGTAATCTTGTCATTTAGCATATTTTCCTTAACTTCTAAAACATCTATTTGCAGTGGATCCATATGCTTTTTAAAATTCAGATACTAACTCTATGGGTGGAAAGTTGAAATAAGATTTCTTTCTGCAGTTCGTTTATTAATACTTGGCACTCATATAGTACTTTATGTCCTCAAAGCGCTTTGCAGACATATCAGTTATCCTTGAATCACTTTTGTGTGGTAGGTGCATAACAATAACTCTGAGAGATTTTATGGAATTAAATAAAGCTAGAGATGAGGGAAAAATCTAATGAAACTTCCGTTTCATCTCTCCTCCAATGTAGGTTTTTTCTCTGCAGTTTGTGTCATGAAAATAGAGAGAAGTTCTAGAAATGTTCCAAGATGAAGAGGTCTCAACACATTCCTTAGGATGCTGTTTTACTCTGCCCAAACTCATGAGGAATGCCTATGTCAAAGAATTATATAATAAGATTTTAAATTGTTTGGAATTGATCAAGCTTTAGACACAGAATTGTACAATCATTAAGTTTGGAAGATACTTCTAAGATCATCAGACATAGTAGCAACTATGTTTTCTTGCTTACCAAAGAGCCAAGTGTGCTTGGTCTTGTAAGATATCCATTTTAAGCCTTCACATGGTTTCATGCTTTACACCTTGATGAGATTGTTTTTAGTAAGTTTGTGTAGGGCTTGTTTTTAGCACTGCCATCTTTGGTGCTGTTTAAAGAAGCACACACAAGTATCTGCAAATTTTACTCCTTGAAGAAGGGTATGGCATCTGAATCTTAAGGCTCTGCAGCTGCACTGGTTTAGATTTATCAGCTTCATGCCTTAAAGAGCTGTAATTATGAAAACATTAGTATTGTCTAGTTCAGATGTGATCCAAACAAGTTCCCTCAAGCACTTGGCAAATGAGGATCTTGTGCACCTTAGAGATGGAAGTTGGCCCCTTGCTGGGGCATGTAATTTCTATTGACTTGAAATCACAGAGGCTGAACTCCAGTAACCACTCTTTGGGGAAAACATTTCTTCACAAACATTTACCTAAAAGCTGTGATTTGATCCTCGCAGATCCCACTCAGGTAAGTTATTATTTGGATAGTCTGAATATGTAAATCCTTCTCCATGTATCTTATCTTTGATATTTAAAAGTAGTTAGTGAACTGGAATATCTTGTAAAAAGTTACTGTTAGCTAGGGAGATAGCAGAAGATTAGGGAAGAGTTTGCATAATACGTATGTTAAGGAAAATTTACTGAGCAATTATAGGCAAAGTGGGAGGCTGAAGGAAAAGGAGCCCTTTACAGCAGTTGGAGCTCTGTGTGCTCAGCAAAGCTGGCAGAATGTAGTAACACCCTGAGGGTGAAGGGGAAAACTGCTGCACTGAAGTCAGTGATCTGTACCAGGGCAAGAAGTCCAGCATTACCTATGTCTGGAATCTAGGAAGAGTGTTATAATTGAATCCTAATAGCTTGTTGCAGTCTCTGATTTGTGACACCTAATTGTTTGGAAGTCAGACCCTGGTTGTCCCAGAAACATATACTCAGCTTTCCCAAAGTGAAATGTTGGTTTGCTTGATCTGCAGTTTGTGAAAAATGGTCCAGTGAGATTGCTCAGCTTTTGTTATGGCAAAACAGGAGCACAAACCACTTTGGATCATCCCCATACATGCTTGTGGAAATGTGACCTAGGTGTCTGAACGTAATAGAAGGTGAGGAATTGTGCAAAGCACTGGTTGTGACAGCACCCACATCTGGCCCTTCCCGGTTCTGGTGCAGTATGTGCAGCTAGAAGAGCTGACAGTTGGTGGCCTAGTTGAGCCCTGCAAGATCCTTCTTATGGTCACACTCCAAGGGTTACTACAGTTGCTTCTTTATTTTTATATATTAATTTTCGTACTGTGGAAAGACTTTGAAGAAAAAGCGCCAGTGACAAAGTCAGAATTATCTGGTTGTGTGGAAAACTGGTCTGGGATGCAAGGAGGTGCAAATTTTAACTATATGGCTTTGACTATTGTTTTTTTGTCTTAATTAAGACTTACAGCTTTTAATGTGTTTCTTATTTTCAAATGAAAACAGGCAAAAAACTTTCTCCAAAAGTTATGAAAGTATTAATTTGCTCTGAGACATTCTAGTCTCTTCGGTAAGTTCATAATTGGGCAGAATTTTTTTTAAAATGCGTATTCTTGTCTCTCAGGTATATAACTACTTCATAACTGGTAAATCTGTATTCATATGTTAGGGTTTTTAAAGGCATATTATTTACACAATTCACTTGAATGGCTCCTTTGAAAGCTGTGTGGCTCTCTCATGTAATTATGTATTTAGTATGCCTTGTATCCATTGTTGGGATAGGGGGAAAAGAAAAAAGAAACTAAGCCCCACAAAATCTACTAAAATAAATAATAAAATAATATTCTCATTCTGTTTTGGCAGCTTTTTTAGAAGTTGTATTACATACTTTTTTTTCAGATAAGAAGAGCTACCAAAGCCAAAAAATGAAATATGTATAGCAGGCTTTTTAATTGTGAAAGTATACAAGATGCACTGGGAGTATTTTTTTTAATACTTATGTATATTTAATCAGGAAACACCTCTCACTCAACACATTGGTGTGGAAGCTTTTACCTTTTCATTTTTATGTGTATGTGAGAGGTTAAAAGAATGAAAAGTGGACCAGAGAAAGGATCCAAAATCACATTTTAGCCAGAAGTAAATTTCTGGAATTGTTATTAAGTTTCATGAGACCAGCATTTGTAATGTAAATAGCAGCTGCCTTATCTGTTTCATGCAATGTGTTGCATTCTGTGGTGACAGGAATTGTGCAGACTGAACACAATGTGAAAGTGATGTATGCTATATTTTTGGCATTGGCTTAGTTAAGTATGTGGCCAAAAAAAAGTATAAAAGGAACTGAGTGAAACTGAAAGTTACTGAGGTTTGTTCTCCAATTTTTTGTGGTATATGATAAAAATAATTCTGAATATTAGGAATCCCAGTAAGATCTGAGCATGTGTTTGATACTGGATTAAAATTCCGTAGCACATTTCCTGAGAATTAGATTTTATAGAGCATGCAGGAAACAGTAGTGTGAAAGACTTTTGGGGAGAATTGTTCTTGCCAGCAATCCCGTATTTGCTTTCTGAAGTGATGAAAAAAAGAGGTGGGGAAAGATCTGTCTCCTCATGTTAAGCTCACATCTGATTTATGTACTTTTAATACTCTTCAGAACATCCCTTATGTTTTATCTGCTCCAGTTTGGGTAGTAGAACTTTTAGGACCTCTTTTCCCCTCTTGTCTTGGTTTTTGCAATAGTTAGAAATTGTTATTGGTTTATCTTTGGAGTTCACCTACATAAGGCACTGGATGCTGTACTGGAAGTGAAATAATTCTGAACTAGGGAAGGACTGAAATAGATGTGGTTAGCATCTGAAATTAATCTTATGTACAGTAAACCAAATACCAGCCCTTGGGGGAAAATTGGGTTTTCTCTTTGGCTTTGTCACTAAATTGTGAAGATATACAAAAATATTAGGCTGCCTGTAAATCAAAGGTGTTTTAAGTGCACAGGTTATCATAAAGTTCAGTACAGGGTTCATACAGGGGTAGTAGGTAATACCTCACAATGTTAAAATGTGCCACAATTAAAGACAGTCATTCTGTACTACTGTCTAATTAATTTCTCTGAAGTGATTATAAAGAAAATATCCTTCACCTGTTCTTCGATTTTCTTCTGGTCATTCTTGTTTTACAGTGAGCTCAGTATAGTCAGTTTATGCTTTCATACCTGTTCTCTATAGTTGTGAACTGCAGTAGTCCAAGAACTTTTTTTTCCGCATGTAGAGCCACTTAGTTTTACAGGACAAGGTGATATATTTCTGACCTGTAACACAATTTACTAAAACTGTGTTAGTTACCCCTAGTATATTGTATTTGCTGAAGGACTAGAAGAGAACAAATTTGATAAGGAAAACTCAGTCTGAAATGGTAATGTATAATCTTGTAATGCAATAGCAAATAAAGTAAATAACCAATTTTTAGCACTGGCAAAAACTTAGCCATTGAGTGTGTATTGAAATTTGTCTTTAGGACATCAGATAATTGGAAGAGAGGGTAGACTATTAGAGGCAGAACATCTGATATTGTCAAAAAATGTTCTTGCAATATAATTACAAGAATAATTTAAGAGGTTAAAATGCATCTTCCCTTCATGGTTACTGTCCACTCAGCTCAAGCAGTGGCTGTGGATACTTCTAGCCTATAAATAAGGCAAACCCATTTTAATCACCAGTGGAGCAACTGGAACCAACCTCTGTTGGAAGGAGGATGCTGGTCTTGTTTGAAACTGTACTCCCTGTATTTATTTAGTGGGGAAATACATTTCAGAGTTCAGGGAGTGGGATTTTAAAATCAATTGGAAAACGAAATTGGGTTTTTCATCAAATAATTCCCTATTTTATGCCACTCAATGTGTATTAAAGGTGCTTAGGTTTTCTAAATAAAAGGCTTTGTGTCTCTGGGTCTAAAAGTTGTGCAGACATCCAAAGTATTAATGCAGCTGGGAGTTAGGAAAGTAAAGAGATTGCTGCATCCTGGCCCAGTACTTAGCAAGCAATACCAGCATTCCCATTTGGCTCTAGTCCAAGCACTGTGCCTCTGTATCTTTGTTTTGATGAATCGATGTAGATTGACTTGAGTTCAGGAGAGGATTTTGTCAGTCAGCTTTCAAGTCATGAACATTGAGACCAGTCCCTTGTTTGTGGAGCTGACAGTACAAAAGTGAGCGTTTGACACGTGGCTTGCTCAGTGCATGGGGATAGAGGCTATTGAGATTTTTCAGAGATCAGGCTCTAAATGAAGTTGTTCTGTTGGGTCACTCATCTGATTTACACACAAGCTGTTTCTATTGAAGCACCTGGGGCCTTTTGTTCAGGCTTGTGAATAAGCCTCTTTCAGTCATCAACAGTAATTCAGCGTCTCTGCCTCCTTTAATAGGTAAAAGGCAAGTACGGGAATCACATTTCCTTCCATACTGTGCAACTTCATACTTATATTTTTAAGATAGGGAACAGAACTGTATCACTGATGTAGATTTTGTTATATGCTGGAACAAATTCAGAAATCGTCTAAGGTACTGGTAGTTTTTTTACTTCGTTCTTCCTAATCCTGGAACAATGCTAAGCAGCAGGAGTGCATGGGTGAGGAATGATATCCTCTGTTGGACAGAGAGCTCTGCAGAATAGCCCTTCAATGTTTTCCTTTGTTATTGTGGCTATTTTAGAGGAAGATATTTTGTTGCCTTGTAAGTTCCCTGGCACAATAGGTTCCCTGCCGTACCTGCAGGTTGTATTGACTATGACTTGAGCTGTGATCTCAGGTAAACCTTGAGTCAACTTGAACTTGCCTTTCCACTGACAGAGTGCTCCTCTTTTTTCCTGCCTCCGTACCTTTCCATACTTCAGTCAGTACAAATATTTAAAGTAACTTATTTTTTTTACTTGTCAGTTTTAATGGCAATCAGTTCTTTGAGTTCATTATCACAGCATGAAAACTTGAGCCAGCCCAGGGGATGGGAAAGCTTGAGAATATGGAATAAATGATAGCTGCAAGTCTTGGATAGCTCTGTATGAAAAAAATATAAGATCATCCTGTATTTATTTTGTATTATGTTATGAACTCTGGGATGGGTAATGGTAAGCAGCTGGTGCTTACCTAGTGAATTTGCTCTGCATCATCAGAGGCACCATGTAGTGAATCTCCTGTTACCGTGACGTTCTTGGAGAATAACAAACAACTTTGATTTAAGTAAATGAAACTGGTGAAATGCTTAACCATGGATGTCCATTTAATATGTGAATTTTTTTAAAGTGATTGTCACAACAGTTTTCAGTAGCTGTAGTGATACATATTACATTGCAAAGAAAAGATTGCTGGCATTTGGAAGGTTTTTGTACGTGGGAGTGTTTGGGAGGTTAGAATGGTGGACAAGAAAGTATGACTCACTTTTGTAGCTTGTTACAATACTATGGCTGTAATTTTTTTTGGCTTTAGGAGGGGCATTACGTACAAGTTCATGTGATATGTAATACTATGAGGTACTTAAATTCTTGCGTTTCAGTATCTTTGTAAAGTGAAGAGTTATTTGTTCAGTTGGGTTTTTTTAATGAAAATGCAGTGAGGAATTTATTTTAAGGTATCATAAACTTCTGTTGAGAGCATTTCTATAGGTTATATTCCCCAGCAGTATTCAAATACTTTTTCTGGAACAGCAGTGTAAATTGCAACAAAGTACAGGGAAGAATGTGGTGACAGACAGGGTTAATCTCTGTGTCTGTCTGCACAGGACCAGATTATGGATGTTGGTGATCACCTTTCTGCTCATTCAAAGATGGGTTATGTTGCTCTTACATACTCATTTAGTGCAGGATTGTGCAAGGTTTTCTAGCCCTCTCAAGAGCAGGAAGAAACGGTGGCTCAGAAGGCAGCTGTCATTTCATACCCATTCCAGCTGCCCTTTCCACTCAAATTTCCTCCCATCCCCTCCCCCTCATAAAAAAAAAGTGGGGGCAGGATTGCAAAAAATAAGAGTATGAGGGTTTAAAATCTCTAGCAGCTAATCTATCACATCCTTCAGTTTTCATGGCTATCTGCCAATTTAAAATACACTTGTGTTTTCCTGCCTTGCCAGTAATTAGACAAATGCAGTTGTGCTTATGGCATCAAAAACTCTGTGTCTGGTAAAAGCAATTGCTATCATAATGCATCCCTAAATTTAATAGTAGTGGTGTAAAATGAATAAGCAGCTCTCTATTTCAAGGGGTAATGGCTTTAACTATCAAAATGGCTAGTATTTTCCTTGATTAGCTGCTTTGGCTCCTTTTTTGTATTTCTGTTTTTAGGAATTGAATCAATTTATTATAACAATTGTATTTTATTTAATAAACAACAAGGCAAGCAGAAACATGAAACTCCTATAAAGTGTCACCAACTTCCTATTCACCTTGGAGCACAGGTTTTTCCTTTGATCCCCTTTACAGATGAAACACAAACCTTTTCTTTCCCTGCAAGTTTTACACTTAAAGTTGTCATTTACTTTTCTGCTTTCCTTGCAAAATGGCTTGCCTTGTGTTCTGCCTGGAGCATTGCTGTGAATGGAGAAGAGGTCTGATTAATTGAAAAGAAACTTTTTATTACTGGGAAAACTCAACACATTGGTGTGGAAAATTGATCAAAAATTTGCTTTCTTGATCCATAGTGCCTTTTTCCTGCTACTATGACATCTGTAAAGCTTCTCTCAAGGAAAAGATGCTTCAGCAGTTAGCGCTCTCTTAAAGAGCAGTTGTGTTGATGCCATTTGGCTAAGCCTTAAAAGTTCCTGTATTCTGTGCCATCCTGTCTCATACAGTCCCATCTCATAGTTGTCCTTTCTCTGCAGTGCTCTATGCCCAGATCTCTGTGGCTGGGCTGCTCCAGCCTGGCGGACAGCATGCCCTCGCTGCGATGCCTGTATAACCCAGGGACTGGCGCACTCCCAGCTTTCCAGGTACTTTCTGTCTCTCCCCACTCCTTTTCTCTCCATCTGTGTGCGTGTGCATCTCCTCCTTTACTTGCCTGCTTGACCTCTATTTATTCTGGTTCATACTCTATGCCTCTCCTGTGTCATTCTGCTCTCTGGTATTTTAACTCATCTTGTGTAGATTCAGGGCAGCTGGGGCATTTCCATTTACATTGATATAATTATTTTATCTAAATTGGCTTGATACCATCATCTTTTTCATTGGCTTTAAATTGTGTCAAAAAGATACCACTTAATTATATCTGGCAAACAGCATCCATCACACAGTCTCCAATCTGGCTATTCTGACTATTTGTGATTCCCCTCCCATCTAAATTTTTGTGTGCCACTTGAAGGACTGAGAGGGTGAGTTCATTGCCATGATGATAACTGATGCCAGCAATTTTTTACTTCAGCTTTGTTAGCAGGAGTCTGGACATTTTGACTACAGAAAATTATTGTACAAGTAAGCTGTCAGTCAAAAGGCAAATAAAGGAAAACTTTTTTTTTCCTTTGGCTCTCAATTTGTTAGATTCAGGCTTTTCTCTGTCATGAGTCAGCTTTCTGCCAAACAAGTTTGTTCAGACCCTTTGGGTGACCAGTGAATCTTCAAAATTGCAGACACTCTCCCATGGGTAGAGAGTGAGACAGGTGCTGGGTGAACATCAAGAACAGAGCTCTCAAGATCATTGCAGGCATTTTTGATGACATGTGGGCATAACAGCAGAGATTGGGCACCAGAGATGTTATGTTCACATTGGAAAATGAGGTATTTTATGAACTGCAGTGACTGAGGGACTTCAGCAGTATCTCTGTAGAAAGCATGTTTGAGTTTATTGTAGCATGATCATCTACTTCAAGGCTTATGCTGCTGGATTATGCTACTGCTGGCCTAACCTGTGGCAGAGTTTTATTTACCAGCATCTTACAAAACCAGATAAAAAGAATAGGCCAGAATATTTCTGAAATTTTCACTTGTTTCGGGCTAAGTTCATTATGTGCCTCTAAAGGAAAGCATGCAAAGATTATTTTAAGTTCTACTTCTTGCTCCCAGAGCTAAGATAGTGCTGTGGAAATAATCCTCTTAGTCCCAGAGGAGGCTTAAGTGTCTTGCATCATTTTGCTGCAACTCTTTTTGCTGATGCAGCAGTAGCGCTGATGGACTCTGGAAGGTGTCCTGCCAGGCCTCCTTTGCTGAACCAAGCTTTTACCAGAGCTTTCTGTGGGGGAGGGGAAAACACGACTTTTTATTAGTCTAAGAGGACTCTAGAGACAACAGGCAGAGTTTAGACTTCTAATCCTGATTTGCATAATTTGACTAAATTGGATGGGCCTAATTTTTGGACTTTTGGCTGTTGAATAAATCTCAGATCTCTTTAAGCTTAGCAGTATATGGAAAGTAATTTATAAACTCAAATTGAGACTTCTTCCTTTCTGCTTGTATTATTTTTGATTACTTAAAATAGGCATATATTACAAAGGGGAAGGGAAATTAATTTATTTTAGCTCAAGATGTCCTTGCTAATGATAGATATGAACAATAACTTTTCTGCTAATGGAGTACATTGATATTTGGAGTCAAATGAGTCAGCTGCACAACCATCCATTCTGTTGGGATACTGGTAGAACTGACATTCGCATTTCTGCAGATTTTGAGAGACATCTCTATGTGTATTTAGTGCCTACGGGAATTGGGGAAGTATGTCCTACTTGTCATCTGAAATGGTGGACTGGTGCTCTTCATTGAACTCTGACTGCTGTGTTGAGGAACACATTTACTGCCAGTTGAGAGAGAAACCACATTGCCAGCAACAGCTTCTGCAGCACTGAGTCATCCACATTTCAGTCCATTTTTTTCAATGGGCTCTGATTGATCCTCATTAGCTTGCATGGTTTGAAGAAAACTCCCCTGTGAGGCATGGCTTCTGCATTTTCCAGTGCAGAAGGGAGTGGTTTGGAGCCTGCTTGAAGCAGTGATGTTGCAGTATTTCATCATTCTTTAATGCTTTTTTTTTGTATCAAATCTTTGGGAAAGCATTAAAGACTTCCTTGTAGCCCAGTGAATTTTCTCATATTAAGTTACTTTCTTTTTTCCGTAGCAAGCTTGAAGTAACTGGAGAAGCATATCAATGTTCTTTGCTTGTGGCAAAAGAGAAGATGCCATCTGGAAGGCTACTTAGTCACTGCTGAATTTGTCTAGTTATTTACATGCCTGCCTTCAGATGCTCAGACAGAAACGTGGAAAGATGCTCTTTTTGAATAGCTCAGTTAAAGTCTTGCTGACTCCTCATGGGAAGCATTGGCAGGTAGTCGATTTAGAGATTATTCTGTTAATATGTCAGCTAACTTCATTTTTCTTCTTTGTGTTTTTATTATTGGAGACACGTAGGTGAAAACAGGATCTTCTGGTTCCTCAGCCCTGTTTTTAGGCAATCATCCTGCAGTGGGAAAGGCTTTAAGGCTAAACCCATGAATAGCGGAATAAGGAGCTAGAAACAGTTCTTTTTTGCATCTTTCATCTCAAAGGGCTTCACAACTGATAGTCTACTGTGTAACTGAATTTCATAGCAGTCATGGTGGAAGATGGCAGCAAACTGGAACATGAACTCCTATAAGGCACTGTGGGAGGTGGTCAAAGAGGATATTTTAATGAGAGAAAAAGGCCAGCCATTCCATTTTCAGTGTCTTAGATGCCAGATTTTACTGTACGGTTATTCTGCAAAGCAACTGAAAATTTGGTTGCATGTAGATTCTCTTAATAATAAAAAATAAATTATCAGAATGTACTCTTTTTTTCTTAGAGATTTGTGCTCTGGAACTTTCCAGATGTGCCAACAGGTGTCTGTTTTCATGACATTTTCCATGTGAAGATATTTACTTTCCCTGTTAAAATATTTTTCCATGTATGCTCACAAGGCTCTGTTTATGTTGCTTTCCATAGTTGCAGCTCTTTGAAAATTCAAATTTACAGTTACACCCATCAAGTATACCAAGGAAATGATTGTATTAATCCTTCCAGGTTTGCAGATGACCAAAGTATTTCCTTGAATTTATTTCTATAGTCTGTTGTATAAATGAGGAGGCTTGAAGAGGAATTTAAAAGTCTTGCCAAAGACTTTTATGTATCACGGTAATTGCAGAGTGCAGTCCACCTTTTTTTACCTAATTCACAGCCAACACAAATACCAGCTCCTGTTTAGATTGTAAACTTCTTGGGACAGGAGTTGTGCTTTTATTACCTTTGTCTGGAGCCTAGACACAAGTGGAGAAGAACAGAGTCGTCAGCTTTATTTTGCCGAATCTGAAACTTTCGTTTCTGTAACAGGTTCTAGTAATCAAAGAGGAGGATTAACTTTCATGGTGGAGGTAGCAGCATCCTGTTGAATACAAAAGTGTCTCTCTATAGAATGTCAGAAATTCACATTTTGTTTACCTGAAAATCTTGTCCATAAAGAACTACACATCAGGGTTTGTCAGGTGAAGGGGACTAGCTTCTGCTTGGTTTTGCAGAAGTGAGCATGTGTGTGAGACTTCTCAGTCTGGGCTAAAAGCTCTGTCCTGGGGAGGAAGGCATGGATGTATTGTGCTAGGCAAATGGAAGCAAATGGGGGTGCCCTTGAGGCTGCACAAGTGTGGATGTGACCTCTACGGGCTGAGATTACTTTTGGAGAAAGGTGAAAATGCAAAAGATGTCAAAGGTGATGGAAGTCTGCTGTCCCTGTGATACAGACATGATCTTATTTTTCAAATTACTTTCACATTATTTTTTTCTAATGTTTATATTTTTGTGTTAGAAAGTGGAATATTTGTTAAAGAAGCATTGTCAGTGTATTGGTAGAAACAGTTGTGTCTTAAATTTCCTTCAGCCTGTTCATGCACTTTTGTGTTAGAAGTTGACATTTTATTGTTGGAAATACAGTGTAAATGTGAGTAGTAGTACATAATTTCTGGTTATACAGGAGGTTAGAGCTAGAGTCTTGGGGTGGGCAAACTGCATGCTTAGAAACGCGTTTGTGAGAAATACATTTGAAGGAAATTGTGTGGCTTTGGAGCCAGTGTTTCCTGGTGTGCATAGTTCTGTCTCTTAATTGGGGAAGATATGGGGTATCCAGTCAGAGACTCCATCAGCATGGAGACACTAAGCCTGTTTTGTATTCGGCCCTCTCGCTCTGCCAGCGGCTGTGTGAAACCCGCCCGGGGGCTGTTTACAGTGCACCTCTAAAGCAGAATCCTAATTTTGGTGACTAATAGCCAGAGCATGTGGCTCCAGCACCCCCCGGCTGGCAGCAGGCTCTGCCCTGGTTGTGAATGTAGTTAGATGGCCCCCAACTGTTTACAAGACAGCAGAGGTGAGATCTTTGATTGACAAGTCAGAAATGCATTAGATCATTCCCTCTGCCAGTCTCTGGTTCATGCTGTTAAAAATGTCAGCCTCTCCAAGTTTGAATGGCAGCCCGAGGGCCTCAGAAGCTTTTTGTTTTCTGAGATGGAAACACAAATTGGATGTGTGCCTGAGCGCTTCATCCTGGGCTGTAATTTCATCTTTTAGCTAAGAACCACAAGGTACATGAGCAAAGCACCCTGTAAACAATAATACTGGGGAAAAAAATAAACAAGGTCGTGTTTCTGGTACGTTGATCCACTGGTGTCCTGACCTCTATCACGTTGAACATCTCCACTCTGATTGCTGTTCCCTTTGGCATTACAATGAGAGGAGATAGACTGACACAGGAGGCAAAGATTTAAAGTTGCAGTGCTGTTGCACATTCCTTGTATTGGCTATGAAATATTGAACTGCCACAATGTGACACCTGGTTTTTTAAGCAAAGTTTCTTGTTGGAGGTGTTCAGCAGCAGTCTCTTCTGTTTTTCCTCATTTTACCACCTGGCAGGAGCAATTATAAAGGCATGAGAGGTGATACAAGAAGAAGTATAAATGAAGCCAAATTGCATAATTTTTGTGTTTGACTCCAGACCCTTTTGTGGCTCAGACTTTTGGGAGCTTCACTGTAGGAAGACCATGATGGTTAGCCTGGCTGGAGATTTCTTTAAATAAAGTGCCCAGTGACTACAGAAGAGCTTTCTTCAACATATTTAGGATTTATCCTTCTTCAATTCTGGAGGCCTTTTCTGGCTGGTGGTGTAACCTGTGCAGAGGCTGGATGATGCTGAGGAGCCCCAAATTCAGGGAGATCAGCAAGATCTCAGTTCTCAGGCAGCAGCAACAGCAAGAGACATTTTCCTCCTTTCAGGTGGCAACGAAATGAAAGGGACCAGAAAGAAATCTTTCTTTGTGGATCAGTGGGAATGGGTTTGGTTGTGGTAGCACGTCACTAATTTCTAATTACATTGAGTAATTATATTTAGTAATAGAAATCGGCATTTGTTCTGCACCCACATTGATCCTCCAGAGTTCCATGTGCTTTTATTAGCTCTTTAATCTCAGTATCAAGAAGTGTGATGGTGTCTCTCACTGAGAAATACCACTCCAGTGTGTCCAGCACAATGATTAATTTAAACTGTGTTTTAGCTACAAGGCCTCCCCTCCTTCAGCCTCGGTAGTGATGGTCAGATTACTCCTAGTGCACTCTTTCCACTAAGGTGAGGGCAAGGTCTCTAGCACACCAGCATCCGTTTGGCTGTTTGGTTTAAAAAATGAAACAAAACTCATCCGAGTTTTCCTTCTCCCTCGTTAGGAGTCAGGAAGGTGTGTAAAGCCGTAGTGACAAACGGCATATGCAGCGCCGCGTTGGAGGCGTACAGGTATCTTTAAAGCTAGCTCCGGTTCCTCAGGATTGCGAACATCTGCTTGGAGGTATTGCGGAGCTCCACAATGCACTAATTGAATTACTCTTTTCTGGAGTTGCAGGCTGCGCTAATTGAATTAGAACGGGGCCGTGCCTGTGCGCGCTAGCGCCCGGGCGCGGCGCGGGGCGGGGGCCGGGCCATGGCGCGGACTGTGCTGCGCTCCCCCGGCCGCGCCCGGAACTGCAGCCCCGGGCCCCGCCGAGCGCCGCAGCCGCGGGGCTTCGGTGCTTAAATAACATTTCAGCGGCTGTTCCGTGCTGCTCCAAAGTCTACATCTTTGTCCCTTTATGTGGAGAAAGGAGGCTCTGGGAGTACGCCGCTGCAGCCCCCTCGCACCACTCACAGATGGTCCAGTGCGTTTAGATCCAGCCTAGTCCCTGTAAATCGCTCCATTATCACTTCAGATTTGATGGCTTCAGAGGGAGCCAGTGACGCAAGATCAAGTTGTACCTATTCGTGCACAACTGGCAAAGAGATAACACCAATAATTTTAATTTGAAAATTCAAATACGGAATTCTACCACAAATTTGGAGAAGTCATGAAATATTTTCTCATCCAGCATCTAAATTTAAGCCAGCGTTAGAATTCAGTCACTCTTAGGAAGTACGCAGAGATAGTTCCGAATAATTCTGTATAAGGAGAAGAAAATTAAATACTTCTTCTTTGAAATATTGTATTTATGTGAAAACATGCAAAATTTCAGGGAACCAGCCCAAACACTCTTAGTAGAAATGTGATTGCTAAATCTTGAAATTCATAGCTTGAAGAGATACTTTGCTATACAGTGTCGGGTGGGTTTCTTCTTATTTCCTCTGCTTTCTGTTGACTATTACTTACACAGTAAAAATAGTCAGATATTCTGTTTCCTGTATTTTTTCCTCTACTGATAACCAGATGACTCACTTTTCCATAAAATCTCAACTATTTTCACTCAGTTTTATCTGTTTGGTAGATCATTCTGATAAACATAAACCGTATCAAAGACAAGATTTTTTTTTTTGCTTTAATGGTTTCTTAACTTTTGTTACATTTTAAATAAACAAAAATAATTTGCTAGAATACTCTGCGAACTAAGTAAAATTAAGCTCCTTGTGAAAATATATAACTAATACTCTGTAATATGCATGATTCTTTTTTATGATGTTTGTATACTTGCCCTTGTCTGGTGATGTTAAACAGGGCTTCTGATTGCCATTAGGAATTAGCAAAATTGCTGCTATACACAGAAATTTTAGAAATTTCCAGTTACACTGAAAGTTATTTAAGAACCAGCTGCCCCCCAAAATAAAAAGCAGAATTTTTGTTAAATATATGAAACAGATTTTTGTTGCTTTTTGAGGAGAATTCCCAAAGAATTTTATACTTTGGGAATTCTATTTTTCTGATTTTCTTTATGCTTATGGTTGTTTCTCTCTAGCATTTTATTTATATATTTACATTTATAAAGATATGTGTGTGTGTGTGTGTGTATAAGTATAAAAAAAATGAGATTGTCAGTCTTCTTGGCTCCCTTTCTCAGTAGTCAGGTAAACTGCTTCTAGTAGCCATTGTGAATGAAATATCCAAGTAACTCATTGATCATGCCCAAATATTTATTTAGGGCTCATGTGTAGTTCTTAAATGACTGCCAATATAATTTGGTACCATTGTGGAATTTTCTAAACTGTGTCTGTATATAACGAGATCAACCATTGCCTTTTGCCCACCTTCTTCAAAAATCCATGTGATTAGTCTCTCAAAATACAGCCATATATCCAGCAAACAAAGGAAGCAACTCTTCATTCAGCCAATAAAGCTGCATACGCTTCTACTCTTTCAGGAATATACCTTGCTCTTCTATCACATCTTCAGAATAATAAACTGTGCAGCAACCCTTTGATGTAGGTAATAACATTTGACCTTGCAACACAATACATTCCCTTGTGCAAATGAAGACAAACTTAACACGTTGGTGTTGTGGTGGTTGTTCATTAAAAAAAGCCAAAGACACACACACACAAAATTGGTGTATAGGATGACACACTTATATCTAGTGCCTTCTTTTGGTAAAAGTCAGAAATGAAGATGGTGAGATTGTCACCTTTAAAATAATGTGGGAGTGAATTTGGTGTGGCCTTAAGAGGCTGTAAATGGGAAAGAATCTATTCCATACAGTGTATAGAGTGCTTTTAAAATCAATCTATTTCTAGAAACTAAATTGTCCTGGGACCAGCTCTTGATATAAAAATTCATAGAAACCTGTTTTTCCGAGTGTGGTAACTTCTTGCCATAGTGCTGTAGTGTTAGAATTCACATTGGCCAGGTTGTTCTGTAAATTAAACAGTGACAGCTTCCCTCGGGGGAACAGCCAATGTATTTATGATGATGTGCTGATTACACAAAATACACTGCAAGCAGAAAACAGCTGCAGAGAACAAACCTCTTAAAAGAATACAATTATAAATAGCACCCTCAGTATTTCTAGTGGTGAGAGCAAAATACAGCATGCTAATGCAGGCTTCTGGTTTGCTTCCAAAGAAGAAAAGGGATCTACAAAGAAGAGGCTGAAGTATGGTTGGATGCACACACAGTGCCAATGTGGAGCGGCACATAATCCCCTTCTGAAGGTGAAGGGCGAGAGCACACCTTAGGCCTGCTTTTTAGCTGTCCTTGTTGCTTAAAATTCCTGTGACTGCAACTCCAACAGCACTGGCTGGTGAGATGTTGGGGCTCTCTGGCTTGTCGGTGTTCTGACTGCTGTGGTTCATACCCTGTGTCCTGGTTAAGAGCTGAGATGTGATTAGATGACTCATTTATGCTACCAGTGTGACCATTCTGAAACAGATTGAAGGAGATGCTGTAGGGGAAAAAAGGCCCTGGTTTAAAGCTGAGCTTTCTTTTGCTTCTAATTATTGCTTTGAGAGAACTTTTGGAAATAAATTCCAGTTGTTGTTTGCACTAGCCTCCAGTGTTTTGTTTTTAAAAGGTTCCTGTTTTGTATGTGTAGGGCAAGGTCTTGTACAGTCCATTTTAGAATAAGATGAAACTTGAAACATAATATTACTGGAAGGTAGTGGAGGTGAGACTGTGACCATAAACTCAGGACACAGATAGACCTCTGAAGTGAAAGAGGTCTTCACCTGGAAACAAAAAATGAGGAGTAACTGGAATTACTTTGTGTAGGTGGACTGTATGCAAGAGAGTTGTGATAAGGACCACTGTGGTAGGATTTTCTGTGAGGGCTTGTTGAAAATGAGGAGTATGTGGCAGTGGCAGCTCCCACAGCTTCTAATATCTTGCTTTGGAGAGTTGGTAAAGCAAAAAACCTCCACAACTCCACAGCACATTCTTTTTTTTCTGGGATGATCTATCACACTTAAATCATTAAAATATAACATTCTTCTTATGGTTATGCCGTGTATCTATGTAGAAGAGTGAAAATACAGAGAATGCCCTTTCCATCCACTTTTTCAGAGTCACTGATAGGTAAGTATGATGTCTTTTAAAGGTCTGGAATTTCTGGTGTTTGGGTTCTTTGTTATGTTCTGGGACCGTATCAATAAAACATATTTCAAATACTGGCAAAAAGATTACCCGTTTAAAATGAAGAAATGTGGTCGTTTCAGCATATAGATCTGATTTTAAAGCAGATGAAGTAAAAGCATTGGCACTCTAATTTGGAAAGGCTTAATTCACTTGCTTAAAAGTAGTATCAGGTTTGCCATCTATGGGTTGCTGGCATGTACTAATAGACTGTTATTCATCTGTCTGTATTTTCTTTAAATCGTTTTTGAGCCTCTGTATGTTGTCCTGCTCTGCTGACATGTATCCCATGTGGCAAGAGGGAGTTTTGTATAATCACCCTGCTTTAATCAATAGAATAATTGATAAACCAGATAAGATTTAAACTGATTACCTCCCCGAGTAGAACTCCCCGAGGGCCTTGGACTCTCTTAATTTTGACATGTATGTTGTGTACCCCGTGGATGAAGTGCAGTTTGAATTATCTGTTTTTATTTGCTTAATGATGGGGAGGGTGTTAAAGTCAAATGTTTAATTAACCCAGCAATGGGCTGCGCTGTCACTTACACACACATCCAGCTGATTGAGATATCTCACCGAGAATACTGAATAGGAATGATAATGTGGCACTGAGACGGAAGATTGCTTTTTCAATCCATTTGCTGGGTCACTGCTTTGAATGTCTTACTGGATGAAAGGCATTCAGCCTGGAAAAAAATTCAGCATTTAAGTACATTTTGTTTTCCTGGCCCCTTTCCACCAAGAAGTTAAATAAAACAGATATGCTGTAGGTTTAATAAGCCATTCATGTTGTAGCAAAAAAGCTGCAACTCCTGGATCTCAATAGGCAGTGGTCTAGAGCTGTTTAATTTCCTATGGGAACAAAATGTTTGCCAGCCCCAAGGTATCTGAAGGTGAGAACCTTCTTTGGTTGCTTGGCTGCTCACCCCATCTGATGGTCTCCAAACCAGATCCAACTCTTCTTCCTTGCCCAGTGCAATGAAATTTAAAATAATATTTTGTAACTTCTTCTCCTTGTTCAAGAAAATGGTGTTTCAGAGTTGGAATTATTTTATAATAGTAGAACCTAGTAGTGAGCTGTTAAATTTAAATGTGGCAGGAGGGGCTGTTGTGTTGCCACATTTAAATTTGCTGTAGCCAAATAAGGAGAACCCAAGGGTTTGTTTCTTGGGTGGCAGCTGTTAAAAGGCTGCAGTGCTTGCTAGCCAAACATTACAATGTGCAGTGCCTAATCTGTAACTTTTGATTCTTGTATTAGAATATAATAATTTTTTTTTTGCTTAATGAGATTGAACAATCACACCTTTTTTTTTCATATCAGCAGTGAGGTTTTTCAACAGCACTGTATGGAGGTAAACACACCCTGTATTGGAAGCTAACTAAATTTACCTCATAGTCCAGTGGTGTGATTGATGCTTCTTGTAATAAATGTAGCTTTGGAAGCTGGAAAAAGCACCAAAGCCTGACTGTATGGACTAATTACTACTGTGAGGCACATTGGGGAGGTGGAGTTGTGTCATCAAACTGCTCCGTGGTGACTCTGGAGGTACTTTGAACCTGTTCCAGATTGAGAACCAAGTAGCTTTGGCTACAGGGTCACCTGGCTCACACTGTCTAAGACGCAGATCTGGGTGCCTCTGCATTGGGTGGTGTAGACAGTATGCTGTGAGATCACTGAGTAGCCTTTTCTGAACAAGTGAGCTGCTTTAGGGGAGAAACTGTGCCTAAAAAGTTAAGAAGTTTTGTTCCCCTCTGCTGTCATTTTTACTTTGGACAGACAGCTTGTGCTTCGTGCCTTTGTTTTGTATCTCATTTTCCCCTTTCCTGCCGTAAAAAATAGGAAGGAAAAAATAACAGGTAAAGCATAAAACAGTACAGTGAGATGAGGATGGTGTGGTTGATTTTGGTGTTTGGGAGTGAGAATGCCACAGGCTCTGAGGAACGCATGTGTTGACAAATGGAGATGTTTTGTCTGCTTGACAGGAAAGCTCAGAATGAGCAGTTTTGGAAAAAGAAAATGATAATAATAAGTGTGGGTGATGACCAGGGATGAGAGATGAAGGGGTTTTATAGTCAGACCAATGAGATGGCATTGGTTCTTTGAGAGTAGTAGTTAAAAAAGTTAGAAAATAATGCTTGAAGAAGGACATGAAATCTACAGCAAAACTAGACACTTTTACAACCAGTTTCTAAGAGCACTTGCAGCTCCTATGCAGATGAAGCTATAATAAATATTGTACAAAGAAAGTTAAACTGTATCTAGAGAATTTTAATAAATAAAAAGTTTTTTAAAACTCTCCCTGGATCCGTTGGCTCTTGCTAACTCTTGTTAGTACTAGAAATATGTTTTTGACATGTATTTTGAATGTTGGCTTATATTCCAAGCCTGTAAAAGCTGACTTTGTGCTTTGCCCCCCATCCTACATGTAGGGGAAAGAAATCAAGAAAACATCTTACTCCAGCATACAAAATCACTGATAAAAGCCTACAATTCATGGGCATGGGAGGGAAGAATGCTGTGTATTGTGAATAAGAGTGTATAATTTCAATCTTTAGTACTTTTACTCTCTGAGATGAGTGTTGAAAATTAATTTTTGTGGAAGGAATGTAGCAAAATGAAATCAACAAAGAAGTGAGAGCCAAGCCTGGATTGATTCAGTTCTTCTCTAAAAGGCTTCTGTTGCATGCAAAATCCTTCTTCCTGAAGTATGTGTGGCACAATTCAGCAAACTGGCAGGGAAATTTAACCCCAGCTGAAACTGTTATAAAGGAATTTTAACATGAATTTAAAAGATGGGAGAAATTACTGATGTTGTCCTGAAGAATAGAAAGGGAAGAATATTGTTTTGTTCTATGTGAGGAGCAGATGTGCAAGGGTAAGTCACTAGAAAGAGGCAAACCAAAGCACAGAGATAATAAGATTCAGGACAAGTCTTACATAGGTGATCTGGTTGAATATTTAGAAATATACCCGTATTATGTGTACTGTAAGGTTAATTGGATGTCTTCAGCCATGCTTTTTTGGGAATGTATGCTTTCTGTTCCTTAAAAAGATGTAGATAGCTTTGAACTACATAAAATCTTGGAGTACAAGATGTATGCTATAAAATCATGCATAGAAAGTGCTAGCTATAAAAACGTGTATACCTATGAAGGTGCTGATCAATTTGTGCCGTTTAGGAAAGGAAATTCTGAAACAGACTCGGCTGTGAGGAAATGCAAATAATAAAATTCAACTAGAGGTCCTTGAGGCTTCTTAAGCTCTAACCTTGTTATGAGGAATGGAGAAGTCGAACTGCCTAATGCAGATGTCTGTGAGTTACAAAAATAACCAGATGTCCTGATTAGCAGAAGCAAATGTTCTTCCCTTAATCCACGTGAAATTATATTCAAAGGCTCTCCGGATGTAATGTGTGTGTAAATAAGGCACCAACAAACATTGGAATAGAAAGGGCCATTGGCCAACTAGCTTGCAAGGCTTGAAAGCTTGAATATTAAAAGCAAATTTGCCACTGCTGACTCTCTTAAATTCAGAGAACAGAACTGTTAAGCAGGGCTGCTTCCTGGGAAACATGAAAAGCCTGTTCTCATTAGCCATATTCTCTCTCTCTTCTCTCTCTCTCTCTCTCTCTCTCTCTCTCTCTCTCTCTCTCTCTCTCTCTCCCCCCATCTTGAAAAATGTGAATGACGTGAATCTAGCTTTTTAAAATTCCCCTGAACTTGTTCCCAGCATCTGTATTTCAGGTGGGGGGAGTGGTGGTGGGGTTTTTTTGACTAGATTTTTGCTGTTCAAAATGCATCTGTTAATCAGGTCTTTGATAATAGTGCTGGTTTTTGGTATTTTAATGTTAAACTGAATGTACTGTTCTCGTAATGCTGACTTCCCGCACCATTAAATTACCCCTTATAGCCAACCAATAATTACAAAGTTAAAGAACTTTGTAAGAAGCTTTTCTTTATGTTATGAAGTTCTGTTATCAGGTCTCATTACTTGGAAAATGTATACTTTTCCAATTATTAATTTGAATGAAAAATAAAGAAAACCATGAAGGATCCATTCTACAGATGTGAAAACCAGAATCTTGTCCTGATTGTTGAAACTTCTGTTATCATCATCAGCGTTAACATTGAGGCAGACCAAATTAGGATTTGTGTGAACATGCATCTATGTGTCTGGTTGGAGGTGTAGTGTTGTACTTCCCATTTTCACTGCTGTCAGAGCTTCAGTTTTAAGAATTTAAATTATAGTGGGTACCTGAGCATTTTGGGCATGAATTTCAACTTAGTGTTCCAGGTGGGGATGAAGTCCCCATCATGGGGCATTTATAAATGTATTGGAGGAAAAAAAAAGCCATGATTCTGTGCAGCTAACAATATAGTAGATATAATAAACAGCATAGACATGTGCATGCCAGTCTGTAAAGCAGGCACTGAACTGGAAGGCCTTTTTAGTTTATTCCCTTTCTTTTTCCGTTATCAGTCAGTGCAAGGCAGGCTGCAGATTCTCTGTCTTCTCCTTCTGTCATTCTAATGCTCAGCCAAAACCCCTTGCAAAAGTACCATTTAACTTTAAACTTGTAAGAGCTGGGAAACTTATCTGTGCCTTCATTCCAGGCTGAAGTCACCCCCTTGTGCCTACACATTGCAATTTATGGTGTTCTCTAAAAGGATCTAATCTTGGTGAATGTTCAGAACAGCAAATGCCGAGGAGAAATGGGGTCTGATACTTATCTCTGCATTTTCATTGCTGTGGATCTCCCTGTGTGTTATAGCTGTCATTTTTGTTTTATCTACTGAACAGCAGAGAATTGCCTTCAAACTTCCAGCTTTCATACTTGTTCTTCTCAAAGAACATTGCCAATCCTAAGGATTGGTTTTATATATTGTAGTGACTAGGCAAATATGTGTGAAATTGAATGTTTTGGGCCTCATGATAGGAGAAAAAGTGGAAGGTATCCTTACATGTTTTTAGTGTATCTTAGACACTTATTTTTTTTAACAGTAATACTGCTTCAGGCTGACACTGGCTATGCCAGGATTCATCCTAGCACTGTTTGAAATGGCTGAGATATTTATAAACTGACAGACAGCATTTATAAAATGAGGATGCTGACAGTCCCTTAACGATAACAATGGGCTTGGACTCATCTATCACTTACAGAGGTTATTGGAAAGGGAACATAAGGCTTCTATGTGCCTCTGGTCTTCGACTGGCACTTATTTCGACACATACCTCTCTATTTTCAGTCCTCTCTAGCTGACTTCGGCATTAGGCAATTACAGTTAATTTCTCCATACCTTTACCTGATGATGCTTTGTCCTGTTTTCTGCAAGACAACAAACTTTGCAGCATCTTGGAGCAAGACCCTCTTTCTCCCAAATTCGCCCCTCCTAAACAAGAGGAACATCCTGACTTCTGGCAGGCTGCTGGCTTGAATTGGGAGAGAAGAACAGTGTGCCCTGATTGACAGACTTAACCTGGGGCTGGGCAGGGGTTAAGCAGGCCTTCTGCCTCCTTTTACTTTCATGCAGCACCAGTCTGCAGACAGAATGCTGATGTACCTCTTTATTCAGTGGCTCCCTCTTGCCTGAGAGAGTACCCTTCTGTCCTTGGCAAGGAGGACCAAGTGCAGTGCAGGGACACTTCCAGGAACATGAAAAAGGATGTCAGTTATTTTCAATTTCTGATAAAATGCTGTGTTCATTCAATGTACTTAGGAGCTTGAGGGTCAGGTCGTATCAACAGTTTGCACTGGAAAAGGAGAAATGCAGTATTTCACTGGTGTGTGCTAAAGCATCTATTTTAATGTGGCAGCAGAAATACTGAGACAACTATGTCTGGCATCCAGTTTGCCCTTGGAACATTCGCCCTACTGTAACTGTTTGCACACTGTGTTCCCACTGTATTATTTGCTTAGAGACCTAAAATACCCAAGTAGATTTCCTCCATGCAGTTGGATCTGCTGATTCCACTAAAAGCACACCCTGCCCAGGCTTCTGTTCAAACTGATGTATATGCACGCAATGGCTGGAGTGAGCCTTGATTGGCTTGAGGGGGTCTATTTATCAAGGAACTCGATTAAAATACAGACTGCACATGACATCAAATTTGTAATCATTTTTCCACGGCAAGCAAGCAAGCATTTTCTGTATTGGATGCAGGTGTTTAAAGCAATAGTGTGTTTTAAGGGCCAGTGCAGCACAAATTCTGGCCTTTGGGATAAAGACAAGTGTTTTGCCTGCATAAACAGTATATTATTTTTTTTCCCCTCCCCGAGGTCCACATACACCTAGTTTCCCTCAAGCTCATCATCTCTGTCAGGTTAATCAATAGGCACCGTATGGCAGAGGGTCAGTAATCAGTGTCATCGTGCCTTTAAATCGTGTTGAAAATTTGCTTAAAGCCTGGGCCAATTAACATCGAGATGATGAATGGATGGGTAGATGGGAAGAGCCTGGCGCTCAGGGGCTTTGTGAGAAGGAGATGCTCAGCTGTTGAGCAGCAGACACCAGCGAATAAAATCAGCCATTCATGTGAGCTCAGTCCACCCACTCTTAATGATAATGTCAATCTAGCAAAATATATACACATTGGAGTTGTCATGAGTTCATAAATCAAAGGAGTTTGTCAAAGGCATTCAGATTAACGAGGCAGCAGCAATAACAAGTCAAATTTGCATAGAGAATTGCCCGAATCTCAGTAAATTATGATCCTGTTTTTCATTTGATTATTTGCTAATGTCTCAAGAGGGAGAATGATTATATTAGCATGCAAAATCTACTCCAGAAGTAGAAATCTGAGGTATAGCAGACCAGCACACGATGACAATTAATCAGTTTCTGCATACTAGCATAAACGCGCAAGGCCCAGAAATGAACTCCTTTTTTATTATTATTTCTCCTTGCTACTGATCCAAATGGTTCAGCTTGACAGAGACTTTATATTGCTTTAACAGTGTTCTGAATTGTGCCTGCAGGCAAGACATAGTTATGCAGCTATAACCAACCTATCCATCTGCCAACCAGATTGGAATTCTCCTATCCAAGGCTTCCATTAACCCCCACTGACAGCTCCAAACAGGATTAAGAATTTGAAAGCATAAAAAATAGTTGTGCTCTTCACATAGACACACGCTTCTCCCCCACCCCCACCTCCACACACTTAAAAAAAAGGCTGTGTCTGTACTCTTTTATAATTAGTGCAGGGCAGAACAGCATCGAAGAAAGCCTCCCCCAGCTGGCAGGGGTTTGATTTCCACCGCGAGTGAGGCGGTACTAAAGGTAGCTCTGCCCAATTGGTAGTCCCTGGGAGTGCATTTCTCCATGTATTATCTCTCATTCCCAGCAATGTTTTGCTGGGCTGTGTACACAAAATACTGCATGTCATCTCCTGTCAAATGCTTCAGTCTGGGGATTTCATATGCATTGTAGCATGTTGTGTTTAGTGGTGGAGGAGGCTTCATGGGGAGAGTTAAATACTAATAATTTCGTAGTGGTCTTTAAGACAACCTGCCATGGAGTTATATTCTGTTAATTACAGGCTGAAGTTTTAAATGCAAATCAGATTTAAAAGGATCTCATTACAGGCAGTAGCCATTTTAGGAAAAATGAGCTATGGAAGGCAGAGCCCCTTTGCAGGAATCTCCTATTAAGAGAGAAATTTTCAAGGTTACAAGAACTATGAGCTTGGGTTTCGTGACTTCTCAGTACTTCCCCTGTCATTGTGTGACCTTGGGCAAAAAAAAAAAAAATTTACTTGTCTGTGGAAAGAAGGGGTGCTTTTGAGACTTCAGCATCTAATCTTGCCTGTATTTGTTCACAAGAAGAGACCCTTGCATGCAAGCACAAACACTTTTAGCCAGCCCAGCTTTAGTCAAGAAGGCTTGCCTGCGGGAAGTAAAAATTTTCCCTGATGGAAGGGAGTTTATATGGCTTTTCAGCTTTCCATGTGCACTAGTTTTCTCTGCTTCTTTCTCCTTAACAAATTCCATCATTCCCCTACTATGTATGAAGTACAGTTGTTGCAGATCTTTAATATTCCTGGTGAGTACACCCAACCTACCGTCTGGAAACCAAATGCTTCTTTCCAGGTCTGTGCCCGGGACATGCATTTCGGTAACCACGAGAGGGTGCTCAGAGCGGTTCCTCCCTTTGTCTGCCTCTCCTGTGGCGAAGAGCATCACTGGAGTCCTGCTGAGACAAACCTTATTCTGACCTCACACATGTTTATCCCCCTCCCACCTTGTTCAGCAAGGAGAAATATATAGATGTACCGTCTCAGTCGATTACGTTATGCTCTTCCCTTGGCCATGGCTAAGTGTTGCCATGTCAAGTGAAATTCACTTCTGTGCAGCTACAGTTAGTCCTGAAATATGTGGGATATATGTACCTGCACCTGGATTGATAAGTTTCCTTTTCCTGAGAAATGAGCGGGAGTTATAAACATCTGTGCTTTTTCTTAAGTGTAATGCTTTCCAGTCATTCTGTCTTCACCAAGCGTAACTTACTTGCTGACAAAAGTGCATGAGCAGCGCTCCTCTTTAATAGTCTGCTGTCGGAGCTGCTGTGTTGGTGCTGTAGAATGGTGAGACGCCAAGCTGTGAACCACCATATGCACTTGGCAGTCTTTGTCTGGTCTTTGTTCAGCCAACCTCTTAGCCTTGCCACCTATAAAGATAATGAATGCAAAATGGTCCTCTGCTTGCTCTTAAAATTAGATGCTCAGCTTAAAGAAAAAGTAGATAACTTGATGCTTTGCAGTAACTAGAAATTTCGAAATAAGGGCTGACAGTTCACCAGCAGATCCTACTTTTTGATGTTTGTATGAAGGAGGATCCTTAGTGGCTTTGAAAGGCAAGAATGCAAGATTTCACTATTGTAGGGAGATTTCCAATACTATTGTATTGGAAAGGGAAATCGTTCTGACACTTACTGTAGGGAAGGGGTGGGTGTTGAAAATGTATCCAGAAGTAGTAAACAACCCCTTCACCCTACAGCCACAACAAAATGCATTTCCTGGAAATCTGTGGTAACTCACCTCAGGTTCTTACCGTTTTCACTCTTGACTTTTTTTTTTCCAAAGCACAAAAATAAAAATCCTAACATGAATGAACCGCTCACTAAACTGAATTTCATAAGCAGAAAAGAACACCTTTATTGTTTGTCCTTCCTTTTTGTATATATGCGATTTCAGCTTGCAAGTTTTTATGATCAGAGTTCTTTCAAAGCAGGATTTAATGTAATAACTCGATCCTGACTGAGACCTTATACAAAAACTTTAAAACTGACCTCTTACAGTGATTTATCAGGCCTGTTTAGGATTGATTTCCATTATAAAACCCTGGTTACAGCATCCCGAATGTCATAATGCCTTACAAGTCCTATATCTTGTTTTAAAAAAAAATTCAAAATCACTAGTTGGTCTGCAAGCCTTGATTTACTCCTGACTGGTTTATGACATCCCAGGTGGGGTTTTACTGTTGTGTTCCTCTCCCGCCACCCCTTCTGTGCCATTTCTCAGCAAACAGCTTCTGCCCCTGCACTGTCTCCTGGCTGTCCCTTTGCTGCCCATTGCAGCCCGGCGGTGCCGGTGCCGGCTCACGCAGCTCTGCAGCGGGCACACGCTCTGCTCTGCTCTGCTGCTGGCTCCCCACAGCCGCCCTGCCTGCTGCTGGCCCTGCACTGCCACTCCTCGCATGGCCCTGCTCCTCATCTGCCAACAGATGCCACTTCTGTCTCCTGAGGTGTTGGGCTGGAAGCTGGCTCTGTGAGAAGCCAGGCAGAGCCATGCTCAGTGAAGGACATATTATTTGGGGGACAGGTACAGAATGCAAACTTCTACTGTAGTAGACACAGTCCTGAGCTTGAGTCTGCGAGTAACTGGAAAACCACCCTTTTCCTGGCAGAGCTCTCCCTAGGCAGTTTTTCTGTATCTTTTTAAAACCTGTTTAGTTGCTCACTATTGAATGTGTGGGAATGTGGCCTAAGGCTATGAATACTGTGGTGATCAAACTGATTTTGGACGTGTGTGTGGGATTCCTCCAAAGCTGGCTGTCATTTCTCCCCCAGTGCAGTAGCTGAACGTGTGTGTAGGAATGCTGTCTTCCAGAATAGCTGACTTTGGCAGTGAGGTCAGGATTCTCCCCACTGTATCCAGCAATTTTTAACCAAACATTTGCAAGAGACTATTCATGTCCTGGTACAACTATAGTTTGTCTTTAAATCAAGTAATATTTGATTTTAATCATGACATAAGCAGGACAAAAGTTTCCTGGTTATATTTTTTACTCGTGCTGGAAAAGCCCTTGTGTTTCTTGTCTGCCTTCTCTTGTCTTATTGATCATTTTGTTTTGGAGGTGACAACTTACATTTTGGAGCACCAGTCTTTCTAGAAATTGTATGTGTATGTGGAGTCAAGGGACCAGAGAGGAAAACATAGCTGTATTATCATACACTGCCGACACAATATTTGGGTTTTTTTTGGGAAGGACCTCCTGACAACCTCTTCTATAAGAATTTAGCTCCATCATAATTTCTCTATGATTTTAGGCAGCCAGGCGGACTCAGTGTAATTAATAGTTGTTTGGTGGATTACAAACATAAGGGCACAGAGTATAGCAGTTACACCCATTAACAGCCTCTTGTTTTCAACAGGCTCTGCTGTTTTACATGGTTACTCTGCGGTGTTCAGGGGCACTGGTGTTGCCATGCTGATTCAACCACCATTTCAGCTTTTTGAAGTGGTTGTTATTGGTCGTTTCAGAATAAATCCCTAAAGCACAGACTTCTTCAATAGATACCTGCACCGTGGTACATTGTTGTGTTGAGGAGGAGAAATTCTTTCTCTGCCATAACAAGCTGTTTGGCATAAAAGTACAAGGTAGCCTCCAGTATGCGTATATGTAAAATACTACAGCCTGTGTAGGAAAAATATTCTGTTTCTTTTCTCCTAGCAGAGTAATATTAGGGATAAGAACCGAATTAAAGCTTACTTTCTTTCACAGAATTCCTCTGAGAGAGAAGACTGTAATAATGATGAGCCCCCTAGGAAGATCATTCCTGAGAAGAATTCACTTAGACAGGTATGTGATCAGTCTCTTTAAAAATGCGATAAAACTTTCTAGCTATTTGAATCCTTAAATGCTTCTGGAAGCTGAAGTCTGGCTTGTGCTCGTAGAAATCTTTTCTTCTTTGAAGTCTGAGCAAGTCACATTGTACTGAGGAAAATCAGACACAGAGATTTAGTTTTCAGGGGAGTTTGATGACTCTGAAGAAATATATGCTTCAGTATAGTTCAGTCAACTGTGACTCTAGTTTTACCTTTCTCCAGTTGGTGTTCATCAAGACCTCTTCAGCCTTTTCTTCTGTAATTGTTCCTGTCTTGTTTGTAGTGTATTTTGCCCTGCCTCAGATCAAGACTCTCAAAATGTTCTACAACAATTAAGCTTTTTATTGTCCTTGAAGGTAAATTTTCTTGGAGGTGATATCCAGGTTAATAACCTGAAAAATGACCTACTCTTGTTTCTTTTACATTCATATAAACTACTAATGGGTAAAAAGGAGAAAGGATGGTCTAATAAAACAATATTTCTTTGACCTTTATGTATAGTAAAGCAAATTTCATACCAATTCAAAACAATTTCTTGTTTTAATCCCCATGGCCAACAAAGGGAGTCTGGCATGTGCTTTCTGGGAATTTTAAGTTGGGTTTAGTGATTTCTGATACATTTTCACCTTGGTCTTTCTCCCCACTGCAACCTTCAGGCAGCAGAAGCAAAATTATGTCCATGCCTTAGCTGCCTGAGGTTGCTGCCTGGTGTATCAGAGTGAAACCACTGGTGAATGTGACTTAAGTGAACACCCCAGGCCACGCATTGCAACAGCTGAGGAATTGTTACATTTCCTTCTGCATCTCAGCCACAGGAGCAGCAGTCTCAGGCAGAGGGATAAGATGGCACAATCCTGCCCCACATTGGCTATTTCCAGGAGAAGTTGTGGATCAGAACCATAGTAAAGGAGGAAGTATCTTTTTGATACAGTGCACTTGTGCTCAGAGTTGTTGGTTTTGCGTGGTTGGTTTGGGTTTTTTTGTGTTTTAATAATGCATTGTGTTAGGAGTGTTTGATTTTGTGGGAGGAGTTGTCATATGAAGGACTACATACATGTGACTAAGACAGGTCCATCTAACCGATGTAGTCCATGTGAATATTTTAGGCACGAGGCAATATGCTGGCATAATGGCTGAGGTCCTATTTATAGCTGAGAAAGATTACTTTGCAGAATTGATTGAATATGTTAGATGAAACTTAAACTGTTTCTGCCATTCAACAACAAAAAAGAGCTGGAGGAAGATGGCAAACCAACTAGATCCCTACTGTATATCCCCAGGATAGGAAACAAGGTCCCCAACATGCCAGAAGATCAGGGGGGTTTTATTTTAGAGTTATATTATCAGTGGCAAGCCTTCAGGTTCAGCAAGAAGAGGTATATGTCTCTTCTCCAAGAGAAGATTCATAGTAAGAGATGTTAATTAAAAAGGATCATGAGTTACCTATTTTGTGTGTCTTGTCATCACACAGAGTCCTTCTTCAGGATTATTGATTGAAGAAATAGATATTTACAAACTGTATTACACAGACGAGGAAGGTACAGTTTCTTGAATTGGGTTTCTATTTTGTTATATTCCATTCCGCAGAAGTATTCTTAGTGTCATGGGAAAGCTGTCTTTTCCCTCAGGCCCACAATTCATCATAATCAAGTAGATACTGGGAATACAACTAAAAAACCACTTGTAGTGTCCCAAGGTTCCGTATTGGAAAGAATTCAATGGACATTGTTTACACTGAAGATAGTTAGCTGTGTTGCACAATATTATTGAGATGTTGTATCGGTCTCCATCTTTGTGTCAAGTCCTTACAGTGACAGATGCAGACAAAATCCTTGGGTTTTCTATTGCTATTTGGGGCCTTTGTGCTGAGAAGAGTCTTTGTAAATAAATTCAAGATGTAGTCTTAGTCTTAAAGCAAGTGCCCTCTTGTCTAGATCATAGGAGGTGGTTGTCCATTATTTTTCGCCCATTATGGAAGGAATTGTGGTTCTTTACGTAGAGATAAATAAAGCTGTCTGAGCATTTTGAAAGCTCAGGTTGCTCCTTTTCTCTGTTAGCAATGGACAGAAGCAGTGGGGAGTTTTCCGGCTCTCTTCCAGAAGTCAGACACATATTTAGCCATGTGCCTAAATACTCACAATCAATGAGTAATACCTACTGGAAAGATCTGGATCTCCTATAGGAAGGTATGCAGAGTGGCTGCCATGTCTTACATCTATCCATACTTTGGAGAACCAAAAAGATGTGACCTGTAAATGCTGTCAAAGCAGTAATACACAAAAAATGCCTTCCATTTTAGTGGAAAGATGCTAACTTGATAAATATTGTTGGAACAGTTTCGTATTTTCTGTTCCTCCCTTAAGACTCCCATAACATTTCATTACTGGGAAATGTGGACCTACATGCACAGAGAAATCGAGTGTATGTGGGTAGAAGTCTGTTTATTTAAATGGTCTTTCCAGTGAATGTATCCTCATATTTAGTACTTTTTGATTAGAAAATTAAAATTAATGAGATGCATCTGACCACTTCAGGGTAAGTACAATGCCTGGACATGTTCAGCTTCTAACAAGTTTAAGTGAAGGTGCATTTCCTTTTCTTGCCTTGTTTGCAGTGCTGTTATGCAGCCTTAGCCATAACGTTTTCTCAGGTGGGTCTGTGGAACAGACATACCAGAAGGTGGAGGTGTGAAGGAGGTGTAATGCTTACATACACATCTGAAGTTGTGTGCAGGGGCTGAAGACACCCATTGCTCAGTGCTATGGAACTCTTAGCTGCAGAAATATCATTTTGCTGTTGATTCCAGTGGTTTATGGAGAAGAGTGTCTTCAGAAGTCTCAACAAGTGGGGCTGTGTCCTTGAATTGCTGGAAGTAGAAGGCATGGCTGCTGTTGGGTGCATGTGAGGGCAGCAAGGCAGAAGAAACAGAGATTAGCACTGGGAAACAAAAAAAGGCAATGAACTTGACACTGTTAGCTGGAACAGTGAAAAGATCTAAGCTATGACAGACTTTGGAATATGGATGCAGACGTTCAGTTTTTTTTGAGTGCTTGATCTGACAAAATTAAATTCTGAAGGGATAAACTGAAAATCATAGTATGAAAACAGACCAGAAGAAAACAATGACAAGTGGCAAAAGTTTTTGGCAACTTTATTTAAGCTAACAAACGAATTTTCACACTGCAAAGTTATAAATTAATTTTAATAGGCTGATCCAGATGGTCCATTTGGAAAATGGATAGCTTGATCTGTTGAAAATTAAACTAAATTTATCTCTCTCATACTTCAAACTGAAGTAAGCGTGAGAAGAGTGCCCATTAAGTCCAGCTCATACAGATGGACCGGCAGGTCACACATGGGACTAATCTGATTCATTTTAAAAATAAATGCATGAGTTATTGAATCAGGTTCCTGTTTCGAGCCCTGCATGTGAGCGTGTGTGTGTGCTGCCCTTTCAAAGGGACTCGCAAATGCTTCAGTGCGTTTTTAACCTGTGTGTTTCCATTTTAATTCAACTTCCTTGCCAAAAAACATAATTAGTTTTCAGTGCCTATCATTTAGTGTTAGACCCAAACACTAGATTGATTAGGTCAGCCATTTGTTATTTTAAGGGCTATGTCTCCATCCTTCATTTATGAAGAACATGAGCTCAATAGTCTTGTGGAGAGAGCCAGCCTTTAGAAACTGGGAAGGGGAAGCTCTCTGGGGGCCCCTCCAGCCTTTTAGCTTCTGGGTGTTTTTAACAGAGCCATGAATGCAGATTTGTAAATTTATTGCAGTGCCATCTGTTTTTTTTGCAGGAACCGTATTATTGTTGGCTCATATCTGTCTATTGTGGTGGTCACTCCCCAGGAGCTTGCCCTCATAGTCCTAAGGAAAGTGATGAATAGTGAGGGTCAACATGAATAGGTCACAGGGCAGCTGTCCAGGGCTGCCCTGAACTTGATTACCCCGCTGGTTTTTAAAGAAGATGGGCACAATGCTGGTTGTTTAAAACCTTCCCTCCCTTCTCTTCAGTGCAGCAATAATGAAGTGCCTTTTGCTGCTGTGGTTCATCTGTGGGCGAAGGTGCCTTGTGGGGAAAAGCTGGCAGCAGCAAGGCTGCCACAGTGTACCTCCTGCAAACCTCACATTGGACTCTGCTGTCTTTCTGCAAGCTTCCAGATGGAAGTCCGGGGGAAAAAAATCCCTGTCTGTTACCCCATTCAGAAAAGCCCCTTAGCATTTTCAAGAACTCTCCCTCTTATGGTTTTGGCAAAGAATATTACCTCAATTCAACAGATTTGAGATAGTTTTCTAAAATTACATGTAACACCTAAAACATGCTCTAGGCGCTATTTCAAAGTTAAAATAGGCACAGTCTGATCTTAAGAGTTTAAAGCCAGTACTCAAGAAAACCGTGAGAAGCAGAAAGCGGCTGAAGAAGGTAGAGCAAAGGGAAAACAAGAAGCAGAAATTGTTAGTGGTTTACTTTCAGCTGGCAGCTTCATCCCACTGCGTAGGGCTCCTCTCCAGGTGTATTTCTCCTCTGCAGAAGTGTTTCTGCCATGCAAAATTGAAGCCCTTGTTTTGACTGATGAGGAAATTTGCATGGTGTGGAGGAAGAGAGGGTCCTTCAGCTCCCTCCATCTCTTTGGGGAAGATTCTGCACTTCAGATTTGCCCTCTGTTACAGATCTGGCTGAGGCAAGGCAGTCCTAATCTATAAAGTTATCCAGGTTACCGGATCTTTGGTAATAAGGAGTTGCTGATTGAAAAGCCCCCTGAAACTGCTAGAGGTACACCCTTGGCCTTACTTGCAAGATTATCTTTTTTGGGTTTTTTTTGTCATTATTCTTAAACAACAACAACAAAAAAATAATTTCCATTCCTTTGTGACACTTAATGTGTGTTAAAAAGCTAGCCCAAGCGGGGTGTGCTGAAGTCTAAGTTACAATGGGAATGCTGCCTTGTGGCGGAAAGGCCACTGGGCTCTTTCAGCATTAGTGCTAATAGGAATCTGTCACCCCGCCGCATTGCTGCATTCCTCTGTAATTGAGTAAATTGCAAGTGTTGTCTGCTCCCCCCTGCCCTTTTGTGTCCATGTCCACTTACCATCCGAAGAACGTGGGCAGTGATAAATAAAGCACTGAGCAGGGCTCCCAGCTCTTTGAAAGCAGCATGTTGCCAGCCCCCTAGTTATATTTCTTTAAGTGTTTATGTTTTTCTGTATTCTTTCTCTTGTGTGGCTGGAACCCTGGGGATCCAAAGCCATGAGAGAGGCCAAGAAGCTAACAAAAGTAGCTGTCCCCTTGTTAGCTTGTTCCTTTCTTCTTTAAAAAACAAGATGAAAACCATCTGGCTCAGGGCATTACATTTTCCTCCCCCATGCACCTCTATAGATGAAGAGTTTCACCTGCAGTGAGGGTTTACATTGATTAGGGAGGGAGCCGTAATTCAAGCCTCCATCCACTTCAGTGGTACTTTGCAGTCTTTAAAGGTGCTGACCCATTGAGTTAAACTGTCAAGGGAGGATAAAAAAGGATCTTCATCCCGGGAGGTAACAGCTGCCAGGTTTTCAACACCTTGCACGCTGCTGGAAAAATGTCGCAAATTGTCAATGGAAAGAAAAATCACTTGGCTGCCATCTTCCCCTAATGATATGCCTTATAAAATGAAAGATTTAAGAGTTTAAAAATCAGCAAGTAGCTGTTAGGGAAAAAATAATCCTGGGGGATTTTGAACAATGGGCCCAACAAGATGTATCCTGAAAGACTGCGAATAATGCATCCGAGTTAGAATAACCGGGTCTGATTAGGAGAATGACCATGGTTATGTCTGCACAGTGGGACAAGTGGGAAGTGAAAGCAGCAGCATAGAAGACATTACCATGCCTGTATTAAAAAAAAATAGGGAAAGTAGTCTGATTCATAAGCCAGTGAACTGCGAGAAGACATACTGTATTTCTGCTCTTCTGAGGACAATTTGTTTTCAAGCAGCTACCAGATGGCTAAATACCACGACATTTTCTTTTTCTTTTTTTTTTCCCTTCTTTTCTTTAACAAGAGATCTAGTTTGCCTTGCTCTTTGTTTTTGTTTGTTTTAATGCTTTTACGTGGCTGAACAACCCCATGGTGTTGGGCATTGTGGCATACTCCTTTTTGTGTTTCTCCCCCTTGTGCATTGATGGATGAGTTTAAAAAAATCTTCAGCTTTAATGTAATTTCAGGTAACAAGCATATTGGACTAAGGCTTTTTGTCTGCATTGTCTCGAGGTTTTTTGTTTTAGGGGCCTTTTTTTTAATGTTTGTTTTAGGTAAGTCATTTTAATTGTACTGGGTAATTAGAAGGTACACACAGCCAAGGGAGCTTTGTTACGGTAATTGCTCGAGAAAACCCACTCCCCAACTACCATTGCCGTGTGTTAAGACACGTCTTCCCTCTAGTGGCAATATTAAGGACTCTGGCTTTCACAGTCAGCGAGGTGTAATTGCAATATGACAAACTGTGCTTTAGGGAAAATCCTGTAAATGATCTAGTTTTTTTGTTTGGCTAGTCTTTATTTTGTGTTACGACTTTCTGTGGAGACTCCTTCCCAAGGCTGGGCTAGGGATAGCAAAAATTTCATCTTAAGAAAATAGTCGAGGCGGATCCTGGCTAATGTCTTACAGCTTGACTTAATTCTGATCTTCTTTTTAATTACCTATTTATAAAAACGTTTTTAAATTTGTTAAGATTACTTAATTCTTTCAGAAGAAGCACCTCATTTGAAATAAATAAATAAATTGCATTTATTTTAAATAGTCCATGTGAAAGACCTTTAAAGAGTAATTAATGCAAGTCTCCTAAGACTCTAAATAAGATGAAAGCGATCTTTCCAAATCTGCTGGAGTGATTTGTTTATATAACTTCCCACTTCAGCTGAAATCTTCTGAGTCTAATAACTTTTTTTCTAACCGTTTGGCAATTTGTGCTTAGCTACAAAAACCCTTGTTCAAAAAGAACAGTTTAATAATCTTTTCCCTGAAAATGACTTGAAGGGAGAGTATGGGTTTTGTCTTTTTGCTGTGTTTTTATTAGTGTTATCTTTCTCTGATAAATCATGTAATTACTAACTATTGGGGGGGAATCTTATTGAACTCCTGGGTTGCAGCTTCTATTAAAAAGTGGAGCTTTGTTCAGGGACTTGGGATTCTTGGAATGAATGGCCAAAGAAATGGATTTCAGTTGGTAGAAAAGCTTCACGCACATGGAGTTCTGCCTGGGGTTCGAGGCTTCAGGTTGATGCTCAGTGCTCATCCAGAGCTGCACAGAAAAGAGTAGAAATGTTTATGTGTTTGTGTCAAAGAGCAGGATCATACTTTCTTTAAAAAGAAAAATGTAACCAAAGACACTTACGGAATGAGATCAGATACAGCTCTATCTTTAGTGAAACATAGTCTAGTGCCTCTGTGGCGTTTTAAGCCTTTGGCTGAGAGTGAATACAGCTTTGTGGTTCCCCTGCTTCTGACATGATTTGGTGCCCCCATATATTTGTAGGTTTCTTTTTTTCTTTCATTAGAGCTTGTTTGGCTATAGGGCTGCTTAACACTCTTCTCAAACAGCTTTTTGCAAGGTTAAAGGAATGCAGCTTGGTAACAAGTTTGTGTCATTTTAAATATATACCTCCCAGTAAATAAGGAGGAGTCTTGCAATCAATCCCTTTTAGTGTGTTATATGTTTCACCTGACAACTAAACCCTCTATTGATTAACCATTACTTTGTTAGATAATCTCGTGTCATTGAAGCCACTGTAAAAATTAAACTCTTTAAAATGTTTTACCCTAGCAGCAGTGTGAAAATTGAAAACTTGTTCAGAATTATAGCCAGCTTCTACAAAGAGGGTAGTTTTCAACAAACTGGTTTATGTTTGCATGCTTTATATGCAATATAAAAACATATTAAAGCACTCCAACGCAAAGCTATCTGCCTGTAGCGTTGAACCAGGCTACCATTTCAGAATACTTTTCTTTGATGAAGAAACCTCTTATTTTGATGAAAGGTGAGGAGAAACTTGAACACTTTTGGTGTAGATTAGATGAGATATGTAAAAGGGGTCAAGCTCTAAAGGCGAACGTGAGAAATTTCCTTTTCTGAGGCTTAGTTTTGGCTTTGATTTTCCTGCTTTTCTTCCAGGTAAGTCAGTGTTCCCATGGGCATTGGAACAAATGAAAGGAGGTGCTCTTATGTTGCGGTGTAGCATTAGACACCATCAAATGTTTCACCTAACACGAAGGGCTCTGCATTATTACATGATGATATGACATTTAATTCTGCTTTTAGAATTCACTAGTCTATTCACTGGAACTATCCACTAGTAACTATTAGTGTACAAACAATACCAGATGAAACCAAATCTCCATGTCCAGCAGCCATTTTGTGTCTCTATATCCAGTAACTGCTGCCTGCAAAAAAGCATTTGGAGACTACCAGATAGCTCTGCCTTGACAATATATTCTGCAAGCTTCTTATGACTTGGCCGTTTGAGCCAGATGCAGCTTCTTTGTAACATTGTCAGTACATTTCCATTGAGACCTATCAAGTAGAGTGACATTACCTCTTTTTCCCCTGGACTTCAGGGGAGAACTAGGTTTTCTGTGTCTTGCTTTCAGCCCTTTAAAACATATTGTAGAACTTGCATGTGAATCTTCTTTGCCCTCTTTATTCATCCCACAAGGCCAATAAGGCATTCTTCTGTGAGAATGTGAAAATAAGAACTTTGTAACTTTGCGAAGACAGTAATGTATGTCAAACTGAAGAGTACTTTATGTTTTTTTCTCAAATATGCATCCTTATGTTTTGAATCCACAGTATATACTCCTTTTAATTTTCTTTTTTTCCCTTTTACTTCTACTGAGAAACAAAGAGCTGCTGAAGGACTAGATGATTGTCTGGTAACTTGACACATACATAAATTCTTATGTAATAAAATTATTGTGTAAAGTTGACTCTCACAGTAAAAGCGTGTTCTTCTTCTGTTTCTGAAAAGGTTGGGAAGGAGGAGTTCCTTGGCATGTTACCAAAGGGCACAGAGGTATTGATAGCATGGGAGTGCCCAGGTCAGTCAGACCCAGAGCCTGCTCATCTACTGCCAACTCCAGCACTGTCAGTAGAAGGTGCTGTTGAATGAGAGCAAACAAGTCTGGCCTCTTTTGGTGCTCCATTGCCCTCCTGTTCCTGCAGCATCTACTGCTGTTGCACTAGGAATGCCTGGGGGATACCTGTGCCAGGTATCTATGGAGCTGCTGTCCATGAGTTTGTTTAGTCCCTTTTTCTACTTCTGATGATGTTTCTCTGCACAATGTCCTGGGGCAGGAAGCACCAGAAATTCACTGCCAGCTGTATGAAGAAGTATTTCATTTTGTCTTCTTTAAATTTATGCTATACTAGTTTCATCAAATGTCAGTAGTCCTGGTATTGTGGAATTTGATGAACAAGTTATGCTGGAAGTTCACTTGGTGCTGTTCTTACTGAAATGTAATGTGTGGGTGAAAGTAATCAAAATTGAGCAATACACTGGCATAATTATTTGTATTTGCATTCTGTCGTGCACATAACTTTTGATTAGTGCATAGTGAGCTTCTTTCATTCTCAGAAAATGCTGGTGTCTTTAGGTTTAGCATTTAGTATTTCACATTTTGTATTTGGATTGTCTACTCTTTGCCATTTGTAAATGTGGAGAAAGCCTGTTGTAAGCCCAGCTTTTAGAAAGCTGGCATGCAACCAAGATTTGTGCATACCTGTCTTGGGAGGGAAAAGACTGACAAGATTTGAGTTCATGGTTCAGTTCACAGACCCACAGACTTCCTTGTTGCTTTCAGTAAATGTTCTTGTGGCTGAGCTTTTGATCTGTAAAGTGCAGTTAGTAGTAGCTTTCCTCAAGTCAGGGCTCCTCATAAAACTTACAGTATGTAGCAGACAAGTTGTGCAGAAATACTGCATCTGGAATTCTAGGAATTAAATTGCAAGTGAAAGAAATCACACATTTACAATAAATGGGTTAAATTACACAAATGTTAAAACTGAACAAAGAATCTTACCAACTCTTCATGGTTTTTCGCCTTCACAATCTGGTTGAATTTAACTAATACCATGCCTGTAAAATGCAGTTTGCATGGTATTGTCTGAATGTCAATGCCAAGCAAATTTTTATCTATCAGTTGGGTTGCTGTATCTAAGCCCCAATTTATAATCATTTGTACCATTCTGATCTTTCGTCTGAGGAGAAAGTTCTGTGCATACCAGGATGATGGTTTTATGATGTTGGCAAATATTTGCAAGAGGCAATCAGACTTCTGTTTGCTTGTGGCCTAATCCAGTTTGAATCTGAGCCTCTCCTGCTGAAAGATGCACTTTGTTGATCTGCACAGCACCTTGAAAGAATTAATGTGTTTGAATTTTTCAGTTTCTCCTTCTGGGTCTAGAGTCACAAATTGCTTGCTGGCTGCTAGTCAAAGCAGATATCAATGTTGTGACATGTAAGGAGAACTGCTGGAGCCAGAATATTCTGCATTCCTGTCTGTCACTGGTTGTTTTCTGGTTAGAGAGCTCACTGAGAAATAAAACATGAACTGCTAAAGCAATGGAGAAGATAGGGCTTCTCTGATCTCTTTTGTTTCTGTTTCGTGGTGAACTTTAAAGTTCTGTAAATAGGTACAGTGGAAGGGACTGTGATTTCCTGCATTTCTCCATGTTTGTGCAGTGCTGGTTCAATACAGATCCACCTAAGCCAGTGTACTGATTTCCCATGGTGTGCAGTAAGGAATGTTTCATGAGGATCATAAGAACTTAGGTGAATGTTATAAACTGATTGTGAGCGCTCGGTTCCCATCAGCTGGTGCTTACCTGCACTGGGGGCTGTTGGGAACACTGGCTTTGTGGACCCATCTCCTATCACTCAGCATAAACCCCTTTTAATCTTTGCATTCTTGCCTCTGACATCCTTTGCCATGGGCTCCTCTGCCAGTCTTTGTGTGGCTGCTGACAAGATTTTGCACAGAGTCAGGCCTCTGGCAGAGGGTAAGGAGGGGGAGATAATTTTTTGGTGCTTTGAACTGAGGGAATCTTGCTCTGGTGATGGAGCATTGGGGCACAGGGAGTTTAGGAGCCCTTATCATGCCAGTGTTGTCCACAGGTTTTGTAACCTTTAGCAGGTTTGGGGTTGAAGTCATTTCAAATCAAACAAATGGAAATTGTAGCAGGCTCTGAAAAAAAGAGCTCCAGAGATTTCCAGTGAGTATTACAGGGAGAGAACTGACAGGAAGCTCTCTGCAAGTCTTTGTGCGTACTTGCATTAAGGCAATCTTAAAAATATCGTGAATGTTAGTATGCTTTACTTAGTGCTCTTGAAAATGTCTTTGTAACAAATTTAATTTCATTCTCTTTCAGCATATTTTTTGGGTTTTCCCCACGCAGCTATTTGAGGTGGCAACATCTTCTCTGTGGTCCACTTACTACTCGTGCAACAAAGCAAGCTTGTGCTTGTATTTGAGCTGCCACTTTTGCATGGGCTTTTTCTGTCAGTGGTGGCAGGTGTATTAATCCCATACTGAAGCTCTTAGATGCAGAGGTGTTCGGGGTGAGGAGGAGGACCTCCATTAGAAGCTCCTGAGTTCTTCAGGCATATCAGTTTAAACATCCAAGTCAACCAAATAATAATTTTAAGCCCGCTTCATAAGTATTGTTCATACACTTCCCTCAAAAGGGGGAGAGACTACAAGTGATGTGTTCTGCAAAGACTGAAGTCAGCAGCCCCAACTGGGGGATCACTTGGGCAGGACAGTCTTAAAGAAAAAAGGCATTCTTCTTTAAAAAAATAAAAAAAGCTTTACATAACTGAGAACATTAAATACAACAATGAAATGTGGTCTGCATTTGCTTCTTCTGATTATAACCTTCAAAGTGTCCTCATGTATTTTACATTTTATATTCTGATATAGTTGGATGTCTATTCACATTTGACATACGTTTATAACTAGTGGGTAGAAATCACCTTGTTTTAGTTGTTCCATTATGCAGCATTTTGTGAAAGAACAAAAACTGTGATGAGATTTTTTTTTCCATTTTCAAAGGAACAGAGAAGAAAAATCTTTTTCTTTGTATTTCAGTACTGTAAAATTGTACATAGCTTCTCAGAGGACATGCATGCCCCGAACATAGACTTTTGCTATAGACTAGTTTATTTTGGTTTGAAACATTTACATCTAAGAAAAAGAAAATGTAGTAGAGTAGTAGAGTTAGTGTAGGTTCCTGTGCCAAAAATGTGGTGCCTGAAAGAAAATTGTGTTCTTCTATTCATAACCATTTTAATCTTTCTGCAGACCTACAACAGCTGTGCCAGACTGTGCTTAAACCAGGAAACAGTATGTCTAGGAAGCACTGCTATGAAGACTGAAAATTGTGTGGCCAAAGTAAGTAAGAGAACGGCTTTGGTTTTGAGGTTTTTTTAGCAAATTGTTCGTTGTTAGTCAACAAAAAGTTCTTGTTAAGTATTACAGTTAGGAAAAAATATTTAAACAAAAAGCAAGTATTTTGGGTAGGCTTTTCTGTCTTTCTGTGTAAAGATTTTAGACTTGGTGTTTTTTCTCTGCTGGGAATGATTACTTAAATCCTGAGCTATGTAGGATTGAAGGGCTCATTCTGCTATACAAGTAATAGGCTTTTCCAGTGGGATGACCTATGCCAGCCATGTAATTAGCTGTGGCAACTTCAAATGATAAACGTCCAGATACATATTAGAAATACTGCATGAGAGCTCTTTGTATCATGCTTCCCTTTCTTCGCTACCAGAAGGGAGGTGCAAAAAGAAAGACTTTTCAATTAAACTACAGTGAACACTGTGCTTAAAGGAAAGGGACAAGGGAGATATTGCGGTCAGAATGGTAAGAAAATGAATTTATTAGCCTGTCACGGAAAAGTAATTTCTTGAGAATTGAGGTAGATATGATTGGAAAAGATGAGGTGCCATTAGCCACCCTCTTTTCTTAGAATTCAGCATAACTAGAGTAAAACAATGTACAGCCTAGGCTGTTTGTGAATGGAGGACATTTGAACCATGATGATGTGTGAAAAGGCTGCATGAAGGATGCGTTTAGCCTTGTGTAAGCTTTGTATTTCCACTGAAAGGAAGTTCAGAATGGGCATGCAGGACAGATCAGTGCATGCAGCCATCTGTTACTGAAACCAGCTGGCATTTTGTTGCCCCTCTGTCACCACAAACCCAACCGCTCAAAAACCTGTTTTCTCTTCCAGTTATTTATTCCTTGATCTTCTTGAAGTCCATTTCTTTTGTACTTTGATTGGTTGTTAAAGGTGCCTTGTCCCTTCAGGGGCCGCTTTTGTGTTGACCTTTAAGATAATTTCCTAGCTAAATTTTTGCTGGGGTTTTCTTGGTGAAATTTGGATGTCCCATTACTTTTAACTCTTCTCAGGGAATTGGCTACCATAAAAGTTTGTAATGGTGCTTGCAGGTGTCTTAGCACTCATAAACTGTGCTTGACATTCTCCACTGGAGAAACACTTCTGAGAGAAGCTACCAGTTCTGGTACAAAGTTTAATACCAGCACTTCCATTCTTGACATGACTGGTGTTGCACACTGCTTCCTAAGGTGCTTTATGATACAGAGAGGTGAAACTCTTTAAGCAGAGCAGCTCTGGCTGAGTTGTCTCATCATAGAGCATCGTTCCAATGCTAGGAGCTCACAGCAAACTCATGGGAGTAAACCCATTCAACCCCATCTGCTCTACAGTGTCCTCTTTGTCCTGTTTGCCTAACTAAGAAACAAGGGTGTGCAAGAAGTACAGCTAATTAAAGTGGTGCCTCTTTTAAATAAAATCACATACTTTAACAACTTCATGCCCTAATAAGCTCTCCAAAAGTTATGTTTTCAGCAGGTTTGTGGTAAGAGGTGTGGGTAGGGGTCAAGGCACGAACAGCAAGACTTGTTTCATGCTATTGAGGATGAATTTGAGACATCATCCTGGAGATAAAAAAGTGCATGTTTTTGAAGAATCATGTTTCTATATGCTGTAGGGCAATACATATGTGTGTATATATACTCTTGGACAGTCTACCATCATATATATGTATGGAAAATCGTATATAAACAGGTATATATATGCACATACATATGTGTGTATATACATATATATGAAATATGTATATCTTCCTCTAAAAAACTATACGGACTTTTCTGGGGATATAATTCCTCTACTGGTAGCTTGCCTGGCTACTGTACTCCTTTCCCTTGCTTTCCTAGCTACAAACCAGATGAAGTTGGTTCTAAGGAAGCTTGTCTTTCAAATTCCAGAAGTGTCGAAGCATGTATAAATCCAGCTAACTAAATGCAGATGGTTCAGTGATGTCACAGGCAAATGGCACAACTGTTAAATGTTCCCTAGGTGAAGGGCTTAGATGGGATTTAGGGAGTTCAGCGGCCTTCTCCTACCACATGCACATTGCAAGTTTTATCCTCCATGATTGATGTATTTTATAGCCTTGGACTTTCAAATGTTTTGTCAGGAAGGTGAATACTGGAAGGTGCTGCAGTTTTCATTATCTGCAGCACTTTCCAAACATATTGTAGGGGGTTCAATTTTTTTTTTTTTAACTTGCAGTGAAACACAGAAAAGGTTACTTTGGAAATCTTGATTTACTTTTTCTCATTCTACAGTGCAGTATCAGCCCTGACTGGGAGCCACTGTTTGCATTATCACCTGCTTGTCAGATGTGTCAGTTAGTCTTCAAGAGACAATGGTTTTTCTGAAAACTAAATTTCTGATTCTGCACCTACTTGCAGAAAAGATAATTGTGCTCTGTTAAGACTGTATTAATGGCATTTACTGATCATTTGCTTAACATTTCTAAAAGTTTGTTCAAAGAATGAAATGCAGTTACCCTCGAGGCCACATGTATCAGTATTGAGGTATCTTCTCTCAGGCTGGAGCACTGTCCATTCATTAAACTCTGTTGTGAACGAGAGCTTCTGTACAGGACATCCAGTGCAAACTACCAGCCTAACCACTGGCATTCTTCTTAAAATAGAGGGAGAAAAAACAGATACACATATTCAGGTAAGGAAAGCAACATAGGGCCACAGTATTTTGATCACTCAAGGAAGTTTGTGTTTGTTAGGAAATCTTGTGTAACTGGTTTTGTATATAGTGTCGTGCTGCCTCTGCAGCCTGGTGCTCAGTGCCTTTTGCAAACCTATGGATTACCTAGTTTTATTCAGACATTTTAAAATAAAGCTAATATAATATTCTGATGAATCTTTGTGTCTTGTTCTTAGCCTTTCTTTTCTGGTATTTGTCCTCTGAAACTCCATTGATAGGACTTGGACTAGTTTGAGTAGAAGCAAATGAGGAGCAGTAGAAATTGTTTGAAGTGTGTGCATGTTTTGACTGAAGAGCTGGGATCTTAAAAATAAAGTTATACATTGTGATGCACAGCTTTCACATCTGTGATCTGTAACATCATTTATCTCCCATGCACCAGAGTTTTTCTGTTATTTTTTGGCATCTTTTTGCCCATTGTCTTTGCGTGATCAACAAGTCTTATGTATATTCAAGCTAACATCTTTTAAAAGGAAATGCAGTCTCTAATTGTGTTTTTATATGTGTATGTACACACAGAGGCATATATATAGAAACTCCTCCTGTTTGTCTCTTTCAAAACCAAAAAATCTCTGCAAGAGGGTTTCTTTTAATGATACGACTGGTGTGCAACAACAGGTGGACAACTTCCTCAGGAATTGGTGCTAGGTGCTTAAATAAGGTAGAAATGTAGCATGAACCTGGGCTCCAAGGACAGGGTGTTTGATTTTAATGAGGCTTATTGAAATCTGGCCAAATGAGCATCTGTTCCTATTGTTTGTTCCATATTCTGTAAGCCAGTATCTTCAGGCAGATAATGGTGTTGGTGTGTGCTTCATCCTCAATTAGAGAGGGACATAGTTAAAAGTCCCCTGGCATCTGGTATGTCACTAGGATTCTTTTGATGCTCTTGGGTATGCAAACAAGTTTCTCTTCTGTTCTGTACCCAGGAAATCTTTCTGTGGTGACCTTCACACTATGTATTTGATGTGTGGTGAGGGATGCTCTGGTGTGTCTCCAGTCTCTTTGGCCGAGTCTTTGCTTGGATGGATTTTATACAGTCCTGTTTTCGAACAGAGGTCTTACCTTTTCACCCTTTCATTATGTGGGCTGTGTTAGGTCTGAGTTTTGCTGTTTGCTTCAAGTCTGTTAGATTTTGCATTTTCCTGGATCCTGGAAATACCCTTTTGATTCCAAGGGCTCTTTTCTTTCCCAACAAGAGGTTGGTGTATAACTGATCTCAGAGTCCTGCAGTCAATACTCATTTCCTCCATTCACTAGATAGGTCTTACTGTTTGTTAACTCCTGCAGTTGGTTCCAGTTCATCTGTGTCTCCTGTACAAAAGAGTGTTCTCAGTTTCATTTTGCACGTTGAATTCTTTACTTGTGCCAGAGACAGGCACCCTATGGCATCCCTGCGAGAGACAGCACTGATGAGACACCTTCAGAATGCATGCAGCATCTCCAGGTTTCTACTTAGTTCTGAACTCAGCAGCAGCAGCTGGGAGAGGTTCTTTGCCTCTACCTTGATCTAAGTAAAATTGGAAGAAGAAAAATGTAGTCATGCACACCACCCTTAAAAGATCAGACCTCTGTTTCAGGCCACTGCTTGCTACTCACATGTGATAACTGGTCTTGCTTTTTAAGGTCCTGGCAAACTAAGGGACTTCTCAGAGTCTTTGAAGCATTTTCTGTCTTTTAAGGAATCTTTGCTGTTCATCATACTTCTAAATGTGGAGTGGTTAATGTATTGAACTGGGAATCCAGAAGGGGTTTATACCATTTCTTTTCAGCATGGTTTTTTTCACTCTGTGGCCATGATGACTTTTCTTGCTTCTCTTTGAAAAGGGAACTGAATAGTACTTTTGCAACAATGTTGTGAAATTTTTGTTGTGAATTTTTGTTGTGGGTTTTTTGTTGTGAAACTGTAGTATAATTCTTTGACCCTGGGATGAAAAGCCCTGCTTAAGCATGTAGTGGTGTTCTGCCTGCTGGGCAAGCTGTGTGTAGTGTGCAGGGGGACAGCTCTGTTGTGCTCAATTCTGGAAACACAGAACGGGCCTTGGCACTTCAGTATGCTATGTGCAATTTCCTTTCAAAGATGTATCTTATTATTTATCTATATCTACACGTTTTACACTCAAGGGTGATTCAGCTAAAGCAAGGAGTGCTGGAAGTAGCTGGTAATTGAAATCTTCTTTCCTTTGTCAGTTCTTTCTGCATCGTTACTTTCAAATTTTTAGAACAAACATAGTCTGCACAATAATAACATTAAATCTGGAATTTTTACATGAATTTAAAGGAGAAACCACAAGCACTCTTTAATAAAGAAGCATTTAGGGTTCCAAGCTGGATGTTCCAGTTGGCAGTAGGACAAATTGATCTGAAGAGTGTCCCTCTTGTACTCTCAAGTCCCTTTATGTCACAGATTGATGGCTCTTTTTTTCCAGAGAGTGTGTCTGCATTTACTTTGCATGAATAGCACAACCAGCTCAGAGTTCTGCTGTGATATACCACTGAGTCAGTATATCTTCAGATAATGCACAGTTTTCTAGTGCTGTTGAAGCCTTTCCAGTCCTTGAGATTGAAATTAGAGTAATTTAATCATGAACAAATATAATTTGACTGGCAACATTCATTTTCCTGATATTTGTTCTACTGTTTTAATAAGAAAGTATATTAGCTTAATTTTTAGTATTAAGCTTCTGTGTAATGATGCAGAGGCACTGTGGGCTTCCAGCCCTAAATCCCTCCATAAAATGTCCTCTGCTGTGTCTTGGATATACCTTTCTCTGGGAGGGACAGCAGTTTTTGAGGTTGTTGCAAACTGGATAAACAGTGCCTCAGCCACTGGCTGATAGAGATGTAAGTATGTCATTTTATGCTTCTGTTGGAGATACTCTCTCTGTAATAAAGAGGGTTTTGTGAATGGCAGGCATTGCAGGGACATTGCTGGGAGTACTTAACATGCAAAAGGTGCTTTGAAAGTGAACTCTCAGACAGCAAAAGTAGAAAATGGCATCAGAGGTTTATCTAAAAGCTTTGGCCTAGTGATGATCTTCCTTTCACAAATATGACTACTTTTATCTTAATTGCTAGTTTGTCTATATTTTTTTAGGTCAAGACAATTTTTATGCTTTAGCTTCATCTTGATCTAATAACCTCTTTGCAAATGACAGAGAAAGAAATGTGATATTCCTGCTCCCCCCACTCCACCCCACCATACACATTCTCCAGATTTTGATAGACTTGCTTTATTTATTTCCAAAATTATATCCGCAGGAAACAAGCTGTTTAAATTCAGATTATGCTGAAGCAAAATGGTCCTGGTATGAGAAGCAACGTGCTGTTTTATGAGCGCAGAGTCCCTTTTCTCATAACTGATTGATAGTAAATATTTTCCTGAAGAATTATTGCCAACCATGAACAGTGCAACTGTTTCACTTTTTTTTTTCTGTGCTACTTGCTGTACCAGCCATTGTCTGTAATTAAGATCTACAATTCACAATGCAGACGTTTGCACTTCCTCTGGGTCTGAGCTATTTATAAGGCATTTCAGCTGTTCAGAGTTTCTTTTGAGTGTTAAACTATGTGTAAACAGGCTTCTTTAGTCTTCAGTTACGCAAACATTGTGGAGTGGTTGTCATTTCTGCTTCTCTTACCACCCAAAATGACTTTGCATGTCAATGAAACAACAAATTAAAAAAGAATTACACTTGGGGTTTTTTTAAATGCAACAGAGACTTTGAAGAAATAACAATATAAAAACTAACTCATACATTGCTTTGTAGCTGAGGGTCTCTTAAGCGTATTATGGAGATCCATTCTCCAAGCTCTGCTGTAAGGATGGTCAGACAGGAGATAGGCAAAATCTTGATATGAAGACTCATTTTCAAAGTTTGGTCAACTTGATGGAGATGTTTCTACTTTTTGGACCCCATGGTTTGGAATCTTGATAAAACAAATCATGTTATATTTCAGATTGAGTTCAGTAAATACTGGAAGGTCCCCCCGCAGATGTTAGAAACTCCATCTCATGTTTGAGTGGTTTCAAGGAGGAGTTTTCTTGTGGTGATGACAGTCAAGCTGGGGCTGTTTGCTTGTGGAGGCTTTGCAGTCTCCATCCTTGGAGGTTTCCAAGACCAGGGTGATTGCTACCTGGTCTGATCTCATAATGCACCTTGCTGTGAGCAGGAGGCTGAGCTGGAGAACTCCGGATGTCTCTTCTAAATTGAATCATCCTGGAATCCTCTCAGTGTACAGGCAGTGAAGATGTAATAGAAATATTTTAAAATTTAGAGCTTGACCTGGCATCCTTAGTCAAAATTCCCCTGCAACTATATTATGTGTAGTATCATGTCCTGTAGTTCCTTATTGTATGTTTGCTGGTTTGGTGATGGATACTCTGCATAAAGAATTACAGCCTTGAGGTCTTCTTTCAAGATCCATCACATTAAGCTTGTAAGGAGTGTTTACTAGGATCAGTGTTACAACCAAACTGGACTTGCATTTACTAAGTACTTTAGGATCCTTTGTGCTGGAAATGTGAAACACTTTGGAATCCAATTCATCAGTGGCTTTAGTGATAAATGGTGGCAAACAGGAAGGGAAGCATTGCTTTTTAGGTAGTCACCTGCAGTGGTAGCACCCTCAGATGGTACAGAATACATTACATTAGCTAAATGTATTTTTAGTATTTTTTTCAAATACTAGAATTGAAAAAGTTGATTGAAAATATGTCCAATTCTCGTGCTAAAGCTCGTGGTATGAAATGCTGTAATAACCGTTTCCTAGCATAGCCCACTGCAGGGAAGCCATTGATGTGGCTAAGTATCACATTTCAGAAGGCAGAGTAAGTTCTGGGTTCAGCCTAGCAAGAGGGCGCCCAAAAATGAGGCTGTTTTTGTAGCCTGCCGGGGCTTAACGTGGGGTGGGCTCCAGCATCTCTGCTGTTGGGAGCGGGCAGGGAGGGGAGGTGGCGAGGAGCGGGTTCATGGCGAGGCGTGCACTGCAGCACTGCCCACTGGTGCATGCCGGATCACCCGCACGCAGAGATCACATGGCTCCTCCAAAAGTCAAACGATCAATTCGCCTCGTTTTGGCTCTGTACTTAATGCACAAACAGTGCGATCTGCAGGGCTGTAATTGCATTGTTAGGGCCAAGGAACAAGCCTGTGCCTTTTCAGCAGACAGCTGGCAGGGAAAGAGGCATGTTGTTAGGAAAGAGAGAGGCAAGGCAAATAAAATTACTGCTAACGCTCAGAGATCGGCAGGAGTCCTACTTGCCTAATCTTACCGGTGGGAGCAAGCGGCTGTTGTAATCCAATTATAGCAGCATAAGCAATTTGTTAGACACTCCGCATAATGTAACAATTTCCCAATAAACTCTGACTTGTAATAACGTCGGCAAGAGCCCACATAAATCTGCCCGAATGGTGGGGGCTGGAGTGTTCGGCTGGGGGCTTGTAATTTGTGCCATCAGCACGTTTTGTGGAGTGTGGTGTGGTGCAGTCTTTCAGTGCAGGAATTTTAAGGGGAAAAGCATGGCACGCCCCTCCAAGAGAACACCATTAGCAAGGGTCAAAAGAAATACCAAACAAAGCTAGGAGGTGGCTTTTCTAGGAGGGAGGAAAAATCAAAACCCAAACGCAAGGCTCTAGCTGATGAAGATTTAGAAATATTAAAAAGCAGTAATGAAAATTGTAGCATTTTAAATTACATCAGGGGGAGGAGGGGGAACTAGAATTACATATGTTTGGAGGGGGAGGGAGGAGAATACCCTTCTTTATATTTAGGCCATTGAAATATTAAAAAAGAAGCTCAAGCCTTGAAAGGGTTGCTCTGTGCTTACAAGACAGAGGAGCCACAGATCCTGTCCCAAACAATTCATAATCTACAAATGAAAAAATTAAACCTTTTCTACTATCCAGTTACTCTCCCGTTGTCTTTCGTGCAGCTCCTAGCTGGCTTCATGCATATTGGCACAGCATCTTGATGATGTGTCTGAGAGATAAAATGTAGGTCTAGAACCATTCACTTTGAGCGTACCCTAGTGAATTTAACTTTTTTGGCACAATGATGAATGTCCTCTCTTCTTCATGCAGATCTACACAAAGAGCTAATCTAATTTAGATATTATTTAAAAGTAAAATCAGTCTGCTGTGCTCTGCCTGTCACTCTTGGAGTACATTGCCAGTTAGAGTATCATAGACACCAGTTTAAGGTTTATGTTTAGCAAGATTTAAGGTATCATATTTCTGTTAATCCCATTATTTAGCATTTCCCTTTGCTAAGATGCAGATAGGCAGCAGGCACAATAATGTAAGTCCCTTTATATACAGCATACAGACAGTCGGAGGTCCAGGATTTTCTGCGTTTTCTTTACACTGCTGTAGTGTAAAAATGCCTGACTTCATACTGCTAACAATACTTTATTCATTTCTTAGCCCTGGGATCCTGTGAGGCTTCAGTGTGGAGTGACATTTCTGATCCTGTTCCCAAGTTGTGGCAGCATAATGCCTTTACATAGGGGAAAAAATAGTTCCCAGCCATACAAAACAATTCGCCTTATTTGGACCTTCTGCTCTCAGTCCCTGTGTTTTGATGCTAGGCTATGCAGGTTCTTTTGCATAGCCAAAAAAGAACCCAACAGAAAACCAAACCCAAAACTAAATCGCTGACCTTGTACATACAGCTCATACAGTCATGCCTGTACCATGTCTGTCTTTATGGTAGTACTGTATTTTGTGTGATTTTGGGGTATATTTACATATTCACCTGCCATACAAGTATTGAGATGATTTTCATTTAAACTGTAGAAGAGTAGCTGAGACGTGCACACAGGCTGCCGTGCAGATAATGCTGCATATTTTGCCCTTCTTTATGTGGAAGTCAAGCTTCCATTGTTCTTAATCTTTGTTGTCTGCCAGCGTATCAAAATAACAGGCTGAGACAGCAAGCATTTCCAAAAGTATCCTAATAAATATTTTCTTGCTACATAAGTGCACCTTAAAAAGTGTGTTTAAAGAGGACAGGTATTATCTTAGTTTACTGAAGCTGAATCAATAAACTGCAGTGCTTCTAATAAAGCCACTCAGTGTCTGGGTTTAACTAATGGCTGATTTTCACGGCTTTGACAGTGAGCTGTGTGCGTTATTTTCTCCTGATATTGTAAAAATAATGAGAGCAAATTAGAACAATCAGTTTACCCCGATCGCTGCTGATTGGAGGTGATGGGCAATATGGCAGCGGGTAATCCATCTTCGGGCTCCTGTCACATTAACTTCAGCAGTGTGGAAAAGATCAGGCGGAGCGAGTGGGAATCCTGCCCAATCAGAGAGCTGAAATTAATGAGAAGAGCATTGTTCTGTGATCAACCTTTTAATTAGCAAGAGTGGAGACGGAGGGAGTGATGAAGCTGGCAGCACAGCTGCACAACGTTGGGCATGTTTTCGGTGAGGGGGAGGAAAAACATGGGTTTTAAATTACCCCTTCTGTGCTCCCTGTACACCGGCAGTGTGTCTTCATTCTAACCCCCTTAAAAGATCTTAATAAACAGCCACATCCAGGTTAATTTTGCAAACGTGGCTGTTACTAATGAGTAGTTTCGAAGTAGGTCGTTTCGGGGGTCATTTAGGAAAATGTTGATCACTGTTTACAAAAAAAAAAAAGAGAGAGAGAGATAGACAGGGTTTGGTGTTAAAAGTTTCACTGCATCAAGGAGAGAAGAGGAGGGAGATGGATAAAATTAGAGTAAGGGACTGCCTGTTTTAATACTCCTCTCCTTATTTAGTGTATGTTTGAAATAAGATTCCTTAGCATATATTTGAAACGAGACTCCTCAGTTAAAAATACTATGTGTGCCATGTGGCTTTCAGCAGCAAAAAAAGAGGAGACATCAAATACTGGGTTGATTTCCTAATGCTCATTTTTGTTTGGTTTTTTTTTTTCTGATGTGGTTTTTTTTTTCCCCAGTATTTTTCCATTTATTCACTTAACAGCAAGAAATTATAATTAAAAATATTTGACTGCTGTAATGGCTAAGATTGACTTGATTTTTTTTCCTAATGGTTTGAGAAAATCACAGTTTTCTCAAGTACATTCTAAAAACAGACTCTGGAGTTAATGGCTGTCAGTTCTGAATACCAGTCTTAGGAAAATCTTTGTTTTTGTAAAGGGAAAAAATAACGTGGGGAAAAAAAGTGGTATTATGGAGCAATTTCTGGAAAGGAAAATAAGAAATGTTAGAAAATAGTGTTTGCAGTGGGAACACAGCTACTTCTGATTACCACAGTTCCTGTTCTTCCCTCCTTCCTCTCTGTATTGTTTTCAGGCAATTCTTTTCTCCTTCCCCGTAATTCCCAAAGGAGTTGCAGTGGTAGAAGAGCGAGGCTCCGTCACTCTGTGCACAGCAGCTATGCTGCTTTCCTTTCATTTTTCCAATCAGGACACAGGCTCTCTTCACTTTTAGGTATTCCACTTTCTGATGCTGAAAAGCAAATAAACTCCTGTCAGTTTGCAAGAGAAGGCAGAAGTCAGTGCCCTGCACACAGCAAACCATACGGGCTGTTTATGTGAGTTGTGAGCTCACACCCAGCAGCACCTTCGTGTTGCCTGCTTTGGGTAGGTGGCAGTGTGCTGGGGAGGGAAGCTGCTGCAGGTGAAGTTGGCTCCTTTGGGGTGTAGTTCCAGGCAGGTCTCACCATCTTTGCTTACTGTAGTATTTGGAACTTTTCTAGTTTGTAAGGATGATGTAGTCTCTTTCTTTCTCATCCCTCTTTAATAAATGAGGGCTTTGTATGAGTTTGGTGGTGTACACATTGTTTTTATATGCTGAAGGACACTACATCTCCACAAAGAAGTTAACCTGGTAAATCGTAGATTTTTTGTACCATCGAATCAGTTGTATTTGTAATATAATATTGAGCAGGACTTGCAGTTCCGTTTGTAAAGGTTGTCTTAATATTTTCATTTGTAAGAAACAGTTCCAATTTTTTATAACTTTGTCACTATTTAACCCTTTGAAGTAACATTTTATTTCAGCGTCCCACTCCTGCAGCAGCCTGAGGCAGAAACAAAATTTGGTGTGTGGGATGAATAGTATTCACTTAACAAACAGCTGTTCAATATTTTATTTTATTCATATTGCTTGTTCTGTGCCCCAGGCTGTATTTATTGCATGCCTTTCAAGTCCTGATCAGAATATGGAAATACAGACTTCCTCCTGGGGGTTTCCCCTGCACTTTCAGTGCTTCACGAACCTTAATTAATCCTTCCAGTGTTTCTTGGGGTGAGTGTTGGACTCACAGCGTTCCTTTTTTTGCAGAGAAGTTCAAAACTTACTTTGACAACTGAAACCTAGAAAGGAAATAGTTTATTTATGGTGAGCAATGAGGTCTCACGGGAGGAATTATAGATTAGGAATTATATCCCCAGATTTTGAGATATCTTTTGTCTTTGTCATATTCTGCTTTTCTATCTCAGTTCTTCCATCTATGAAAGGATAATGCTGCTTAATATTTTCTCATTAGACTTTTGGGAATCTAGACACATGGTATCAGTTGAAGCATGTTTTGTAATTAAGCACTACTTTTCTTTATATACATCTAACGTTGATTTGGGTTCTGTTGTTATGGCATCTTCTCTCTCCTCAGGACCATCTACATTTTTAAAGGGCTGTGTTAGACATGCATCAAGGGAAAGATGCACTTACCAATGGTTGCATTCCAATGGCAGTCAAATATGATCCTTGTGGGAGGCAAGTGGAAAGTCTAAGAGAAAGTGAACAGTTACTAAGCCAAATGTTTTTGTGGCATAAAACACCAAAAGCTCTCCAACCCTTTTGTTCTCCTTTAATAAAACTCAAGACCCAGTAAATTATTCCACAGCTGCTTAAATCAATTTGTCAGTTTCCAAAGAGATTCCCCTGTGGGTGGAAACCAAGTGGTAAAATCTTGCCCCACAGTAATCATACTGCAGGAGAATAACTGGAAAGATGCAATGCGTTGCAGAATCCACCTTAAGTATGGAGCTTACCACCGTGACTCTGTAATGGGATGTCCCAACATGGGGTATAATCTCATAAATACTGTAAATATGCCACTTGTGAATTAATAGACAGCCTTGGGATTGTTAATGTTTACATATATGTTTAAATGAACATAGAGCCAATATTAATTCTTTTTTAACCTAATCAAATAATTTCATTCTAGCTCCTGGCTGAGTTTTGCGAGTGTATGTTTTTATCCGTGTTGAATTTCTTGGTTGGGGGTTTTTTTGATACTATTTTCAGTTACTTTGATTTAAAGCATTTCACATATTTCCACATTCCATTGTCTATATTCTGCATTGTCTCTGTGCAGACTTACGGCCTCTCTTTCATCCCCACTCTGATTCTCTCTGTTTGGGGCCTTTGGTTTGAGAGCTGCTTTGAGACCGGAGAACATTGTCTTCACAGCAAACTGGGTGAAAAGTCATTCCCTGAGATCGTTTTCTTCACCTTTTTTGATCTGATCTCTTCGATGTTTTTCTCTGCCATCTTTCAGGATCACAAGAGCTATGTGTAGAGTGTTACTGCTTAGTGGCTTCTCCTTGAGGCTCGGTCAGCTTAGGGAGCTTGGGCATAACTCCACAACGCCCTGTGATGCAGCTGCATAGTATCTCAAGAGAAAAGGGATGTGTTAGCCACACTCTGACAGGAACCTGCAGAGAGCCAGGAGTAAAAGTTGGCCTGTAGCTCTACTGGCAGTGGTAGTACATCTGCTGCAACTACAAGCTCATCTTTTGCATAGGTATGTGCTCGCTTTCTGGACTCCCACCAGCTTTAATCACAGGTTCAAGAACCATCACCTCTTTAAACTCCCTTGTTGAAAAGTAATAGCAAATTTCATATATCAGAAGGTTTTGTATGTTTTTTGTAGCTGTATTAGTAATACTCTTCTTTATACTCTTCAGCATATAGCATTACTCTTCCACAGAAATCCTTCTTTTCTTAATGCAATAGTATTTATTATAGGTGAAACATTTTAAAATTTGAGATTCAAAATTTTCACTGGATTTTAACTGTCCCTTCTCATATAAGCAGTATGATTCAACATGTGATGCACAGTAATTTTGTTTCTTGGGTAATGAAACACGGTATCTGTTCTATAAAGTGTAAATGCATTAAACTCCTTTTGATAATAATTTTAAAACACAAGGATAACATTTATTTTAAGACAAATAATTTTGTAAGTTTACTTATTAAGGGTTTTTTGTTAGCTAAACAGTTACTTATAAACTGTTCCAAAATGTAATTTTTCTTTAAAGAGATTATAAAGCCTTAGCTGTACTAATGAAATTAATGCATATTTTAAAGTACTTGTTCCTGAAATATATCTTGTAGTTCCCATGAAGGTGGGGTCAGAGAAATGTGAATTTATACATTGCATAGATAAGTTATCAGTTGGGAAATGGGAGCAGCACTGTTGTGTCTGCAGTCTCGTATCCTGCAATAATGCTTAATAGAATAAAGCAGTTCTCATAGGACAACCTGATGTCTTGCCCTCAGTTTACTTCCAAATATGTAATTACCTTTATTTCTGATCATTTATTACCATAGTAACTTCTTTGGATCAAGTACTGACAGGTAGAATCCCTTCTAATATGAAAAACCAGATCAACAGGCTTCAAATCCTGTCCCCAGGTGGAGATACATTTTCTTTCAGACTTTCCTGATACTGCACTAAAGAACTTTTCATCTTATGTGGGACCTCAAGTGACTCAACATAAATCTGTGTGGAGGTCAGACATTTGCCTCCATCTGCTTTCTCTCAAAGTAAATCACTATCAACTGGCAGAACAGATTTTGATCCTGATGGTCATAAGATGGTCACACTGGGATTCAACTGGCACCTATCTGAGTTTTTGCTCTCTGCAATCCCAGGAGTTTTCAGATAGCCCCTGCAGTCTACACCCACGTAACTGGTTAGTTAAAGGCACAAGACAGCAACAGTATTGAAATCAACCATGTAACTTTTCTTCTAATTGTGGAAACAATAGAAAATTGGCCCTGGAGAAAATGGAGTTCATAGTTAGAACATCTTGCTGCCTAGCAGATCTTGGCCTGATCTTCCCAGTAAGATCTTGAAGGCAACTTCTCCAGCAAAAGTGGCTCTATCAGGGTCTCTTAAGGTCACATGCATTACTCACATCCAGATCTTCATCTCATGTCCAAACATCACATGAATGAAGAACTAAAGGTCTGTCACAGATCCTGTGAGATTTTACCTGGAGGCAGTGAAGGTATGAAAAGAGATAATCTCTGTTCCCATGTAATACATTTATTATAAATGCATCAGACACCATGGGGGATATCCTGTGAAACCAGTGGAAAGCACAGTGAATATCACCTCAGGGCAGTCCGAAGTTACTTGGAAGTTTCCTGAAGGCAAGATCAATGGAGAAAACCTCACCAGAATAAGTAGTGTTCCTGCATGTCATGTGCAAATCAGCAGCGCAGCACATGGTGGGAAGGTGTAGGTTGTTCATTTCATAAATCTCAGATAGGCTCAAGCTCACTGGCCACATGCCAGGCTGAAAATTGACAGCTCTTCCAGTCATCCATGAGAGAGGAATGAAGCCCCATCTTTGTGTATTAACAAAGTGGATTCTGCAGTCCCATCAATGTTCTCTACTCTTGAAAGTCAGTTTGCTTAGTTAACAATCAGCAAGTTTGCATCTGTGCCTTCTCAGTTATGCTCTGAGCTGTGAAGTGATGAATGTCCTCTTGCAGAACAGGACATTACCTGCTTTGTTACACAAGAAGGGCTGGAAGGAGGATCCAGGGAACTACAGACACATCAGTCTGACCTCGCTGCTGGGGAAGGTCAAGGAACAGATCATCTTGAGTACCATCACGGGGCACATATGGGACAAACAGGTGATCAGGCCCAGTCAGCACAGGCTTATGAGAGGCAAGTCCTGCTTGTCCAGCCTGATCTGTGATAAGGGAAAGGCTGTGGATGTCATCTACTAGACTTCAATAAAGCCTTTCATGTCATATCCCACAGCATTCTCCTGGAGAAACTGGCCAAGCCCAAACAGTGGTGGTGAATGGAGTCAAATGCAACTGGTGGCCAGTTACCAGTGGTGCTCTCCAAGGCTCAGTATTGGGGCCAGTTCTGTTTAGTATCTTTATTGGCAATATGGACAAGGGGATCAAGTACCCTTAGTAAACTTGCAGACAACACTAAATTGGGTGGAAGTGTTGGTCTGCCTGAAGTTGTCAGATTACTGCCCTGAACTGTACTTCAGGTATTTACAGTCTTACATACATGTAAAGATTTAATCCTTTTGGATGATGCAGTGACACAACCTGCATCCTTCTAAAAGGAAGAGGAAGCTTTGACAAATCACTGCATCCTCCAACTTGTTACTGTCAGGTATCGTGGTCCCTTGATTTTCCTGGAATATTGTTCTGCCCTGTGCTATACTCAGCAAATACTACTGCTTGACTGGAATACAGAATCACCAGTAGTCACTGCCACTAATTGGCAGATTCTAAAATTTATAGTTTTCTCGGAGGGAACTTGTAATGGGAAATAACTCATGTTGTGCAGTAAAAGCAACTGTTCCATATTTTCCTTCATGTATATTTAACACAATCTGTAATTTACTAAAATAGATTTGAATTAGTCTGCCTGTGGAAGCTCATACCTAAGATAACTTCAGCAAGGCAGGCAGGCAGTCCCTTGTTGCTTGTAACCGATGGCTTAGTTGAGGCTGCAGCTTGGATGGAGACAGCAGTAGTTGCTGTATACGTTGCTGAACCTTACTGTTGAGGAAAATTAAAAATGAGCAGCAAAGTAGTTGTGCTCACAGTCCTGAAAATAGTATTCAAGGTGGCTGCAATTAGTTATTTTACCATAATAATGAATCTTGACAGGCAAGTAGTCCTTACCTGCTTAACTCATGTAACTAGACTGATTGGGTTCTGTGCCCAATAGGCAAACTTGCCTTTATGATGCCCTGAATTTGTGAAATGCAATAGGTCTATCCTAAATGTGTGTACACAGATTCAGATTTAACTGCCTTCTCGTAACATTAAAGTCTGAAAAACTCCTGTTGCTTCTCAACATACAGTGAAACCTTTGTAACAGTGACAACAAACTGAGAATTTAGTTACAACACAACTAAAATATTTCAGTGTTGTTTTTTTGACCCCACTTCTCTCACTTTAAACAACTGCTTTTGTGTTTAGACTAACATTCATTTAGAAGAAAATAAAAGTGAAAACCACTTAACAACTATACTACAAAAAATTAGATTGTTAATTAAGTAGGACTTGTAATTTCTCAGCAAAGAAAGCTCCCTCTCTGACAAGTAAACCTTCCTTATAGGTCTTTGATTGTAGGTAATAAAAATGTTTTTAATTCATGCCAATTATGTGCATTTGTTGTTTTCTTTCAAGTCACTGTATTTTACAAAATTGTGTGAACTACAGAGCTGAATCAGGTTGTTCTCCTGCCATGTTGATTTAGATCTGTCAGCCCTATTCTGGATCGTAATTTGTAATCCCAAATAGTTCTGAGGTGGGTTGTAATGGGAGTATTTCAATGTTTAATTTAGAAGATTGCAGATGATTAGACTTCACAGGCAGTTAATTAATTGTAAAACCTGAAACTGGTTTTATAACTGGTTTTATAAGTGAAGATAAGTTTGGAATTTAGTAATTTGTGGGGAGTATCAACTGAAGTTCCTAGAGAACACATGCATCATAAAAAATTGACAGTTTTTGAAAATTTTTAAGTAGTTGGATGGATGTAATTCTAAGTCAATATTGGATATCTGAACAAATGAATGCTGCCTGCTCTCAACTTGTGAAGCCAGAGGACAGGTGTATCTGCAGTACTCTTGAAGAACCTGAAGAACTCTTGAAGTAAGAAAGACAGAGAAAGAGCTGCCAGCTGATTTCCTAAAGGGAAGGGAGATATATTGCTGCTAATATACAGAAGTGATCACAGATCTAGAAAGTTTAATTACTTGGTCATGTATGTGGAGGGAGCTGCTGCTGCTGTCTTCCTGCAGTGTGGTCAGCACCACCTTTTTACCTGTCTCATTCAGACCTAAGCCACAGCTCTGTAGAGGTGGAGGGAGAACAGATGGATTGTGGTGTCAGCCCAAGAGATACCCAGCTGAAGGTCACCAGCCCAGCTAACAAATCTGCAACTGCAGAGGTCTTGCTTTCACTTGAGATGTCCTTTCACTGCTGCTGGACAGGTCAGATGTCACACTATAATCCTCTCCTGCCACGTGCAAGAGGTGTGGGGAGAGAGAAGTTGTTGCCAGTGCTTTTCTCCAAGTCCTCTTATGGGGATAAAAGGAACGGCCTTAGATGCCATCTATACTGCAGAAGGAAGGTCTGTGTGTCAGGATTTGAGTGCAGCAGCAGGACTGTGTACAGAGTTCGGGCCCAAAATGGCAAGGACAGCTGTCAGATGGGACTGAGGGACATCGGCAGGCGATGTTGGGAAGTTTTGGTCAGGTGCTTCTGTCATCTACTCGGGTCTAGTTACTTCTAGTCTTTCTTATTGGACTTGTCAGAAACATAAAAACGTAGCTGTGGATAGCCTAGCACATCCTTCTGTATTTTCTCATCTCTGTCACATACAAATATTAAAATCACAAACTTCTAAACCCAGGCGATGTTCTGAAGTCCCCCAGTGGTTACACGTCAGAATTGCTGTGATGAGTAAAGAAACTTACCTAAAGCATGTCCTCCCTAGGGCACTTACCTTTGGGATGTGAGTTGTTGCCATGTCTGTATTGATTTTGGAGTGGTATCTGGGTGTCTCTGTTTGAGAAAACTCAACATTAAATTTTTTCATAACACACTCGACTTTTGAATCTGCTTTGGAAGGCTGTGGAAACAATGAGTACTGCTGCATTTTTTCTGATTGGTGAAGTGAGACCATGCCTTTACTGACGAATCTGTTTTGTTTAGTTTTACATGACAGATTTGTTTGCTGACACTTGACGGGAAGTTTACACTTGTGTGGTGCCGTGTCCCTTTGTGACATTGCCCTCAACAGCACCTTTGGTGCAGAGGCTTCATTCCCAGCATTAAGCAGTGCTTTGTCTTTGTGTGAAGTGTGTTGGGACACATCTATTTAACTGATAGACTTGTGAATGGAGTGACTTGCCTATGGCAGCACAGGAAGGGAGTGGGAGAGTGAGGAGTAAAACTCGAAAGACTTGGCTCCCATTTCCCTTTCTCATTTTTACATCTGTACTGCCAGCTTTCAGTTTATCAAGAATTAATAAGTAATAACCTATGATTGAAAAGGGCTGACACTCTTTCTGTCACAAGATGTTTCTCTGTCTTCAGCATTGTGCAGAACTCAGCAGTGTTGCACCTTTTAGTTTTACTTAAGCGGCGTTACTCAATATTTAATGTGAAACAGAAACGCACAATTCGCAACTGCAGTCAGCTGCATTGGGATGTTTGTCAGCCAAAAGCGGGGTGAGGTAGCAGGACTTTTTTATGCCATGAAAACTGAAAATTTTCAGCAACTTTTTCATTTAGTTTCCTGCTACATTTCACATTGTACAGGCAGCTGACATGATAATCCTTCAACTTGTCCTAAATTACATTATAAAATAGAGATCAGTTAATTATAGCAATCTGAGTATTTTTAATTGGTTATAGAGGGAATTTCTAATGACACTTGTTTCTTTTGAATTTCAGATAAACTAGTGGATGCATTCTTAATTATGCATGTGACAAAAAAGTAAATAAAGTAAAAATTACAAACAACGCTACCCAAGATTGCTTTGAGTGAGATCAGTCACAGCTTAGCATCTATGGCTCTTCTGTTTGGAGAGTGCTAGAGGGAGCTCTAACCCCTCGATCGAGGAATAAGCTGTCAATGGTGCATCTCAGAGTCTGGGCTCTGGTAGGAAACATTGACTTTTTTTGATGTTTTAATTTTATTTTGTAGCAGGAGGTTGCATATGGTTTTTCCAGGCATAAGCCCAAATTGCTCTTCCTAGATGAGAAGATGCAAATAGTACATTTGCAAGTGTACTATTATTAGATTTAATACAGGCTATTGTGAGCTACCTGAAAATACAGAAAACAAGTGAGAGGTATCACAGAGGCGTTTAGCAAATAGTGAATGCTAAAGTCTTAATAGTCCTTTCCTTTCACAAAGGAGAAAAATTCACACCATAGAAGACCTAATGATATTTAAAAGAGGACACATTTTAAACTGTTGGAGGTAGAAGCTACTTTACTCAGCATGTAATAGGTTCTTAGATGTTTAGCCAATTATTATAGTAGGAGTTATAGAAAGCATTGGTGGTTGTTAGATAAATTTACAATGGGATGCATCAGTGCATGAGGATGGGAGAAATTTCTCACATCATATGTTCCACACTGATAACATTCTTGATATGACAGGAAGGTAACTCTCAGAAATGGGATGAAAAAATGCAAAGAAAACTTGGGGTTTATTTGTAGAAAGGGAAATGTAGGTGAATTGATGCATTGTTTATTAACAAACTCACTAAAAGGAATAGCAGAATCATTACTTTGAGTGAAGGAACATTATGTGGAAAATACAGGATGTTGAAGGACCAAGTGAGGCTAGCAGTTCTATTTTGCCATAATTTACTGGGGGATTTATATTGTTTAAATGCTACATTCAAATGCGTCCGCTTTGATTGAGTGTACTGTAGTGAATAGAATAATGGAGAGCTCCCTTCCTCCTTTAGTTTGGGGTATTTTTCTGAAGGATTATTGGCAGCTAAACACTGAGCCAAGGAGGAATCCCTAGTGGAACAGTCTGTGACTTGGGCTTCTGAGTAATGCAATTTGAGTGTCAGCTGATAGGGATAAAGTCTGCTCAGCTGTGGAGCCGCATACGCCTTCCTGAAGTGCTGTTATGGTTAGACCTGGTCACTTGCTGTAGCAGAGGGTACTGGTTTCTGTCTTTCTTCTGTCATGTGCTTTCATATATCAGCAGCAATTGGCTGTTAACCCAACTTAATGCAATTTCTGAAGATACAGAATTCATTGTCCTTAGCATGTATTTTTGGAGTGTGTTCCTCAGGTCATGAATCTCTTGCCAGGTACCAATGAAAGAATGGACCAACACAATCTTAAGATATAAAGTCAAAGAAAACTTCAAGGTAGGATGGACTTCTGGAGATCTGCAGTTGAACTGCCTGTTCAGAGGAGGATTACTTCACATCCAGTTCATTTTGCTTGGAACTTTGTCCATTCATATTTTGAATGTCTTCTTTTTAATGTCCAGAGCTTTGCTTGCTGCACCCTGTTGTTGTTGCCCCTCTTCCTGTCATTACACACTTATGAAAAGATTCTGTCTTGCTTTCCTCTGTAACCTCCCTTGAATTAGTGGAAGGCTGGCAGATAGCCCCCAGTCTTCTCCAGGCCAAACACATCCATCTTCCTTAGCAATCCTGCGGGTCTTCCGTGGGAACCACCCCAGTTTGCTGGGAAGGTAACATTTGACTGAAAGGTTAGCACAACAGCTCATCTCAAGAATACATAGCTCATTAGCGAGTGAGGGTTACTGGATAACCTTCTAGGGGTTATAGAGGGCTACAGGGCAAAATCCCAAGATTTTGGCTACAGAGCACTGACCATCTTTAACTTAGCACTGTGCTAGAATATTTAATGGATTTGTCTTCTTACAGCTGCCTCTGTGGTGGCTGCAAACAGCGGTAGTATTGCTATCAGTCAGTGTGAGCTGCTGAGATGTCCTCTTCTAGATCTGGCTGTACTGGTAGAAAAGAATACCATGCAGCCTGCACCTGGCTGCTGCAGGTTGCTGCCCTCCAGGATCTGTCAGCAAAACCGCAAACCTGCTCTCAGTTAAGATTAGGTGTTTTAGTGTAGACAGTTTAAGTAGAAGGTCTCTGCTAACAAGCTTATTTTGACTGAAATAGGTTAGGGAGTGCTTGTGTAGCCAACTCCCCCAGCAGATCCAAGGAGTACATTTGCAATGGGAGCAGAGCACATACATGAATCTTGTGCTTCTTCAGAATGCTGCTGGGTTTTTGTTTGTTACATCTCTTCAGTATGCCTGGAAATATGCAGTATTCCTGTAGATGGGAAATGTTATATGATACCCAGCATGTATATTCCTGACTTCCAGTTCTGAATTTCTCACATTGCCTTGGCCAAGCACTTTGGTGTGCATGTGTCCTCTTTGTTGTTGGTAGTAAAATGCATCTCAAAGGAAAAACTCATGGAAAATGCTACTGAGTAAGCCATCTTGGAGGGCTTGTGTTTCTTGGTGCTAAAAGCTTTACATTGGCAGAACCAAGTGATTTTAAAATCTCAATGGTGTTATTGAGAGCAGATAACAGGTTTTTACGATCATTCTCTCCCTCTGTTTTGGTGTTGTTCACAGTGGTATCAGTCTTCACTGTTACTTCAGCCATGTTTTGAATCACTTGAGTCCACCTACCTCTTCCTGGCTTTCTCTCTGAGTTAAGGGAGCACTTGAAGAAAGAAGGAAATCAGCAGTAGCATCCATAAAGAGTGACTTCACTCAGGCAGTAGATCATGCTTGAGTGTTTTAAAAACAGAAGCAACTGTTCCAGAAAACTATGAAACTGCTGCTTAGAGCATTGTTTACTTATGCCTCTCCCTGACATAAATGAGCGCTTTGCTGCTACTGTCCATTACCTGATGACTTTAGTAGACTAGTTCTCCAAGTCATAATGTGCATATTCCTTCCCTCCATTAACAGTAATAACACATAATGGTCCCAGCAGTTCAACTCTGGTTCTGGTAGCCATGCCCAGGAAGAAAGTGTTTCCTTTGGTGGAAGAGATTTGTTGTTACTGGAGTGTCTGCTTTGAAATTTGTGTATGATCACTTTACAGCTAGTAAAAGGTGTGCTCTGAAATCTATCTCTTTAAGAGTGATCGTGCTTGCCCTCCCCCCCATATGTCTAGATATGCATTTGGTCAGGGATCATAGTTTGGGAAAGTAACATATGCCAGTGCTGTGCTGATGTAAGCAGATTTCTCATCAGTGCTTGTTATTGGCAAAGACAACTTGGAGATGAGGAGGAGGAGTGGGACTCCCAATTCACATCCATTCCAGGCATCAGAGAAATTTTATTTTGGAGGTTTTTGTCAACACTTAAAATCTAGGTGGGAGACCTATATCGAAGGAAAGTTTACAGTAAGAGCTATGAGATTCCAGACAATTAAACTTTATTGGCCTGTCTGAAACATTAAGTATTAGCTTAGAAGAATAGTTTTTAATCTCCTCTCCCTGTTGCTGTTTACTGTGTAGCAGTGTGGGAGGGGAACATCCTGTCCAGCAGGGTATTATTGCTGCTCTTTGTATAACCTATGTGCAAGTGCCCATGGCTCAGTCCTGTCTCCCCAGTCCCTGGAGAGACTCCCCATGTTACTTCTCTGCAGCTTTTCCTGGTCCTGAACAGAATCAGCCTTTTCCCTTTCTTCTGTGTCTGAGGTAATATCCTTAGCCGGGTGCCCTCCAGGCTGACACCATATCATAGGTACTTAGATGGTACCTCTGAAAACTATTGCCCTCCTAGGATTTCAGAAAGTGCAGCAGGTTGGGCGGCTGTGTCCAGCGTAATTCCAGTGATCTTTCATCTAGATGTATCCTTTCTTACAAAGCTTTTCTGCAGTGTGATTAGAAACCAGATGTGGACAAGCAACCTAAAGCTCCAGAGAGGCAAAATTGCTATTTCCTTGGGTGCTCTTAATTTCAGCATGTGTGTTTTGAATTTTCTCTTGAAAATAAACAGTAGAGATGCTGTGGTTTCTTTCATGGTGCTTTCTTTTTGACTCTCAGATGTGATTGATGATCATCTACTTCTGGGTTATGTTCGTTTTTCAGAATGTTTCAGTGAGCTTTGCAGCGTGGAAAGTAATTCAGTACTGAGCGAGTAAGTCCATATATGAGCTAAACCCATGGTTAACCTCACAGAGGCTGTTATGTGAGATGGAGGCGGGCAGAAATGGGTAGATTCTAAACTGAGCTTTTAAAATAAAAGTAAATGGAGTGAGTTGTTTAATGACCTAGCATTGTAGCCTTGCTGTCAACTCAAACACTGGAAAAGCAGGTTCATCCTGCAAAGGAGAAAAATGAGGAGTTGGCTGCCCTACTCATGTCTCTCAGGTGCTATGCCTCATGAGATCGTGTTTTTTATGGTGAGACAACCCCTCACCACCCCCCAATTCTCAAAGCAAAGGAGTTCTTTTATAGGAAACTACTAGTGAGGAGCTGCAAAGGAATTTCTTTCCTCTTTGCTTAGCCTTGGCAGTCTGGGAATCAGTTCTGCAGCATTTGGTCATTGCAAGCCTGAAAAAGAAGCCCTAGAAATTGAACCTGTATCCTCTTAATTATGGTGTTACTGCCTTTAGGCTGTGCAAACAACATCCTTTGAACTGGATTCTCAAATAACTATCTCTGCCATTAACATGGAGGGCTGGCATACCTCAGTTCCGTTTCACCATTTTTGTTACATTGCTGTGGTTGCATTGTTGTGGCATTGAGTGCTACTTCATCATGGCCAGTAGCAAGCAGTTCCATGATCACACCAGTAGCTTTGGGAAAGCCAGCTGGGCTGAGGTTCTCTGGCTAAGAGCACCTTTGCAGGCATCAAACCAAATCATCGTGTGGCCCTGCTGGTGCTTTTTAATCCCTCTGCTTTTCTCACATGCTTCTAACTTGATCCAGAATTCCCAAGCTTTGCTGCTGGTGAAAGTAGTTTCATGTTTTGGATTCATGGTTGTGGGCATTTTTAATGTGGTCAATCTTGAAGAATATTCAGGATGTAGAGGCAAGCATGGCTTTGCTTTCTTTGTGAAGTTCCTGTCTTTCCCTGCCTTCCTCAGTGCCTGGACATACACCTCTGTGGTTCCTTTCTTTGTCATTCCATTGCTTGGGTTTTTTTCCCCAGTGTCTTTTATCTTGTGAGTAAAGTTTGAACAGTACGCAGAAAGTTAACTGCCTGGAGTCTTTTAAATATAAGTAACACGCACCCAGTAATAAGCTGTCGGTTGTTTTTTTGCTGCCTGCAAAGAAACATAAACACAGCGCTCATTTCTGGCAGGTTTTTACTGTCAGAGTTTCTCCTATTATATTTATCTTACAATTTGCCAGGGGGTGAAGTTATTAAGTTTTAGCAGCAGCCATCGATCAAGTTCACAAGTTAACACGATAAAGGCTCTGTGCCGCTCCGATCCGGGAAAATGATGATCCTCACTCGGTAATTAACTAAATGAGAAAGTTAAATCTTACTTGAGAGCTGGGAGAGATGAAAGAGAGGTGTTTGTCAGTTTCTCAGTGGAAATTAGAAGCAGTTTTCTGCAATTCCCTAAGCTGCTGCTCTGTCATATTTTACATAAGCACTGGGAAAACGTCTTGTAATTAGTGCTGTCATGGAGGATTTTTTTTGCTGAAGGATGTTGGAATAATTCATTAGATTATCAAGAAAGGCTTGTGTCCTGAAATGATTAGCACAGTGAAATTTAAACCATTAACGATAACAAGTTTAGAGCTTGCTGCAGTGCAGAGGCACCCAGGGTATGTCTGTGCCTATTTCAATCATTTCTTATAATTAAACATTATGTCCTCTTTTTTCCTCCCCTTCACTAAGACCCATCCAAAATTCCTGTTAAGGTGGCTCTGTCTAGATCAGTGACTTAACCACGGTGCAAGCAATTGGAGGTGAACACTGCAGTTGCAGGGAAGCAGTAAAGGACATTTGTCTGTGTCAGAGCCTGTAGTCCCAGTGAGTCCAGGAAGGAGTGAAGAAGCCCAGTATGACCTGTTGGTACTGAGACGTGGAAGAGAAGACCTTTCCTTTTATCTAGGGGGAGATTGAAATTTGCAGTGGTGGTCTAAACTCTCAGTATTTTCAGAGCTTCAATGTGAAGATGTCTTGAAGGTTCAGAAAGTCCCAAACCTTGCTGGGATGATTTAAGCCATTCTTAATACTGGGAGACAGTTTATCTTTGACTTTAAGAGATGTCTTCTTGCCTTGAGAAACACAAAACCTGAATTCATCTACCCTGTGAAAGGTGCCTGAACAAAGTCCTCTGCAATGACTAGAGGATGTAATTTTTTAAAAAAATATATGAAAGTTGTGACCACCTCTGTTGGTGGGTAAACACTATTGCTGTACTACTATCACAAAAGTTGCTTGGTTTGGGTTTTTTTCTGTGCTTTAGGAGGCTCCCTTGGTCCCCTGTACTGAACAAAACCAAAAGTAACCTTGGTTGTCATATATGGGTTACAGCTGTGATTTACCGTTGCTGTTCTGTTTTATATGCAGAGTGGTAGATTTATCCAATCTTTATTTATCTGTGTTGAAATATTGCACCTTCCCACAGTTGCAAGCCATTATTTAGATTAAAGTCCTTTCATATATTAGTCCTCTTCTACTTCACTGGGCATACAAATGTGCTTTGTGTTAAATGTAGCCATTTGGAGAAATGGTCTTGTAATTACGGGCTGCAGTGGAGCATGGTACGTAGATCCCTGAGCTAGTACCAACCTGAGGCACTCAATCCCCTGGGTTTCCTGGCACAGCTTATGGGCTCGGGCTCAGCATTGTTGGAGGACACCTCTGCCATTCCTGCAGATGAGTCATGGTGCCCAGAACCAGCTGGGGCACCTCTCAGCCCTCACATACAGGGCTTTGTGAAAAGGGAGTCAGTAAAGATTCATCTGTTCCAACTTAGTAGTTTGCTCCGTTATACCCAAATTTCCTCCCAGATGATGAACTACCAGTGCTTATTCTTCTTTGCAACGTTTGGAAGTGAAGCTTATAAAAATGTGATTGTATACTGTGCATTTGGATGAATATTTACCCTAGCAGCATGGATAGCAAGTGGAACAGGTTTCTCTTTTTCAGGTGAGGCCTGATTATTGTATCAAGAGAGGGAGGAGGCTATAGATGATTTAATAATGCAGATGCTTGATGATGTTGCTTTGTGGATGCTTTTTTTTGCAATAGGCCTTTTTCACTGAGCTGTCAGTAGATTTTCAGGAATCTGTAAATTCAAATTCTAGAATTTTGGTTCTAAACTGTTGTTTGAATGATTTGGGAGCCCTGTCAGTTTACCTGTCTCTACTCTGCAGAACTGGTGTGTTCATGACATGTCCTGTCCTCTTGGTCTCCTGCTTGCACAAACCATAGGACTTGCTGGCCACACCTGGGCTTGTACTCACTCCTTCTGGTGGGAAACCAGAGCAGGCAAGGGTGCAAACCAGGTCTCAAGCTGACATTGTAAGAATGCAGCTAAAGTATGAAACGAAAAAATATGGTGTTATCATGTCCACTAATTTGGACATAAACACTGTAACATGCTTTTCGTAGCAAAACCACTTTATAAACCTGGAGTTTCACTTCCAGAGCTGTTAAAAGTGCTGGTCAATGGACTCTTTAATTTACTCATTATTCCTATCCAAGAGCCCTGTGTTCAGGCAGAATGAATTGTTTTGTCCCATCTAAGCCATCTATTTGTACGCACATAAGGCCATCACTTGTATTTGCAGATGTTGCAACTTCTGTTTGATACCACAAACCAATGTTTTAGAAGTAACTGGGGAGCTGAAGGCTGCTGGGAGGAGGGTGTTCAGAAGGCAAGGGAAGGCCACAACATGGTGCTCCTGTGAAAGGAGCTGCACCTTTGTGGCTTTTGCACATCAGCTGTATACCTCACTCAGGCTCAGCATATTAAGCAGATGGAACAGTTTCTCAAATTAAAAGATAGATGTATAGGTTTTTTTAAAATGCTTTGTAGGGACAACTTGTTTTGTAAGATGCACAGCAAACAAAATGAGAAATTAAATGAGATCAAGCTTGTAGGTTACAGTATCTCCCCACTGTCTTAATCCAGCGTTTTCACTGGGATCTGTTTTGCAGGCAGTTTAACTGCAGCAAAAATTAACAAAATCCCTAAACACAGGTGTTCAGCCCACTCCACTGGTAATCATCTTTTGCCAGGCCCTTAACTACTGTGGACTTCGCTAGAAAAGTCCAGTCTTTCATGCACAGAACTTGATGCCCACAGTCTCTTTAGTGATTTCTCTTAGCCCAAGAGAGAGTTTTTCTTTCCTGCTGCTCAGTACTGGCTCTGTGACTTGCTTGCAGTCAGTCCTGTCCATGTGAGGATTGAATGAAATCATAACTTGCTGTCCTTGTGTTGCATGATCTTGCTGGACACAGCCACACAGAGCCACAGCCACACATTCACAGGGAGGAGCAGGGGTAAAGTTGAAAACATTGAGCAGCAGAATGGAGCACTGATGGTGTGATCACCATGTTCTGTTTTCTCAAAGAAACTTAGGTCAAACTATAATCCAGAAATAGAAAAAGCTTCTTGTTAAAAATCACAGCTGTTTACTGTCTTTTTCTACCAAAGGAAGGTCCAGCTCTCCAGAAATGTTGAAAAGAGTATTTAGGTGCATTATCTCTAAGAAAATGAAATGTATATGGTGATCAGTTAAGTAGATTTTCAAATGACGAGATTTTGGTGTTCCAAAGTCAGGATTCCTGTTGGGATTGGGAGGTATTGAAGTTCAGGAGTTATTTATTCTTGAGAAATGAGAAACTTTTGCATTCCAAATCTACTACTGGTAACTAAATTTTGTGGTCTCTAAATAGCCTGCTGTTTTGGCAGTTGCTGAAAAGAGACTTTTTTGTTGTTTTTCCTTTTCCTGTAAAATCAGTTAATCATTGCATTTCTTTTAGTTCATTAGATATCTTTGCAGAGAGATTTAGGGACTCATTTTTTTCCCTTAAATTTAATAAGGTCCCCTGGCAAGGTTGATGCTTGGAATTATTATCATAAAACAGAAATACGGCATCCCTACCTTACTGTTTTATGTGTTCTTATATCTGCAAGTTATTTTTAATTATTTGATAATTAATAAAGAACCTCTACATTTATTTTGTCAATAAAAAATATGTAGTAATATCAACTGTTATTATAATGCTGCTTGGTGTTGAACTGTTGCAATGAAAGAAAGAAAATCACATGTTTTCAGCATGAAATAGAAACTGTTTGACCAGTATAAGAAAAAATAATTTTCCAACAAACAGTTAATCTTACTTGGACAAAGGATACCCTTGCAATGCAAAATGTGTGCTTTTCTTCCAGTTAAATCATTTAGAAAGCAGAATTTATATCTTACTATCAAGTAGTAAATTGAAATGTCAGTGTTCTGTTTTGTTCCTGAAACTCTTCTTTGAGCTGACTCCTTCTGACAAGATATTAACAGTGCTCGGAAAGTTGAAAATATTTTATTCTGTGAAAGAAGTATTTACCACATGTCAGGGTGTATTTTATCTGGCTTTGCTCTCAAGGTATAATTCAATTTTTTTCATCCATTTCATGCATTCCCTATGAATTTTAGCAGCAACCTATTCTTTAGAAGAAAAAAACAAACCAGAGTACAAAAGCAGTTTGCTGTTGGTGCATTGAGGTAACTGGTATATGTACATTAGAAATCCAGATGCATTTTACTGTCTACATGTTAAATAAAGTTGTGTTTATGTTAAACTGTCACTGAAGGTTTCCCATCTGAGCAGAGTGCTTTGTGTGCAGCTCTGGCACAGCCAGTGCATTGTCCTGCAGGCTGTGCTTCGGCTGGCAGCACCGCCTGGGGTACGAGGTGTCAGACAGCTTTTTGCCTTCTATTGTCTGCCCCCTAAAATAAATTGTACAACTGCTTGTGTTTCTTCTCACATGTGTTATTTGGGTTGTTCCTCTCCTTCCTGTTTACAGACAAAACTTGCCAATGGCACTTCCAGTATGATTGTGCCCAAGCAAAGAAAACTGTCTGCAAGCTATGAGAAGGAGAAGGAGCTCTGCGTCAAGTACTTTGAACAGTGGTCCGAGTCTGACCAGGTGGAGTTTGTGGAGCACCTCATCTCCCAGATGTGTCACTACCAGCACGGACACATAAACTCATACCTCAAACCCATGTTACAGCGGGACTTCATCACTGCACTGCCAGGTATTTCTGAAGGCAGAGGGAGCTTGCTCCCTGTCTTTCAAAAAACTATTCCATTCTGCCCTACCCTGCTGGAGAGGTCTCTTGTCGGGTCAGTTTGCAAAACAAATAGCAGCTTTTGAATGAAAAGCTCTATACCAGTATGAAATGTTGTAATATTTTAATCTGTATTCCTACTGTGTCTCAAGGCATTATCTAGCACCATCATGGTTGGTCTAGGAGTAAATGATAGCTGATCTATGTATTGTAAGGGTAGTTATCCCAAGCCACAGGGCAGGTAGTTGTACTCTTAATGCCCACAACGATGCATGAATAACGAAAAATTTTTAAATTAAAACTACTACTCTTTCTGGTTGCTCAGCTGAGGTTTTCCCTTTTCTTATTTAGATATTTGTCTCTCTTTCCTACTGAAATAACTTCCTGAAGCCATTGCTTTGATTATGTGTTTATTGCTAATAGAAAATGGAGGGCATAAGAGCAAAGAAGGGAAGTGTTCTGTTTTTTACACCTTTGTAGTGCTCTTCATTGAAAATACTATCCCAGCTATTCTCAGATGTGGCATTGGGCAGATCTCACAGAATGCACACATAAAGTAGTGTACATGCAGTGTAATATTGGCGCTGTCTTGTAGATGGGAAAACTGTGGTGGTGGGAGATCAGATATATACAGCAATAGAGCTTCAAAACCAAACAGAAATTCCTGACTCTGGCTCAGATTTTTTCAGACCATTAGATTATACCTCTGTAGATAGATAAATAGATAGTTATTAGATTAGCATTCCCATGCCATAGGTCCTTAGTTTGAGAGGCACCTGAGCAAGAAGTGGTACAGATGATGTCTCTAAACAGCCAGTTGAAGAGAGGTGTTTCTTGCCAAAAGCTTATTCTGTGAATACCTTTGGAGAGCTGGTGAACTGGCAATTCAATCAACCTAGTCATCTGATCATTCTTCAGAAGGGAGTTCTCAATGTGAAATTTAAGTTCTAGCCTTAAAAGAAAAAAGTATGTTTAACTGTGAATTGTATAAAGCATAAAGGCACTGCAGGAGTTTTGCTATGAAGTTAAATAGGTAGACTCATTGGATTTTAAGCTCATTGTGCCCAGTAATCAAATGGCTGTTGGAGCATTAAAAAAAAATCTTAGTTATGCTAAATACCTGCTTTATGTTAGTTTTTAGTAGTCCAATGGCAATAATCTCGTGTACTGAGAGCAGCATTATAACTTGTGGAGCTGCTCTGTTTCAGAAAAATAGTAAGTGTTTGGAAAATGCATTGATTTCCCCACTTTTAAAGTGGAAGCACACATGTAGTTGCATACACAATTTTCCCAGGTCTTTCTCCATGGAACCCCGTGAACGCAAGCCAGCACATCTCACTGCACTTGGTTAATTTCTTCCTACAGGGCTTTTTCTGAGAATTTTGGGCAGGTGCTATAAGTACTTCTAGAGACATTCCAGATTTCCTAGCCATACCGTATTTGTTACTGGTCTATTCACAGTTGCCCAGGAAGCAGCTGATTTTACTCTATCAGAATGCAGAATAAATAGGAATCAAGCAGCTAATATGTGAGTATTTTAATAGTTGGGGGAAATGTGTGCGTAAATAATGTATGTACATCAATTTGCATATTTGCAAAGTGCAAATGTCCTAGTGAATATAGCTCTGAGGGAGAAAATTAATGGCAAGGAATTACACTGGTGCAGACTCTGCAGACTGCAGGATGTCCTGAGTAGAAGCAGGTTCTAATGAGGGAAATGGAAAAGGAGGAAGGTAAGAATTTGCCTAGGAAAGAGTGGTGAACCTAAAATTCTAAATTAAGCCATATAATGAAAAAAAATACTCTGAACATATTTTTTAGCTTTCTGAAATTCTCAAGTGTTCAGTACTCTGGTTTCATTTTTACTACTTCATTCTCTTTCCTGCTCTCCCCCTTGAGTGAATAAAACAATAAAGCTACTTCAAAATCATGAGGCATCTTATCTCTGTCCTCCTAGCATGGTCCCAAAGAATGACCAGAATTAAAGGTAGTTTAGATCATGGCCAAGTTTTACTAATACGGAGTAAAGTTGGCTCAGATTATTTTCCCAGTGCTTTGAACAGAATTAAGGTTGTTTGAAAAATACAGCTTAACTGTGTGCTTAACAAAGTTTGTTCAGTTTCTGAAAAATAAAGCTTCTGCTTAGCATTTTCAAGCTGTTTAACATTTTTTATGAGGAAAGTAATTTTGATAAGGATTTCATGTGTGAAATAACTGAAACAGTCTTGTTGGTTTGGAGGGCTGAAGGGCTAATCGTGTTTCACATCTATTTAGCAAAATCTTCTGTGAGTAGAGTTTTCCCCTTTTAAGGAAGCAATGCTTTGTTAGGTACATGCCTCAGTGAGTTGTACTGTTCCTAAGAAACAAAATAATAAAACTGAGTTTGCAACCAGGTCAAAATAGTTCTGCCCATCCACTTATCATTAATGTAAGAAGGAGAGTCCAAGACATTAGTATTCCTTCTCTGCAAAGGGTCCAGTATCAATGACAAAGGATGACTTAAGGACAGGGCAGTAGTTACAGCACCTCACTGCAGCTGAGATCAAAAGTCAACTCCTGGTGTAACAGCAAGGGCACATGGGTGAAGATTACTGTGCCCAGGTTGTGCAATGTAGCCCTGCTTCCTAAAGCAGTTCCACTTGTTCCCCAGTTATAAAATGAATTTGTCCTGTGATGCTGCTGACTATCACCCATAAGGATACCATAGAGGCAGGCATTTTTAAGTGTCCTGGTGAGTCTGTAAATGTCTGTGAGCCCACTGGAAGCAACACAGACTGGGAAATCTGTCGTTTCCACCCAAAGCTGCAGGAACAGGGCAATAGGATGTCCATGTCTACCCTGCCAGTTGTGGAATTCCTGCAAATTCCAGTTCACATTCACTAAAACATTGTCTCTGTCTTTCCACAATTTGCTGTGGAGTCAATCTAAATTTGCAAACACATTTTTTTTGAGTGGTTTTACGTGTCTTTTCAGATTAAATACATAATAAAGGCTGATGATGCTTTTATTTTGCAGGTTGACATTTTATTTTGCACCTCTAAAGATAAGAAATGTCAGACCTCTTTCTCCACTCTCTGGTTGTGCCTGGTATCATTCACATGCTTTTTCTACATAAAGATTGAAGCATAAAATGCTGAGCAGAATGTCTTACCCAAAGTGTATTCTAAGTTTAGTACATTTGAAAGCAGCAGGAGGAGGCATGCTGAATTGTCTCATTTTCATGCAGTGGGAGATACTTTTGAGATCTTTTCATTAAGGAAAATAAAAGGTTGGGCCATTTGTGTGTCATGAACTCTAATCAAAGTCAGCTGGTTGCACGCAGTTTGGGTTTGCTGAAGTACAGACATGTGACTGTAAAAATGTACTTAATGCCTTTTCTTTCCCTCTCACAAGCAGGGCCTGGTCTTTGAGGCTGTTGTTTTAAAAGCAAGAAAACATGTATTTAACTTTGTCCCAAATGTGAACCAGAGGGAAGATGCATGTAATACCAATCTGCCATGCTTCATTTTCATTTGGACTGAACATTATGCCTGAGGGATGATGTGGTCTAAACTTTCACAAAGCGTATGAAATTTAACTTGTGAAGTGAGATAATCTCTTGGTGGTGTGTCCTACTTGTGAATTAAACAGCCTTCAAGAGCAGCTGTATTTGCACAACTTCTCTTTCAACAGGCATCTTATTTTCCTAAAGTCTTGCTTGTGATTAAATTTGAGTTGGTAAGGGCACATTTTTACTGACTACATCCATCCAGTTAAGAAACAAAGCATAACCTTCCCTGCCCCACCTACGTAGACATTACATTGAACTGCTTGGTGCTAAACAGGCAATTGCTTTACATTTCATTCCAGCCATGTTGAAGTAAAGCCAGTCCTGGTATTCACACTGGGAAATATTTGCAAATGATATTATTTTGGTGCATATTTTTCCTTCACCCACTAAAAGAAATGAAACCAGCAAACCTGCTTCACTTTCTCCTTACACAGCCTCTGCTTCCCTCTTGACGTCCCTGTGCATCTGCATATCCTTCCCTCCCCCCTGTCTAAAGGTACCACTAACCTTCAGGGCACACATTGGGAATATATATTTTTTTCTTCATTACATTTAAAAGCTACTGCTTTAGCAAAAACAGCTTTTGAGCCTTTGCAACATGAGAACAGCTGTAGCAGTGTGATGAGAAATGGTCCTAATATAGAGAGATTTTGGGGGCTGCATTGCTGAGTTGGAAATGCCATCCATAGAATATCCCCCTAGTGCTAAAACCCATCGAAATGGATTGGAATGACTTCTTGGATTCTTTATTATTTTTAATGACTTGTGCTATATCCAAAGGAAGTTGGAGAACACTGCTCACTCCTGAACTTAGCCTCAAATGCTCTTCTGTGCATTTGGTCGAGCTCTGCATGCAGAAGAGGAGATGGAAGGAGAGTGTATCTATGTACTAGCAGGGGGAGTTGTTCTAAACTCCATGTCTGTCCAGCAAATAATCTTTTTCTGTTGTTGTTGTTCTCCCCCAGCTCGGGGATTGGATCACATTGCTGAGAACATTCTGTCCTACCTGGATGCCAAATCTTTGTGTTCTGCTGAGCTGGTGTGCAAGGAGTGGTACCGGGTGACATCGGATGGGATGCTGTGGAAGAAGCTCATTGAGAGAATGGTCAGGACAGACTCCCTATGGAGGGGTTTGTCAGAGAGGAGAGGATGGTAAGGAAACTGAATCTTCACCTCTTTTGCCCCCATTCAGGACAGTAGGGGTTGTGTGTTTCAAACCATATTTGAAGAGGGTTATTCACTGAAACAGCGTGTTGGTTCCAAACCTGACAGTTACTTATATCAAAAATCAGGGGTTGGGGAGTTACTGCATCATTTGGCTGTGTGGCAAGGTGGGGGATATTTTCCTCAACTTCCTCATCTGATCGTGCTCTTACTCCACTGTGACAAGTGAGATATACAGACTGAGATTTTTACACCCAGCTGTCATTCAGTTCAAATTAAGAAGCTGTGTGTGCCTCAAGGGAACCCTAAACCAGTCAGCAGTTCAGAACAGAAGAGCTTTTTCAGGAGTGGCAGTGGGGCAGCATGTGCTATGAATTAGTTCTTTCCTGATAGGTCTGTTTGTTTTCCTCAGCAGATTTTCACTATTAGATATCTGTTTAATTTTCAAACTGGAAGCTGAGGGTAGGTACATTGGAGAATAGGGGACTTTAGAAATGCAGATAGATTAGTTAATAATCATCTGGAATAGCCTTACTACAATGTAGGTCTCACTCAAGTTTGAAGCTGCTCTGCTAACATTTCATTAGAACTTTCCCTCTCTGGGGTACACCCTTTAATACATAATTTTCTTTTCCAAGGGTGTCCCTAGGATGTTGGCAGAAGGGAAACTGGGTATGAATATTTCATAAACAAGATAAAAGTGACAGCTCAGGCATTTTGGTTGCTATTAAAAAGAAAAAGATACAGACTTGCGAACAAAGACTCCTGGTTTATGGTTAATTTTGTTATACTGTTTGTCTCAGGAAGTAAAGGCAAGTAAATAAGGATTATGAGACATTCTTTTAAAATAAATACTACTTTGATCTGCTTCCAATAGTGCAATGTTCCTAAAGAGTGTAAAATAAACACAAGCATGGCAGTGGTAGCTTTCACATTTCTTTTGCTGCCTTATTCTCTCCAGGACTTCCATTTTTTTCTCCCTACTGTTGAGGTCACAGTAAGTCATAAGGGGAGCTTGAGAGGTCATGTAGTCCCTTTTGTTTCCCATAGACAGAGACAGGTTTTTCTTAAGTCATCACAAATGTTTGTCATAACTTGTTCTTAAAATCCTACTGATGGAGATTCCACAGGCAATGCCTGGAAAAGGAATTTCATGGTTTCACTTTTTTACTCTTTCTAACTTCAGTGTTTGAGAGGTTTTCCTGATATCTAGGCTGTCTTCCTAACTACAGTTTGACTTGTTACATTTAGCCTGCACAGATAAACAGGACAGTTTCTCATTCTCGTTTTTGCAGTAATCTTTCCCGTATTGGAAGATGACCATGTTTTCTGTGTTTTGACTGCATTAGCCAGCCATAATGGTGTGTTGTCTTGTCCTCTTGCTATTTTTGACTTTCTCTGTTTAGACCCTTCCCGATTACTGTACTCCATTCTTGGACTATGATGTAATCAGCTGAGTCTTCTGCCAAGGCATCACTGGTGTTTGATCTCTCCACACTTCAGAAATAACTTTAGCACCAAATATTAGTCATACAGGCAGATGGCATTTCTAAGAAACGGGTGCAAAATTTTGCTTCTCATCTCAAGGACAGTCACCCTGTTACTGCACCTCTTCTTCAGGTTTGTGCTGTGTGCTGGAGGTTGCTTTAACACAAGAGCAAGTTGTGCCCAAGTCTCTCAGGTTGCCCTCTGGTTATCTCTGTGATGAACAAATAGAGCTGTGTGGTTAAGAAATGCAGACAGGAATTACCCAGTGCAATTGCACCTCTGCCAGATGGAGCATTTTAGCTTGTAATCAGTACTAGCTCTGTGCATGGCACAAGGAGATGACTGACTGAACAGTTCAGAATGATGGATGACTGATGTTATTTGGTTACAGCTCCTCAATTTGCACATGAGCTGCCTGATTTCGGCATTTCCAGCTTGTGCTTTGCAGCAGAACCCCCCCATTCTGCAGCATGGCAGGTTGTCAGGGAGCAGTAAGGGTTACACAGATTTAGAGAAATACAAAACAGAAGCCCAAAATCTGAGCACGCTTGTGTCCATCTGATCGAATTGGCTGGTCATCAAAACCTGCAAACAATAGTTCCTTTTATCCTAGAGCCACAGCACAACAACTACTGGGATGCCATGAAAATTCCAAGCAATCCTTCAGCTGAACGGTAAACAACTGACTCTACATGCAGCCGGGCAGGACTTACAGGTAGCAACCAGACTTTGTGTTACATTAGCTAGTGAAGTTAGAAAGAATAAAAAGGTTTTTAGGCACATAGGCTTGTACACAGGTTTTTGTAGACCTGCCCCAAGTCTTCCAGGATGTCTCTGAGGTATTCTGTGCACCTCTAGGTTTTCATCTTCCTTGGGCAATAATACTAATTTTCATGAATGCAGTTCCAGGTTGGATCACACTACATAGGCATCTGTCTAGTTTGTCTGCATCCATGTGTGCTATCTTCACATGTGTTTGTACCCATATGCATGTCTGCTGGTCACTGTGTTTGAAGAATCAGGTGATTCCTCTGTCCAAACACGAAAGCACCTTTCTTTCGAGTTGTACTTAGAATACTTGATTTAAAGAAGTATCAGAAGTTCTTTTCCTGAGCATTTGTCATTTTCTTTGTCCAGTCCCATAGTTTGGTACCGCCTTACAACCTAAAGATTTTGTTTCATTGTTGTGATCTCCCCAATTCAAGTGCATCAGGGCAGCTAATGTACAGTCCCTGAAATGAGTTTCCTGTATGGAAAGGACGGGAAGGAAATGCACAAGGAAGTATTGAACAATTAATTATGCTGTAATGGAGCAAGGGAGGGAGAAGTGGAGAGCTGGCCCAGTGCAAACTCTGTGCCTCTGATGCCAGGATTACACTCGGAGGCATTTGTGCCTCTCTTCATTTTGCAAGGCATGTTGCCAGGCAGAGCAGCAGTTAGTACGCCCATGGTGGGGTTTACTAGCTTCCACACCGTGTTTGGTGGCTTCTTAACTTCAGGATGAGGAATTAAAGTTTTTTACACAGCAGGCAGTGATTGCCATTTACACATTTTTTTGGTAACAAAAATCTAGCTTGGGATATGAGTATTCCAAATCAGTTTTGAAATGAGGGAGGCACCACAGATGAGGTGTTGCTTACCAAAACAGAGTAGTAGCAGTAAAATGTCCATGTACCCAAACTGATACTGTTCCTGCTAATGCAGATAAAATCTAGCCTTGGATGCTTAGTGGATTGGAGGGTTCCTTGGCTTATTTCCTTTACTTTGCATGCTTTATTTTAAAGGTGACCTCTGATAATGTGAGTATTGCAGGCATGAACCATTGTCAACCCTTATTGGGCTGAATAGGTCCATGTCCATAACAGAGAATTTATTTCCTTTCCCCGAGCTACTAGACATAGATTTTTTCTTGGGTATTTCAGTGTCAAAATGCAACACTGACATGTTTCAGGGCAAACAAACAGGGAACCCTCCCATCTTAGTAACTTAAGTTTGACTATGAATCTGTCAGCAATGGTTCCCCATTTGTAAAATGCCAGGAGGACCTTTCTCCAAAATGCTAAAACATGATTTTTGTTCAATGGAAATGTTCTTTGTCTTTCAGGGGACAATATCTATTTAAAAATAAACCTCCTGATGGAACTGCACCACCCAACTCCTTCTACAGAGCACTTTACCCCAAAATTATACAGGACATAGAGGTAAGCAGTGTAATATTCCATTAAATCTGACATGTCTGTGTTTGTCTGGAGTTAGTAGATCTGGGATATTTATAAAAGATCCTGCTGCTCCTTTAGACAGAGGATGAGTTGGATTGTTCAGTGAGCTGTTTGCAGGTGGAGTCTCCACACTTTTCACATCAGATATCACAGCAGCACTGTAACATCTTGGTTTTCTCTGTTTCACAGCACTTTCTTGGTGCAGTGAGACCCTAATAGGCTGTTATGGGAAGATACGAAGAATTGAGGCAGGGAGAAAGTGCATTCCTGAAGTCTGCAGTTCTAAGACTCAGGGAAACAGGAAGCAGCTGAGCATGTTTGCCTTGCATTTAGTGTGAGCAAAATGACATGTTCTGGTTGTTTCCTAATGGCAGAAGCTCAGGCAGCATTGTGGCAAATTTGTAAAAGCATTTAGAGCTCAACTGAGACTTTCTCTTCAGTTGTTTAGCTGCTGAATCACAGGAGGTTAAATGGTGGAGATAGAAAAGAGCTTTTAGGTCACTTCTTCCTCACCATTCCAAACAACAGAGATCAGTTTAGCCACAATATGTTTTCCAAGCATTTGTCTGTTTAATTGGTTTTATTACATGTATGTAGAAAGGAATTATGTCATTGTATGGGCCTCATTGCAGAAAAAGCATAAAGAAAAGTGTCTGCTGCCTTCTCAACCAAACAAAAAAAGGTGGAGATAGTTCTGTGGGGGTTTTTTTCCTACATCTCATTTGTCTCCTGTCTCTCCTCAAGACAATAGAGTCAAACTGGCGGTGTGGAAGGCACAGTTTACAGAGGATCCACTGCCGAAGCGAGACAAGCAAAGGGGTTTATTGTTTACAGTATGATGATCAGAAGATAGTAAGCGGCCTACGAGACAATACCATTAAGGTGAGAATGCTCCATCATGGCATCGTAATGGCTTGGAGTGCCTATGCCATAAATAATAGTGTCCTAATTTCAGTGACACCTAGCAGTCTCTTGTTAGTAACCTAGCCTTCTCCATCCCCTTCCCCCATCTCCCACCTGCACAGCAGCTACGCTTCTTTTATCTGCCTGGAGAGACCCTATTTTCAGACAGACAGGCTTTGCTAGCAGAGTTTCTGTCCAGCAGTAATTACAGGCTATGTAATTACTAGGCCCTGTGCCCTAATGAGAAGGGTAAAACCAATATTCGTTGTAAAGCCAGTAATATCAAAGATGTCAATGGACTGCACCAAAGAGCCTATAGAAGACTCTACAGATGCCACTAAAGGTGTTCTAAGTGCACTATGGAAGATGTGTTGTAGTGTAAAACAGGCTAGTCAAACCAGTAAGTGCTGAAAGAAGAAAACCTTACTGAAGTGTCTGGTTTTGAATATTTGCTGTCTTAGATCTGGGATAAGAATACATTGGAATGCAAGCGAATTCTCACCGGACACACGGGTTCTGTCCTGTGCCTCCAGTATGATGAACGGGTGATCATTACTGGATCTTCAGACTCAACAGTCAGGTGTGTGCTCATAAATTGGACCTTCTGTTTTCTGCCTCTTAAGATTTTAGCTTTGCAAGCTGCTGAAATGATCTCTTCTTAAATGTGTGCTGTTCAAGCAGTTCCATGAAGTAATTCAGCATATTTGTTCAGCATTGTGCTGTCCTTGTTTATCAGATGTCCAGGCAGATCACTGTCAAGGAGAAATGAGAATCTAAGCCAAGGCCAGTCAAGGTCAAGATGACTTAGGAAGGCCATCTGGCATTTCACCAAGGTTTTGCATGTTTTGACACTCCCTGAGAATGTTATAAATTCTCCTTGAGAATAACTTTTTAAGAACTGAAGTTTTCAAAGCAAGTTTGAAGGTTTAGTCATCCATTGTAATTTAATTTTAACAAAGTATGTATGACTAGATCTCCTATAACTTTAAATTTAATTTCAGCATGATGTTTCTTTTCATTCCATCTTTCTAACCTTGCTTTCCTTCAAGTCTCCAGTAAAAGGCTGGACACCTCAGGGTAGTACTTGTGGTGCATGTTGTGCAGTTGTGAAGTCCACTAGTCATATTAGAGGATACCAGAGAGTGTAAGACCTCTAGTGTAAATACAGGCACATATAAGTCAATGAATTGCAATATGAACTTGAATGTGAAGGGGCAGGTCTGACTTCTCCATGTTGTTATATACTCCCTCCTTGTCAGAGTACAAGCAATGCTCATACAGGGAAGGTAGACAGCGAAAAGCTGCATTGGTGGTCTTTTCTGGAGCTATTAGCATGCATTCCTATGGCTGCAAGCTCCTCTGTGCTTATGTGTAAACTACTGCTGTTAAGCTAATAACTGTTAAATTGAATTCCTGACCTGTGATGCATGCGGTCTTGCAGTGCTGCTAGGTTTTGGGGTCCTATCATTAGTAGGAACCCAGAATTTCAGCAGCACTGCCTGCCTGGAGGTGGTGTGGGAACTGCAGTGGGCTAAACAGATCGCAAAAGGAGAGGCTGATTTCTGTAACAAGCGCTGTCATTTTGCATATCAGGCCAGGCAGACCAAATTGCAGACTGGCTACTTGCCCAGGAATACTTTGTCTCCCACTGTATCTATAAATGTTTGTGCAGCCCCCAGAGGCACATAGGATGCATCACTTTTATCCTTGGGTCTCCTCAGGAAGAGAGGCTTCATCCAATAGACAGTACAGATGGGCTCTTAATGCTTCTGAGATCTCAGGGATGCACTTGTCCAAAGAAGTCAGTGGGTCTCCAGCTCCTGTTCAGTTTGGCAACTCTGTCTGCAGACTGTTTGTATGTTAATGGCTCAGGTCTTCAGTTTTTTCTCCTTTGCATTTTCTAGTTGGAATGTAGCTTTCTTTCTCATTTAGAGTTTATAAGTTGATGCAATTTAGTTTCCATAAGTCAGAAAATGAGACATCAGAAGTCTTTCTCACATCTTACCTTTCTTACTGCTTGTCTTATTGGCAGCGGAAAGTTTTAACTTCTGCAGGGTTGGATGTGCCTGATGATACAGCCATTTTCTACTTTCATATAGTGTATCTGGGATACAGGTGTGATAGTGCCAAAAAAAATCTCTTTATGGAGGGCAAAAGAAGTTTGCCAACAGAGTAGCCCCAAAGAAATATTTTCAAGGCTTAAAATCTTCATTTCAAGTACTAGAAGTTCTGTATGAAGCTTTTGTCTAACTTGCATCTTAAATTATCTTTCACTTGAAACAGTTAGTTCCAATAACATTAAACTGACATAAATGCTATGTCTTAATTTGGGTATTCAGCACATTCCTGGAATGTAGCTGTGTACCAGATGCACCGCAGGGTAAATGCAAATCATGGTGCAACTTGTGGCAATTACTTGTATTTGTTTGAAAAGATTTTTCTTGTCTTCTGCTTCTGTGTAAATTACCACTTGAGCTGATAGTCCTGTGAGAGAGGTCAAAAATTAAGCCTGTCAGGGAACTTACTTCTCCACATTAACTGGAAATGAAGTGTCTAATAGGCTGGTACAACCAGGAAACACCAGTCTTTAAGGCCATCAGTCTTCTACCTTTCCTCAGCATTAAATTCCCTTAATTAAAGAATGCTTTTTCCTTGGATGCATTATTTTTATGGTGTTAACTGCATTGCAGGGTTTTTGGCTGCTGGACTGTCTCAATGTACACATAATCAACAGGTTTATCTAAAACATTTTTTAATGAACTATTTAATAGATGTAGATATAACTTGTGATGTTTGCTTCTCTAATATTGCTAGAGAGTCAATTACCTCTCCCTGCCCCTCTCTCGCTCTGCAAAAAATTCACTGGGCAGGTTTTTAACTCTCTTCTCTCTGGTTTGCAATCTGAACGTGCAGAGTGTGGGATGTGAATGCAGGCGAGATGCTGAATACGCTGATCCACCACTGCGAGGCTGTGCTGCACCTCCGCTTCAACAACGGCATGATGGTGACGTGTTCCAAGGACCGCTCCATCGCCGTGTGGGACATGGCTTCCCCCACAGACATCACCCTCAGGAGGGTGCTTGTGGGGCACCGAGCTGCCGTCAACGTGGTGGACTTTGATGACAAGTACATTGTATCAGCATCAGGTGACAGAACTATAAAGGTGAGGTGTTTCAGAGGCTTTTTATTTGCAGCACTGGGGTATTTGTTAAAAAAGAACAGTGACCAGACAAGGAAGATGGTCCTTGGCAGATAGTCCTTTAGAAGCAGTGTTCTTCCTCTTGCTTATTTGCGCTCATCCCTCTTCAGCTGAGCTTGCACAACTCATTTACAAAGCAAATTAGATCCAGGTACAGATGCAGTTGCAAAAGAACTTTTTTTTTTCCTGTGTTCTTTTTCGACTTGACTACTTCCATAATCTGTTCAGTCATTTAAACAGTTGTTAGAGAGCAGCATGGGGACAAAAGTGAAGGTAAGTGGATAGGAGACACTTAAGTGTTACTGCTATGATCCCAGTCTGCAGCATTAAACCTCAGGAGAATCTATATCGTGTGTAAACTAAATCATAGCCCAAGAATGCTAAACCTGGAAGCTAATTTGATACTGTGTGGCAAAAATCTTCTGTGTACAGTGATCCAACCTGCTATCACTTGCAGACTATAATCACAGGTCATCAGAGGGGTGATTTTCCCAGTTTTAATGATAGCATCTTCATTAAGAGCATTCTGGATGCATCTATATATCATACAGCACCATCTTTTGTTAGTCTCTTCGTAATAATTTTGTCTCTGTGTGGTTCCCTCCCCCCTTCCTGTCACAGGTATGGAACACTAGTACCTGCGAATTTGTGCGCACCTTAAATGGCCACAAACGAGGCATTGCATGTCTGCAGTACAGAGACAGGCTAGTAGTGAGCGGCTCTTCAGATAATACCATCAGGTGAGACACAAACTCCCCACTGCAGGGTTCTGTGCAAGCACACTGTCTCTGGTGCCCTGGGACATGCAAAGGTTAGGCAGCTGAAGTACTCTGTACCCTTGTCAGCTTTGAAATACACTTTCTTTGGTGTAGAACATTGGGAACTACTGGAAAGAGATATTAGAAGCCTGTTTTACTGTGTTGTCTTTCACCCTCTACATCTCAAGAGTCCCATACTAATCAACAAGTTGCATTGCTCTGACAGTTCTGGTGTAAGAAAGAGCTGGCAAGTACCAATTTCTGTGATGTCCTCTTGTGATATTTTAATTGGACTGTGTGTCTAGTTAAAGGGGTCAGATTTGCAGTAAGAGTCATTTAATCCTCTGCAGAAATCCTCCTGGGCTCTTGCCAAACTCTTCTTGTGGTACTTGGCACCTGGTTAAGGTTGGAACAGCTGGTTTAGAGCATAAAGTTCAGTTCACTGCCTTTTGCACTTCTCCAGCTGCCCTGGTTGCAATCTGAGATTTAACTCTTTCTGGTATCACAAGAGAATTTGTGCGCACATCCTGCAGCTGCTGGCAGAGGGATGTCCCACTAATTTCAGGATGTACAGAACAAGCTTGAGAATTAGTTTACATGATATAGAAAAATGGCTCTGTCATGGAAATGGGAGTAACAAGCATCCCTTCATCATTTTTTTAAGTTATTGTCTGCCTTTTGATAAAACTTGAAAGCTGGACAGTGCAAGCAGTGAACCCTTCACTTCATATGTCAGTAATAATTTTTCCTCAGTGAGAATGATCCATGCTGTTGTTTGCCTGTGGACTTGATTTGCAACATGCTGCCTCTCCCTGCTCTGCATTCTGTCGGAAAACAGTGGTCCTTTGGTTGACATCACCAGGTCACTGTGCCAGGTTTTAGTACAGAGCGGTCTGAGAGCATGACCAGGAGAGCTGAAACTTTCATCTCTTAATCAAGGGAAGAAGTGTTACAGGCCTTGTGTAAGAGCAGCATCACTTGGTGACAACTTCTGCACTTCAAATACAAAAAATAAGCCTCTGCAGTTGTACTATGAAACTTGGCCTCAGAAGTAGAGCAAGAAATAGTTAAAAACTACAGCAGTTAGGGAAGGATCTAAAATACGCAATGCTAATAAAAATAAATGTCAAGATAGTGATAATGCTCATCAGGAATACAGTTACTTTTATGCTTGCATTGGACAAAATCCCTACTTGACAGATAAACTGTGCTATAATTTCAGGAATGTGGACAGTGAATCTTAATGGAAGTCAAGTTTAGCAGCAGTGTGAGCAAGGCAAAAGACTTAACCGATGCTAAAAGACAGTTTTCTCCCAGCCATTAGCAGAGGGCACAAGTCAGTGGAAGGATGATTAAGAAGAAGGTTCCTGAGTCATCTTTGTGGATGGCTTGGTGCTTTTAGGTTTGATTTTAATCCACTACCAGATGTTGTATGCTGGACTTCAGTAGAGAGGCTGATACAGAACTTAAAAGTCCATTATTCCTCAGCTGCTGGGAAACTTTTTTCCAGAAGATGACTTCGTGATTTCTAGCTTTGCAACTGCAAACATTAAAGACATTTGAAGTAGCTGAGACTTCTGTAGGGAGACTCCACACAGAAAATTGATTTATGTTTTGATTTAGGCCAGAAATTTCACCAGTGTAAGAGGACACGTCTACATAGACATCACTATCATTGTGCTAATTTCCATCTAGCAGAAACTGATCATCAAGTTTAATCCAATCACTTCAGTGTCTTAGCTTCTAGGGTCCAAGTTCTTAATTGCTACAGACAGACACAGTGTAGGAAAAAAGGAAGCAAAGAATTTGGGGCAAGAAAGTAAAATTAGACTCTATCATCTTGGGTTAGGTTAATGAGTGGTTTGTCTTCATGTGTGTATTCTATTTCTAGTGTATGCACACATAAGGATCTGTTACAGGTCTGTTTAGATAGCAGCACTCTCTCTAAGAGGTGGGGATTCAGACTCAGTTGCCTTTTGTACATCTCCCAACTCTGCTTTCAAGTGAATTAAAGGCTGAGATAATTGCATACCTCCCTTTACTTCCAGAAGTTCTCCCAAAGTTGTAAGAGGGAAGAGCGGTAGTGTTTTTGACTGTGAACACTTTGTAGCAATTTTTTTTAGTTAGTTCTGAAGCCTTAAGTTTAGTTCTTTTACTGTTTGTTCCTTTGAATATATAAAGAAGTAGAAGTCAGAGAAACTTATCAAATATGGGAAGTACCCTTGGCACCAATTCTGCTAAGAGACCCTATTCCTAATAGCAGTTACCCCTTTGTACATGAAAGCCCATTTGCCATGTGACAAGGGACATGATCACCTCTTGTAATCCCATTCAGATTCAGGTACAACCTCAGACTGGGACCTGAAAATAGAGGCCTGAGTTAGTGTGATGCAGCCTCCCAGAGCTGCTGGCAATTTCAGGATCAATGGCAAGGAATGGAAACACATGGCACAAGAGTTCCTGGCACAAGATTGCTCTTCAAACCTTTCTGCACCAGTTAATCTCTGGCATTGTCCATCCTGTTTACAGTCCTTGAGAGAGGTAATGCTCTCTCAAGCCAGAGTGCCTTTGGCTGACCTTTGCCATGGAGCTGCTTGCTCTGACCTTGACTGTTGTGCTGTACTCAAGTGAAACCTATTGGTCCCTCCACGGATTCCTGAGAGATCAGCTTCACAGATTGAAGAATCACTTTGTGCTCCTTGTTGGCTTCAAACATGTGCATAGACATGTCCTGTCTCAGTTCTACAGAACAAAATGTTCTGTTCATTCCCCTCTTTTCCAAGTGAGAGCAACTTGTTGTGGCAAGACAGCTGCAATCATTATCCACCAGCCTTGGGCATATATCAACTGGATCTGGATTATTCCCTGGGGAACCTCAGGGGTAAAATATGTGGAGATGGTTTATCTCTTTCTTTGTCTCTCAAGTAAAAGTGACCTGACCTCTCAGCAGCTGTGCTGCTTCAAGATGTGTCACCCAGAGAAATTCCACAAACTCCCCATATTTCTCACTACTGTGAAGTTCATGCTAGTCCAAGTATTTATTGAATGAGCATTTGAGAACGTTTCTGCCTGCTTTCTTTCTGCTGTATGTCACAGAGCCGGAGCAGATACTGCTATTACAAGACTGCTGTATGAGCAGAGCATGTCTCAGCCAGAGGTGGAACACCTCTAGACAATACATGTCAAAAATTTCAGTCTTTGTAGGCAAATAACCTTTCTTTATCCATGGTAATTGGGAGTCATGTCCAAGAGCTGGCAAAAGTATGGAGAACTAATAGACTTCATAACTGTTTAAAGCGTTTAACTATTTTTCAAGGTAGTGTGCAAGTGTAAAAATTACGTATTTTAATTTATTCTCTATGCTGAAAATCCATCACAAAAACCAAAACTCTGGGATATTTACAGTTGAGAGAATAAAGTGTTGCTGGGTCTCTTACTGTATACTGGTTTGGGTGCCATAACTTTTTTAAAATACTGTATTATTAGAAACAGTTCACAGAGAGCCACAGGAGTTATTTGAGAGCAAGAAGAAAATGCATTACAAAATAACAAACACAGAGCATCCATTTTAGCTCATGCGTAAGGTGCCTGGATTACAGGTTAAATATACCTTCAGGGGGAGAAATGACAAAGGAAAAGGTCTTGTTAATTCTTGTACCTCTGACCTTTATATGGATGACTTAATTTGTCTGATGGTAGTCTCCGAATCAGAAATGGGCATGTAGGGGAACAGAAAGGGGCTCATGCCCTGTGAAGGTGATCGTATCAATTGAAACAAGCTGCCGAGGAGATTGGTAAGTCTCCCTCTCTTAATGTCTTAAAACCCAAGGCACAACACTTTTATGAACAACGGACCTCGGTAAAATAAAGTGAGGCTCACTGTGAAGGTAACTGGGAGATACCCTGTGTTACCACGGCGGTGGATACTAGGCACAACTGGTTTGTGACTCACCTCCCGTGTGTTACTGTAACATCATAGGGTCATGTGGAGAATCATGTATCCATTTAACTGTGGGAATAGGAGTGATGGGTGTAGTTTGTTTCTTCCTTGTTGTTCCGTCATAATCTTTACTTTCAAGTTTCCATTAACTACAAGCAAAGACCAAATGTTTCACTGCAATGCTAAGGTATTAAAAACTTCTTATTGTTTCTTTGTACTCTCTTCCAGGCTGTGGGATATCGAGTGTGGGGCATGTTTACGAGTACTGGAAGGCCATGAAGAGTTGGTGAGATGCATACGCTTTGATAACAAGAGGATAGTCAGTGGGGCATATGATGGGTGAGGTTGTCAGTGCAGTCAATGCTTTGCATCTTCCTGTCTGTCTCAGTGTCTCCCATCCCACTTTGTGCATCTTCTGTATAAATATCAAACTCTCTGTCTCTCGTGCTAAAAGGACCTTTTCATGGCCAGTAAATGAGGACCATGCTACAGAGCATGGCTTTCCTTCTTCTTTTGAAATAAGTCCATGTGGTTTGATGTGTGTGGTTCAGTTCTTTTGCTTGTAAGAATATCTGACCAACTCAACCTGAAACCTCTTCCAGCTTAACCACTTGTAAGAACAATCTTCCCATCTGTGGTTGTCTGCAGGACCATTTGCCATTACAGGCTAGTTGTCTGCACTCCCATGTGTTTCTGTTAGTTATTACCACCTGCTTTTTATGTGTTTTACTTTGTTGACAGCATATTTTTCCCTCCCATTAAGTTCTATAAGCTTTACCAAGGGGAAATGTGAGCACCAGGTCTCAAGAGCAGAAGGATTGCTGTAATTTTCCTTAAACTTGTGTACTAGCTAAGTTGTACTAACAGTTATTTTTTTTCTGTGAGTACTTGCTCTTTTGCCTTTAACAGAGCCATGGTGTTCGTTTTTTCATCACTAGGAAAATTAAAGTATGGGATCTTGTGGCTGCTTTGGATCCCCGTGCTCCAGCAGGGACCCTCTGCTTGCGAACCCTTGTGGTAAGAGCTCTTCATAGACGTGTTGAAAAAAGTGTGCTTGTTCAGAGCTATCTTGAACTGTGAAAACTCAAGTCAGTTTAGCCCCAGTCTGCAGGATCTTGAAATATTTTCTAGGGGTCTGGTTTTTTTGGGTATCTAACTTTTTTAAATTTTGCAAGTTATTAATTGCAAGCAGTAAAAGCTAGAATCTCTGGCCTTTTTACTCCACTCTGGACTTTTTAACAGTTTTATTTTGTGATTTGAAGTTAATAACTGAATCCATTTTTTAACTCATCCTTGGAATCCATATGCCAGTCGGTTTACATTAATCTCTGTGTACCTGATGATGTAGTAGTAAGTTCTCTGAATTGTTGGCATGAAATTTCTTAAAAATACTACATTCCAAATTTGAGGAACAGGAACAAATATACCCTTGGGATTGCTTTTAATTCACTTTTGCATATTTAAAGAAAAAGTAGGTAAGGACTGAAACAGACAGTGTAATCCCCTTATGTTTAAACAGCAACTACTCTTTTCATGCTGTCCACTGGTTTCTAGTGCAGGTCAATGATGGTGTGGTTAAAATGTCATTGTGTGAGTGTTAACAACATTCAGAGTCATGTTTAACGACGGCTCTGCTTGGTCTTACAATAACATGGGACAGTTGTGAGAAGAATGCCAGGACAGCCAAGGCCTTGGGATGGTTCCTGTAAGTGTTCCTCTGCCACATTCTACCCAAAAAATCAGCATTGTTGCTGGGGATAAAGCAAAATTTCAAGCAGTACCAAAATCTCACTGAATAATAAGTACCGTATGTTTTTATTTCTTAGCTTGAAAGTGTTTGGGCAGTATTTGGGTTGGTATAGGTTAGACCTTTCCCTGCTGTGGCACGTGACTGTAGTCTGTGCTCTAAAACAGGATCATACCAAGGCTGTCTGATTCTCTAAAAGTGTGGTTACCTCTCACCAGCTGAGCTGTGCTGGCTGACCTTCTGCACACTCATCAGCCACCTGAATTGCTCCTGTTGTAGATTTCAGTGGAGTACTTTATATCACATTTGGTGCAGGCTGTGAGGTTACTGGGACTCAGCTGACAGGTAGTAGGATCATTAAGCCATGCTACCCTTTTCCAATCATGTATTTGGACCATCAGCTACAGGGTAAGAGTCCATGAGAGCTTTGGATGCCCGCAGGTGCTATGTTGAAAAACCTTCTTGTTAGCCAAATAGTTTCATGGCTGAAATCCAGAAAAAACCTGTCATTGGTCACCCAGTTCCAAGCTATGGAACAACTCTGTGCCCATGAGCTCATATTCCTGAGACTTAAGCTTGGTATTAGTAGTGTTTCTGCTCCAGCCTGAGACAAATGTGTGCCTTGTAACCTGTAGACTTAATTTAACTGGTGTGATTTCCTCTGCATTTTCCAGCAGTGGACAGCCAAAGTGCCACAGCTAATTATATTATAAATCAGAAGCGGTGGGATGGAAACTGTAGGAATCTCAACACATGGATATTCATAAATCCCTGTTTGATAGCAATGGAGGGGGCCAAAAGCAGGGTGGGGAGCAGAGGAAGCTGTTGCAGTACTTTTAGGATTTTTATGACAACAGGGTGTCCTTATACCCGCTTACCCATGCTTTGGTATTTTTTTCCTCTTCCCTCGTCCTCCAAAATTAAACCTGGCTGCACAATGAACATCATGAGTCTCCTGCTGCTTGTGTTCAATTTTCAAACAGTAGGAGGAAAGTGCACAGATAACAAATGTTCACTGCATGCCAGGTCCCTTCCAGTTTTGTCTTCCATTAGCTGGAACAGTGGCCACATGAATTTGACAGAGGCTTTCCACGAACAGAATAAGCTCACAGTTCAGCTTTCGTTATGACATGAACAGTGCAGGTAGGGCAGCCTTACTTAGCCCACAGTGATTGGGATTAAAAAGAGAGTTTTGAAAAGAGCTTTTTGAAAGTGCCTCTCTCCCTCTCTCTGTCCCCCCCTTCCCCCATCTCTGTGGGTAATCCGTCAGTGGATCTGACTGTTGTAATGATACTTTTTGGAAGAACTTCTTTACTGCTATAGCACAATATCTGGAAAAACACTTCCCTTAAGAATAGGTGGCAAGACAGAAACTCATAAGGTGTTTATAAGACAAACTCAAGTTTCAGTTAGAAGATCAAAAAAGTTCCATTTATTAGATGTTCTAAAAAATTTATCTTAGAACCTGACTTAAGTGTGCACTTATTTTTAGATAATTTCGATATAAAAATTCAGAAATTCACTTTAAAGCAGCTGTTGTGCTTTGTAAACTGAGCTGTATTTTTGGAGTCTTGTGCTATAAGACAAAGACTTCCCATTTAGTAACTAGCAATTCTCTTTTGCCTAAATGTTTGAGAAACCTGTAGTTTCAGTATTAAAGTATTTTAAGACATGTTTTTCTCTGACCCTCAGAAGCCCCTTACGATGTGTGAGCACTAAAGAGAAATAAATGTGTGTTCAGGATAAGCAATAGGGCTCACCATCCCTGCACAGTTTCTGTTCCCTGGTGACCAATGAGGAGCCCACTGCTCTTGGAGTGTTGTGAGCACCAAGAGAAAATAGGCAACACAAAAAGGAAAGCAAGTGGATTTGCTCTGTGATATCCAGGATCTTGCCATTGCCTCCTGTTAATTATGGTCTGAACTCTTGCCAAATCGTCATGCCATTTCCACTCAGCCTCAGAGCAGAATGCAAACTGCCTATAAAGAATGCCCTTTCTAGATCATATTTTTAGAACTGCTTAGGAGGAATTAGTGCTGTGTCACTGGACTTAGTGTCCTCCAGTGTTAAGCTGTTCCCTCTTCAGCAGTGGAAATTATGCCAAGTCTTGAATGCAAAGTTCTCATCTCTTCCCCTGTAACCTACTGCACCTGGGAATGCTGTAACTTCAGGAAGGAGTTTTGCCATGGAATAAGGAAGACAGTGCACCTGCCAGCCTCACCAGATGGAATTATGTGGGGAAGGAGTTTGGTTTGTCCTGCACAGTGTGTGTCTAATACTGGGATTTAAAGAGTAGTGGGACAACTGTAATGTAAACTTCCTGCAAGTCAAGCACTCAGATATGGCAAACCCTTTTCCTTGAGAAAGGGTTTCATTTATGCTCTGTGATGTTGATGCACAGTGTGTCGTGGGGCTTACTGACAAATTAATATAACACTAAAATCAAGCCCAAGTTCATCTTCCCTGCTCCATCCCAGGTGCCAGCTAGTTTGCAAAGTAATGTGCTGTGTCTCCCACTGGCATTTCAGGAGCATTCTGGAAGAGTCTTTCGACTTCAGTTTGATGAGTTCCAGATCGTCAGCAGCTCACATGATGACACCATCCTCATCTGGGATTTTCTGAATGACCCAGCTGCCCAGGCAGAATCCACTCGTTCCCCGTCCAGAACATACACCTACATCTCCAGATAAATAACACTACACTGTACCTCACACTCGCACAGGTAAAAAAAAAAATAAAAAACTTTAAAAAATAAGGTGAGGCTCAAAGGTGACACTGGATGTAGTGTGAGCCTGCTGCTTGAATAGCTGACTGGATCTGTCAGTGTTTCTCATCTTGGTTATACAGTAATTACAGTGTCCTGTTAAAGGACAGGAATGGTTCTGGTACCTTAGAATAGGGACTTTATTTTAGGATTTGTGACATGTGGTGCCTGTGACTCCCTCTGAAGAACTCCTCCTCCTCTGTCCATCATCATCAATAATTAAATCAGTTATACTGCTGTCCAGAAGGAAGAAGGGTTTCTGCAGAGCGAGTAGAGCAGCTGCTGCCTAACAAGAGGATGCAGATGGCCTGACCCTGGGCAGTTGTCACCAGGCAGGAGGGTTTTGCCAAGAACCTCCCTCTGAAGTGATGACCATTCTCCTCACTCTGCAGCAAGCTGATTCAAGATTACAGTTTGGCTGGGGGAGGAGACACTGAGGCACAAGCACAAGCCTAGGCAAATTAAATCGAGATGCATCAATGTGCAAAATAATTTACTGATAGGGCCTAGCCCTTGTTCTCTCTTGCATAGCATGGATGTTAAATTATTCATATCAGAATCTGGCTGGTTTACTCATCACCTTTTGTCTTGGCCAGCACAGTGTAGGGAGGACGAAATGTTTCATATGTTTGGGTCAGTTGTAGAGTGAATTTGATGCATATGAGTGAAGTGGGATAACATGATTGCCTGTGTGGGTGGGTATATACGCAGTTACTGTTATAGCAGTAAACATAAGAGAGAAGAATGGCAGAAGAGCTGACAGGCTTCTGCAAAGCGGTGTCCACAGTGACATTTTCCCATGAAAATGCTCTGTCATAGGGCACATCCTGTATCCTGTTTGGTAACAGTACAGTGATGCTCTGGACCTGTCAGATCTTGATTTTCTCAAACACTCTGGTCAATCAGTTGTTACTTTAAATCATTAAAAGGCTTAGTATGAATGGGGTTTGTTTGGTTTGTTCTGTTTTTTGTTCCCAGGACTCATTTAAGCTGCAGTATTTAAATGCCAGGACAAAAGAACTATCCACGTAACCAATACTTGCTGAAGAGAGAGGCTCTCAGACTTGTTTCTGGAACAAAGTTGGCATGCGGTTGATCTCAGACAGGGTCTACTCAGCGCGGCTGACTGCTAAAGTGCTGCTATATCAGAAGACGACTTTTATCTTTCATGAACAGTTAACATTTTTAAACCTTCCCATCCCTGTCTTCCCTCATTCCCCTCTTCATGTTCACTCTTCCCTTTACCCCATCTGATTCCCCTCCAAGCCCAGTCACCAATGTCCTATGAATATATTTAAGATGTTCCCAGAATGTGTTGCTTTGCTGTTAAGCAGAAGACTTACAGTCACAGTGCATCCTGCTGAGAGTCACTTCAGGGTGGGTGGGAGGGTGGGTGGGGAGGAGGCTGCTACTCTCAGGCTGAAATCAATATCCATTGCTAGGCCTTTGAAAAAGCATTCAGCTCTGAAGAGCAGCAGAAACACTTACAACAGCCAGACCATCATCTCCCCAACCCCAGCTTCCCTGTGGCTTTTGGCTGTTCTGACTGCAGACTTATTTTTTGTGGAGAGAGGACCCTTGAAATTTGACTATTATGAGCCAAATCCATCTCTTTCCTCTCCTGCCTGCTATGCTAACCCTTTGGAAGCTGGATGTGTATTGTAGTCTCCCCTTAACATTTGCTTGGCTGGGGAATGCTAGTCAATGAAAAGTTAAACTCTCACCTGCCAAAGTCCCAAGCATGATGGACTGGGGCTGAGATCCTGTCCACTCCCACCCCAGGTGAACTGTTGGCCCAGGACAGTATTTCACTAGCAAAGGGATTGTCTGTACCATCTTCCTCCTGCTGTTCTCCCTGAGGACAGTATGTTGCTGATAGCTTATGAATCATTCTGTAAACTGGAGACAAGTTTGAGGCTGGGATGAGAAGGAAAGCTGGACATTGCTCCTATCTTTCCATTCCTTCTCCCCTCAGAGAGGATGCAGCTGGGTACTGGAAGAGGGAGCTGTTAAAAACTTCGTGGAGCTCTCAAGAGCCACCCTAGAGTGGAGACACTACACAAACATTCTGACCATACAGTAAGACTTTGTCTCAATTGAATGAGCAAATGCACACCCTGGAGATGGTGGTTGAGTAAAATGAGTGTGGCCATGGGGACAGTCATTGCATTTAGCAGTGACTCCAGGCCAGTTCTGCAGCATTTCTGGGGCTGGCTTTGCTAGAAGGAATTGAAGAGTTTTTGGTCAGCTTCTCTAACCTATGTACTGCATTGCAGAAAAGGGACACAGGCTGTTTAGTCCTTTTGCTGATAGCTGAGATGGTCTTCACTTTCTGGCTGAGACTTCTGCAAATTGTCATTGTTTAGAAGACAAAAATAGCCCTGAAGAGGAGGTACATGAGAAACAATTCTGCATGTCTCTGAACTAGACAGAGGTCTGGGGGTAAGCAGCTCTCTTCACAGAGCTGGAACGAATTGCAGCTGGCCTGCATTTAGATCAGACAAGACACTGTAAATCAGTCCCTGGCCATTCCAGGTTTAGGCCCAGATCTTCTGCTGTATGTGTGGAAAAATCTCCACTGCTTTAGTGGGGAGTTGCTCCAATCGCACAGTAGGAAATCAAGGTCCTTTGTCTCTGGGCTGGAGGGGTTTAAACTGGCTTTGTTAACATCCTCTGAACTTGGCAGATGGGATTTTTTATAAGCTTTTCTCATCAACTTCACTTTGCTAGGGAAGCAGTTGCATTGTTTCTAATTGCTTGAGATGTGCTTTTTCCACCAGGGAAATCTAGCAAGGAGCTGGTCCAAGAGTCCCCAAAGAGCAGTCCAGAAGGTCTGAATAATTGAGGTGACTGCTAAGACAGACAAGAAGGCAATGGAGTTTAGGCAGGAGTGCAAAGCTGGTTCTTGGGGAGTACCTAGGGCATTTCCTGAAGCATGTGGGCAGCAGTGTCAAGCATCTCAGAGCATGTGATGACACTCCTCTTTTCTGTTTCAGCTAATGCTGCAAAAGAGTCAAACAGATTAACGACTCTGTTCAGGTTACAGTGACAGAGTGACTTACCTCTGCAGAGTCATAAATAAGTTCTGAGTCATGATGTTTATCCACAACTAATTTTGGCACTACTTTTTAAGTCCAGGAAGGCTGTTTTGGCTTTCAGGTAGCTCTGCATATCATGAATACTGCAGTCCCAAAGCCAAAGTGGCAAGGGAGCAGAGAGAGTCAAAGTTCACATCCCAAACTTCGTTGAATTCAAGTTCTGAGTCTTAATACTATTTGAACGCTGTCCCTCTAAGTTCAGATGTTACAAGATCTGTAGCATGGCTGCATATCAGCAGGGGTTTTTATGACCTTGGGTGAAGATTTAATAATTATTTTCCTCAGTTTGGTCATCCTCTGTTTTTTTCGTTTCTGTTACTGTAGAAAACAGTGATCTGTTACTCCAGCTGCTGAAGGCTGCAGAACTTCCTAATATTTTAATTACATCTTTGTGGCCAACAGCTACAAGGATGTGTTGTATTTTTGCTAGTTGAGAGAATTTGGGAGACCTGGCATGGCTGGCCAAACTCAAGAGACACCACCATTGCAAATTGTCCTTAATTGTCATTAGCCCTGCTGCTCTATGCTGCTATTCTGTTGGGTCTTCAAGTGGTACCATACTTTGTACTCTGCTGTATAGAGCTGTTTAAGGTACATTTAGCAAGCAACTGCTGGAATCCGTTTTTGGCACATGCTAAGAAAGGTGTGTCACCCTCAGGAAGGGACGCTGTGTGGGTACTTCAAACGGACTGCAAAAGGGTGAGGATTCCTACCCCACTCCCTGAGTTGTACAAATTCTCTGATAAGAAGGAAACAGAAGTTAACTGATCTAACTTGAACTTGAAACTGCCACAGCCTGACATTTGGTGGTGGTTATTGTGCACCCAGGGAGAAGCAATCTGGTAAGTGGATCTCCCAATGTCAGACAAAAGTGGCTTTTTCAAACTCCCTTTCCTTCCCTTAGGATATGTGTGCATATGTGTGTGAGTGTGCAAGAGTGCATGTGAGAGAGAGGTTTCAGCATGAACAGGATGGATAATCCCTTAGCCAGATTGGAGTAATTGCAGAGTTTATAATGAAAATAACTAGAATATGCCTGCTGAAAGGAGATAAAAGAGGGCTGGAAGTGTCTGTAGGCTTTAAGTGTTGCACATTACTTTGAAATGAAATACCTCTGCTCTTAGAGATCATCACTTCTCCCCAAGTAGGAAGCTCATGCTAGCCTTCCACCTTGGATTATGGGATGGAAAGTACTGGAGGTGTGGGACAATCTGTTGTGGCCACACCACCTCCTGCGTGTGGCTCCTTTGCAATAGGGCACAGTTTTACTGCAAATATTTCTCATCCTCAGAGGACATAGCTTGCTTTCAAATATGCAAATAGAAAATGACATGAAGAAGTTTGCAGCGAGATAACTTCTACAGCTGTCTCCTCCGGAGCAGCTCCCTCTGCTCCCTGTTAACATTCAAGGACAGACACATCTGCTGTTGGAATGGAAGGATTCAGGTGACAAGTTGAGAAGTCTGTGATCATCATTGAAATGCTTTACACTTGTTTCTAAACTGGAAGCTGACTTGGACCACCATACTCTACCTACCCACCACCCGCTCCTGCTCCAAAGGATCCTTCTTTCTTTTTCTTAATTTTTTTTTGAACACTGAAAAAGCTGGAGAGTATCATGCACATTTCTCCACTCCCAGGTATGTGTGTCTGCCCCTTCCACATGTCCCTTCTCAATCTGAGCAGGGCTCCAGGCTTGGTTCTCAGTTTTTTGGCATCCCAGCTCCAATGGGAAGCACCTCTCTAGGTTGGGCTCTTCCTAACTTTGTTAGGTTCCTTTACCATGATTTTAGATCTGCCTTTTATGGCTTATTATTCCTTAATTCACTGGAAAAGGGCAATATTTGCATTTAATAAATCACAAATACTAGCAGCTCTCCCTAGCTAGAGAAGAACAAGAAGGAATGTCCAACCTTCCTACTGCAGGCTTGCTCTTAACTGTGGGAGGAAAAGGAGGAGATGACCACAAAGGAGGGTGGGGGGATGGAAATGGATCTCTACAGAAGTGGGGACAGTGCTGAAAATAGATCTTTTAGCTTGTACAGTTGACTGGGAAAAATAGAGGTTTTCCATGATCAGAAGTCATCAGGAGGTGATCGAGTAAGGCCTCCAGCTGTTGAACTTGTCAGTTGATGCCCCTTTTAGGATGCAGTGGAGGCATAAGGTGAAAGGGATGGTCTAAGCTACCCTTGCCAAGAGAAGAATGATCTTTGCCAGGGTCTCCAAGTGGCATGCATGATGCATTTGACATGCTGAGCTTTGCCCTACTGATCCCCCCAAAGTGATAAGCAGCAGCTTCCCAGAAGGAGGGGGGGGAACAGCAAGTGACCCGGCTGTCGTCAAAGGAGGTCTCCATATGAAATCTCTCTATCCTGCTGGAAAATAACTACTGGATTGATTGGCATGAGGGGGTCACAGTCTTTCTGCCCCTACTTTTAATTCAGAGATGGGAGCAGCAGGTCCCTTGGGTGTGTTCTTCAAAATCTCAGTAGGGGGTTGAGAGGAATGGCTGCCTGCTGAGACTGAGCATTTGGCTTTCCCTCCATTCCCCTCTTGGTCCATTTTTTTTTAAGATGAGGTGTAGCCAAACTACTGAGCAAAATCTCCAAATCAAATCCCCAGGGGGAGCCTTGGCACACTGCCACAATGGATCATCCTTTGTCTGGTCAGAAAACTCTTCCTATGACTCTGTGCTTGTTCCCAAAGGTCACTGGGCTTCTGCATATCTTGTCCAGCAGATAACCCATGGGAGTTGGCAACACTGCTTGATCCCTAGGGATGTTAACATGATACTCTCAAAAGCAGAGGAATTCTGATGTACATGGATGTGCAGCAAGCCCTTTAGGTACTATAGACAACACCAAAATTAGTCCCTTTTTTTAATAGCCTAAAAGATACCCTGATTTCTGCTCAAGCAGGAGCCAAGTGCAGCTGTGGCCAGAAAATCAGCATGAAATACAAGTCTTCATCACAGAGCAGCTCTGCTCGTACCTTCACGATGAATAACAGTTTGTTGCCCTCACAGGCAAAATGTTTTAACCTCCTGGCACTGGAGCACTGATTTTCATCTGAGCAAAACTCCACGTGCGGGAGGCAGGCCAGTGGGCTGTTTGCAGTGGCTTTTACAAGGAGCTACCTGTGAGAATTTCTGGGCAATTCAGTGTGAAAATCTGGAGCTGCTTTTGAGCATAAAACTTTGCTTTTGGCTACTTTGTCTTTATCAAGCGAGGCACTGCAGGGCTTAGCCTAGCCCCAGTTTTAGCATGGCAGAACAATAGTGTGGAACCTCAGCAAAGTGCATTGTCCCATTTCTTCCCGTCATTTTACATCACTGCGTTCAGGAGAGCTGCATGCCTGCCAGGCCAGCCTGTGCTGCGTCACTCCAGCTGCTCAGGCTGAGGTGGCTGTGGAAGTGGGAGAGGTGAGAAAGAACATGGTTTCTCCAGAGTTTTCTGTTTGTTACTCTGCTATATTTGTTATCTGGATTCTTAAGTAATGAGTGCTTTGAATTTTGTGATTATGTTACGGTGATGTGTAGTTAATGTACTAATGTTCACTTGAGCTAGGATCATGGTAACAGTGTGGTTTGTTTTTTTTTAACTGTTCAGAAAATAACTTAAATACAACGATTAAGCTGTGAATCTCTCCTGTTTTCCTTTTGGGGGGGAAAGGCACTGTCAAAATACCAATCCTGTATCTTCCTCGAGCCCTGTGTGTGTGAAGTACACTTCTGCTACACATGTACTGTACACAGCATCTGCAGTGTGAACCTGGAGGTGCTGGGGATGAAAGGTGCCCCAAGCCTGAGGTGGCTGCAGCTTCACAGGACACACAGGTCTGCAATAGCCAGTCCCACCTCAGAGCTTCTGATCATGGATGAATGCAGCATAAAAGAGTGCCCTGGTAGTCAGAAAAAAAAACCCCTTATTCCTAAAACCACAGCATACTCTTTAATTAGCACTCTCTCCATTCATAGTTAATGGCCTCTGGCTGGGGCAGATGAGTCTGCCCTGTAAGCCAGAGAGTGGATGTGACTGATAGAGAAGAGTTGGAGCCATCCTGCCCATTAAAAAAGTGTGGGGGAAAAGCTATAAAGACTTTGTGTTTTTCTGGGTACTGTTGCAAGATCCTGGTAGGAGAAGCACAGATTTGTTTTATAAGCTAATCAGAATCCTGCTGTTCAATAATGAGTGAGTAATTGACACATCACAGCACTGCCACGCAGTTCCATGGCTGGGGATGCTGCCATGCTTATGGCTCCCCCGAATCAGAACACAAGCACCCTTGTCCTCAGAATACCTTCCTCTTAAAAGTGCTCCTTGGATAGCAGCCTTGGATCTTCCCATTTTACTTAACAGCCCATTTTAAAACAAAGGCCACCACAGTTTTAAGATCCTGACTCCAGGGGTGGTCAGAAAACAAACAAACCCCTGCACTCCTGACATCTCTCTCCCTGCTGGCTCCATTCTTGGGAGCCAGCAGGGGACTGGAGATTGTGAAGGCTCCTGCTTTTCTGAAGTGCTGGGAGCAGGATTCTTGTCACTTCCAATCTCCGTCTCTCCTTGTGACAGGCTTCCCAGCAGCCACGTGCTTTATTTGGCAAGGCTTTGGTGTTTATATGTATTTGTGTGTGTGTGTGTTTGTGCACAAATATTATATATATATTACATACATATTTATATATAATACATAAAATATATATCTATTTACACCACTTTAACCTCTTCTGTTCCCTTGCTGCTATTTCCTCCCATCCAGTAATAGATTTAGAAGAGGAGTTGCAGTGACAGGCTTCATCCATTGTTTTGGGTTGGTGTGTAACACAGAATGCAGCTTGATTTTAACAACCTGTGAATGCCAGCACACACAAATGAGACCCGTCCCATACCCACAGTCCCAGGTGTCTGTGTGTACCCAAACAACACACATACTGCCCACTCCCACAAGAAACAGGTTCTCCTTGCATGTTATCTCTAGGTATTCCTTAGATAGACCTTCCCCTTCTCCTTGATGTTTAAAGATGAGAATTGGGGTTTTTATTCCAGATTTCTAGGACTAGGACAGTGCTGTCCTGCAGGGCATGAGCTGGAAAACTTCTCCCAGGAAATCTGGACTTGAATCCAAAAACTCAAGTACTAAAGAGAGTCTTTGAGAAAGAAAAGCAATCTCAATTGTAAATTTCCACTGGAAAAGAATGAATAGCGTATCTTAAATAGATTCAGTGGTTAATTACCCTTTCTGTTTAAAAATGTGTGCCTTATTTCCACTTCAAATGAAGGAGGAAAGTAATGTTTGCCGTGGCTTCAAATTAACAGCATTTGATCAACATACAGCTTTAAAATGAAATCTTCTCTTGTTTGGTGGTTTTTTATTGTCTTACATACGTGCTTTCAAGAGTATAGTAAGGTACTTTTTGGAAAGGGGGAATTGGCCAGTTTAGATTAGCTAGGCTAGAAAGAATATAATTCTTACAATAACTGTTTAGGATGAGTTTAGCAGTTGGTGGTTTGAAGAGGATGATGAGCTCTCAGGAGAGGAGGCAGCGTGGCCAAGGAAACAAAAAGCCCTGAGCAGATAGACATGCTGTAATACTGCTGTGGATTTCTGTGGGTGAGCTGTCTGTCTGTCCTGGCAGTAAGGGCTGTGCCTGGCTCCAGCAGTGTCCTGGCCCCTTTTGTGCCAAGGCAGAGTGTGGCACAGCTCCCTGTGCAATGGCACACATGTCAGTGCCCAGGGTGTGGAAATGATTCAGTGTTTTGTGGGAATAAGATGCCACTCCTGGTCTTGAGAGCTCTGGGTAGCTCTGCTTTTCCAAGGGCTCAAGGTGGTGCACAGCCAGCACATACGCACTGCCCAGGACCCTCTCCCCGGAGGGGCTGCTGGAGAAGAGAGGAGAGGAAACACAAGTTGCTCTCCCATGCAACAGGCTGCAGCCATCAGAGATCTCAGCCTGACCCCTTTGCCAGTTGATCCTTGCAGCAGTGCATGTCTGTGAGTACCAGCCACTTTGCTTTACCCTAAGAGAGCTCAGACACACGTTCATTATATCCCCAGCAGAGATACTCTTGTTTCACATCCATTACCTTCCCATCCTGAGCTTTCTCTCCAAAATGTTTTGCTGACATGCACCTGGCTGATAGGAACAGCTAGAAATCTCCACACCAGCAGAGGTTACTGAGCTGTGGGGCTGATCAGCCAGGGACTGCTGATGGATAAGGAATATGACCAGGGAAACGTGGGCTGGAAAGGTCTCACCTGTACAGGTAAATAGCCTGCCTGCAGATGGAGAACAGTCAGATGGGCTTTCCAACACAACAAGGCAGAGACAGCAGCCTAAGCAGTGCTTTCACTGGGGACAGCCCTGAATTCCTTCTGGAGGCCACTGTGGTTTGAAGAAACTCAAGCGCCTGGTTAACATCACACAGCTGATGTATCCAAAACTCCCTGCCCCAGGCCCAAAGCACCCTGCTGGCATTTACAGAGGTGAATCAAGGAAGGCTTCTCCTCCAAGGGGCAGTAAGGCAGGGAGGCTGCCAGACCATCTCCCTTTCTGCAGTGTCAACTCCGAAAGGGCAGCCCTGGCAAACTGCTCTGACCTTTGGAGCAGCAGTGATGTCTGTGAGCAGCTCTGCCTGCCCTGCCCGTGCTGTCGTGTTCCCTCTCCTCCAGCACAGGGAAAAGGGTCAGTGCTAGGCAAAATGCATCTTTTTGCCTTTGCATGAGCTGCTTATTGCTTCAGTGTGAAATTTATCTAGTTTGGACTAGATGGTGCTGGGCAAACCCCAAGAACCAGCACTGGGATCACATCCTTTCCAAGAGATTTCTATCTCATCTTCAAAAAGGGGACAGACCTCCCAGTGGGGAGCTGTCAGCTCAGCCCTCAGGTGTCCCAACTGCTTCTCCGTCCCCCTGGCCTCAGCAAATGCCATCACTCTGTGCAGAATGTGGGCTGGGACCAGCTCCACCTGCTGCTCGCCTGTCCCCATTCTCCTGGGTTTCTTCGAGTGCCTCAGGCACTGTGTCAGATGCCTTGAGGAGAGGAGATGCGGAGCATCCAATGGCATGGAGTGCTGGGACAGGGACAGCCCCAGTGCTGTGTCTGGAGTCTGGGGCAGCAGCGAGGCAAGAGTGGGACAGGAGCTCTGGGAGTGGCGATGGGTGGGGGTCAGGGTGGTTTATGGGCTCACAGCCACTTTCCCAGCCACGGGGAGTATTTTAGCCAGGGATACCTTGCATGGAGGCAGGGGAGGAATTGCCTGTAAAATGTGGAGACAAGCTCCCTTGCAGCTCAGAGCAGTGGCTATTTCTCACCAACCTTTGTCTGTTGTGTGCCACCATCACCGGGTCAGGTCACAGGAGTGTCTCCAATTAACCCAGCCCCCTGGTGATCCTTAATTGGCACTCCAGGCTTTCCTCCTCCCCCTTCTTGCCCCACCACGAGTTTCTCACCTCTACTCTGCTAAGCCTCTGCTCCCAGGATCTCAGCCACTGCTGGGAACCAGTGACAATAACCCGTATTTACTCCCTAAATCAAGGCAGCAGCCATCCCCTGGCTTGGAGCTGTGTCCTGAGGATGTCCCTGCTTGGTCCCCAGCATCAGGCTGTGTGGCAGGGGGAGGGGCTGTGGCTGCAGGATTGAGCACGGGGCTTGGGGACGGGGATGGGCTTCAGTGCAGAGCAGCTGGGAAGTTCCAGGAGGGTTTTTTGGTAGGTACTTGCTGCGAGAGTACCAGGATGGGGGAAGAGATGGCTGCTGCTGTTTCCTCTTTCCAGTGCTCTTTCCAGAGACCACTGGACACATGTGCTGCTCCCAGAGATGAGCCACGTACCTGAATGACCAGAGCTGGAGCATGGCTGCAGGACACAGCATGGCCTGGCTCATCATCCTGTCCCGGGTTTGCTGCTTTGCCCTGTCTTAGCAAGGGCTGGGGGTGAGTCCTGGGCATGTTTAGGGCTGCCCTGCAGCACTGCAGGTGCTTTGGGCATGGCTGGGACCCACAGGCTGCATGTTCTCTTACCGAGCCATCTCACCTATGGTTATGGCCAATAAAATGGATCTTCATCCTGCTGCTCTGGGAACGAACCAGGACCATACCCAGAAGGACTGTGGCTCCGACAGGTCTCCCCCACTGTGGCCCTGTCACCAAGGTCTCTGCAGCCACCCAGCACAAAGGTAAAGGTGATGCCCTGATCCACATGTGGAGAAACTGAGTCTGGGCAAGACATAGGAACTCTTGAGTGGGGGCCAGCCCCGGGAAAACTGAACACTGGCAGGCTGGCAAGGGCTGGTGGCTGGGGGAGAGGGCCCGATGCTTTCAGGAAGAGCTGGAAGCTCATGTCGGGGGAGGAGACCACAGCTGGAACATCCTCCGGAAGAATGCACGGCAGTCATGGGGGTGCCCATGGGGCTTTCCCAGCTCTGCTCCGCTTTCCTGGCCCCGCGGGACCGTCCTGAGTGGGGCCAGCCTGTCGAGACCTGTCCCTTTTAAGCCCTTGGAGCTGTTGCCAGCCGTGGCTTAGTGGGGTCCCCATCCTTTCAACTGGCTGTTCGGCAAATTAAGAGCTTGCTATTAGGCCTCTAATTAAAGGCACTTCATTAGCAGCAGGGGAGGCAGCTCCTGGCCGCAGCAAAATTGGATTCCTCTGAGCTGCCATGAGCCGAGTCTCTCCTCTCTGGGGCTGGGGGCTGTGTCCCTCCGTGTCCGGGGAAGGCAGCTGCCCTGAGCCATGGCCGTGAGTTGCCAGCCTCCTCCCGAGCGCAGGGGATGGGGCACATCTACCGCACGGTGGGAGAGGGGCCGGAGGTGATCGGGGTGTTGGTCGATGTGGGGCCGCCCCTCCGCCGCCACCCTCGGGGATGGTGCAGTGATGTTGCCCCACTTACGGTTCCCGGGGTCACTCCCGTTTAGAGGGGACATGCGGGAGCTCTCAGTGGTGGCAGAGCATCAAGTCAGAGGTTCCGCCGCCCCCGGCTGAGCTGGGACCCCTCAGCAGGCTGAGTATCCCGGAGGTGCTGCCCCTGCCCCCGGCGAGGGGAGAGGCTCCCGGACTCCTCCTCCGGCCGCTGCGGAGCCTCCAATGAGCCCCGGGGGCGCCCGGGCTGCCCTGCCCTGCCCTGCCCTGCCCTGCCCTGCCCTGCCTTGCCCTGCCTTCCCTTCCCTCACCCCCTCCTTCCTCTATCTAAAAATGGGAGAGAGCAGCCAGGCTGCCGGACCGGGGCTGCCTTCCTCCCCCTCTCCTTCTCCTCCCTCCCCGCGCTCCGCCCGCAGCCTCGCTCCGCCGGTCGGGAAAGGGACCCCACGGTCCGGCGGGGACATCACCGGGGTGAGCTCCCTGCGGCCCGGGAGGGCTGCCCCATCCCTGCTTCCCGTCTGCCGTACGGTGTCCCTGTCCCCCTCTAGCCCCTGGCCTGACACCCCCCGGCCTGATATCCCCCTCCCCTTTTCCCCGGATTGGGATTCCTGATGGGATTAGGGGGGATTTGCTGTACGTGATCCGGGAGCTGCTGAGTGTACGAATCCGGCTACCGTGCGGGAGATGTTGCGAGGAGGGCCGGGCTGTGGGTGCTGGGGAGCGGGGCTACTCCCGGAGCACGCAGGCTCATCCCTTGTCCTCACCCTGCAAGCCCCGTCGCTCCGGGGACATTCATTGCTCCGGGGTGCCGCATCCAGGGCTGTCCCTGCAGCTGGGGGTGCTCTGAATGCTGCTGGGCACCCCGATCCTGGGGTGGGCTGGGTCAGGGCTGCAGGGTGGCTGTTCCTCTGCAGCCACCGGCTCCCCGCAGTGAGGACCCCCAGGAGCCAGAGCTCCTGGTGTTGGAGGGTTTAGGAGGTGGGTGCATGAGTTGTTTTGGGACGGGCTGCGACCTTCCGCGGGGTCCTTTCAATGGTGTTGGGCCACTCACAGCAGCAACATTCAGCTGCTCCATTGAGGGAGGGGGATGGGTGTCCCTCCCTTCTCCACCTGCCCCTTTCCAGCAGCTGCCCCTCCCAGCTTGGGACATGGGTGCCCAGGTTACCCAGGCTAAAAACCTGGGTTTTTTACCAGGTGAAAAACCTCACACCACCACAGTAAAAAATCCCACACCACAGCCACAAGACCAGCCACAGGGAAGCTGGATCAGCTGGGCTCGGTGCTGGGCACTGGCAAGAAGCCGTGCTCAACACAGGATTCCATTGCACTGGGGTCTTTGCTCTGGGCCAGGGTCACCCCTGCTGGAAAAGGGGCAGTGACCCAACACAGTTCATGACATCCTGGCTCCTGGCTCTGCTGGCCAGGACCATGCTGATCCTTCTTCCCCTTTCCCAGCATCTCACCTTCTCCCTGCTGTCTGTCACCCTTCTGGTATCCTTTGGCTCCTCCATGCTCTATGGCTACAACCTTGCTGTGGTGAACTCACCGGCAGAGGTAAGAGATGGGCAACTTCTCTCGGAGCAGGGAGAACGGCTCTGCATCCCTCCCTTGGAGGGTGGGAGGGACTGCTGTCCAGCAGCCCCACATCAAAACACTGGCATTTTCCTTGAGTAGACACCCAGAGAGGAATGGCATGGGAGGGACAGCAGAGTCCATGTTCATGTGCACCAAACTGGTCCCCTCAGGAAGGCACAAAAGAAAGGGGCTGGAAAGCTGGCCACAACTGCCCTGCTCCAGCTTGAGCGCTGTCAGTGATATCCCTAAGTTGTCCTTAGGCCTCTCAGGTGCTGAGACTTGCTGAGCAGCCAGACCAGAACATCCCAGTGATCCCCAAACATGTTCTGCCCCGCATCTCCTTTGATGCTGTTAAACCCATGGTATTGTCCTTATAGACCCGGTCTTCCCTTGTCTTCCCCCTTCTGCCCACACACCTGGTGCCTGTGTGTGTCTCTGCCCTGCAGCACATAAAGGCTTTCTACAATGCCACGTGGTCCCAGCGCTACGGACACGGGCTGGCCCCAGGCCCCCTGACCCTGCTCTATGCCCTGACTGTCTCCATCTTCGCCCTGGGTGGGCTGCTGGGCTCCTTGCTGGTGGGGGTGCTGGTGGAGCACTACGGCAGGTAAGGGTCTCCTGCCATGGGCCAGGGTGTGGGAGAGGTGGGTTGGGGCTGGAGGAGCTGCCCTGCTGCTTATGCCTGCCAGGAATGGTGCTCTGAGCCGCAGCGCTCTCCTCGTCCTCCTGGCCAGCGGCTGCATGGGCTTCAGCCGGGAGCTGGGATCCCCCGAGATGGTGATCATCGGCCGCTCCATCACAGGGCTCCACTCAGGTGGGTGCTGCCTGGGCTGTGCACAGCCCCCTCCTCATGGCTCTGTCCTCTACAGCCATTCCCAGGGGGATGGAGAAGGCTTCATATTCCCCACAGGCTCTGTGGAGGGGTTCTCTGGTACAGCCAGGGCCGCCTCCAAGGCCACGGGGTCTCCATTGGACCAAGGAGATGGACCAAAGGGCTGGCGAGGTACCCTTCTCCCTACTGCCTCTGCCATCCTAGTCCCTCCTGTGCCCCCCAGGTATCTGTCTCAGTGTGGTGCCCCTCTACCTGGGAGAAATTGCTCCCAAGAACCTGCGGGGATTCCTGGGCCTCATGCCCAGCATCTTCATCTGCCTGGGGGTTTTCTCTGCCCAGGTCCTGGGCCTCCCAGAACTGCTGGGCAAGGTGAGCACAATACCCCAGCCCACACATGCTGGACCCTTCTCTGCCCTCCCCATGACACATCCTGTTTCAACTCCTCTCAGGACAGGTTCTGGCCCCTTTTCCTGTCCGTGGTGGTTGTTCCTGCCTCCCTCCAGCTCCTGCTGCTGCACTGCTTCCCTGAGAGCCCTCGGTACCTGCTGATAGAGAGAAACGACGTCTGTGGGGCCACGAAAGGTGAGGGGTTATCCTGGGGGAGACTGACTCCAGAAGGTGCTGGATGCTTCTCCAAGGTCTTTCAAGATCAAGGTGCATCCTCATGGCATTCTTCCATACCCAGACCTGACAGCCCATCACAGTCCTGATGGTTCAGCCCTTCTATCCCACCTGGTCGTGCCACAGCTTTTCCATGGTGCCCAGCACTGTGGTGTGAGGCTTCTCCTCAGTTCCTATGGATGCTCAGCCCCATAGGGAGGCTGGTGGGGAGGCTGGGCCACGGTGGAGCCAAGCCCCTACCCTGTTCCCTACCTGTGAGCATCCACCCTGTGCTGGGGACATGTGTTCATGGCCCGACTCTCCCCACAGCGCTGCACCGGTTTCTGGGCACCCCCGATGTGCAGGACGTGATCGAGGAGATGAAGGAGGAGCAGCGCTCGCTCTCCTCCATGGAGATGGTGTCGGTGTGGCAGCTGCTGCGGGACCGCTCCGTGCGCTGGCAGACGCTCTCGGTGGCGGTGGTGAACGCCGGCATGCAGCTCTCGGGCATCGATGCCGTAAGCCCCGCCCGCTCCCGGCCCCGGGACACGGCCCTGCAGATGCCGAGCTGAGGCCTGGCAGCTCATTGTGCCCGCCCTATGGCTCCATCCCCCAGCTCACGCTGTGTCCCCTCCTCGGCAGATCTGGTTTTACACCAACACCATCTTCGAGAACGCCGGGATCGCCGTGTCCCAGATCCCCTACACCACCATGGGCACCGGCGCCATCGAGGTCGTTGCTGGGCTGATCGGGGTGAGTGAGGGACGGACAGAGGGACACGGCCCCTCCATGCCAGAGCCCTCTGCCAGCTCCCAGCACCATCAGGCAGGGGGGACCCCCGAATATCATCTGTGCCACAGGACAGCCCCTTTTCTGGGGGGAAAAGGGTTTGGCATGGAAATGGGGATGGGAGATGGAATGAGACAGGCTCAATTTAGGAGTCACATCTAGGAGTGGTGGGATAATTTTAGGGTAACAGAGAGGTTGGGGAGAGATAGCAGGCAAAGGGCAGGTTGGAGATGATGGAGGGGACTAGAAGTTCCTTCTGGCTCTTGCTTTCATTGTCGCTCTGTTAGCAGAGCCACATGTCCCCATTTCCCCCCCAGCCAAGCACTGGCCTGGCCCCAGGCTAGCAGCCCTGCCCCCCCCNGAGTTAGCACTGGGCCAGGCAGATTTATGGCCCTTGTCCCATCTGCAAGTGTCACCCAGGGCCAGCCCAAGCCACCCGGCACTAAATCCGCTCCCTGACAGTTACAGAGATGGATGGGGGTGGCTGCTCCCAGAAAACAGGGAGTGAGTGGGGGGCTGCTCCCCTCTCCCATAGCCCAATCCAGAGCAGAGTGGGGTACCCTGCCTCTCTGAAGGGTACCCCTTCTCCCTTCCCCTGTCTGTGGGGTTGTCCCAGCCCCCCAGCAGTTGCCCAGTGTAGAGCCAGATTGCTTGGGAGCAGCCCCACAAATGGCCCCCAATGGACATGCTGAGATTGGTTATAAAATTACAGGCATTTGTTCTGCTGTCAATACCCTGCCTGTTCTCGCTGCTGCCGCACTGCCTGCCCACGCCCTGCTGTGCCCACTGCCCCACAAACACCCTGTGCCCAGCCCAGCACCTCCACCTGGCACTGGTGCCAGTGCGGCTTCAGGGTCACCCCAGCCAGCCCCAGCCCTGCACTCTGATGGGGCTCTGTGGGATCCATCTCCTGCCCCATGCATGCTCACCCCTGGCACTTTCCATGCCCCAGCCCCAGTCCTGGAACTCTGAGCTGGGATTGCCCCTGATCCCCAGATGCCACCGGGAGCATCCTCCCACCTTCAGCTGGATCTGGGGTTCAGGGGTGGTCCCATCCACTTTGTAGCTCCCCAACACCCCGTCGGTCTCTGCTCTCTCCTGGCAGTGCTTCACCATCGAGAGGGTGGGCCGGCGGCCCCTCATCATCGTCGGCTTCTGTGCCATGGGTGTCTGCTCAGCTGGCATCACCATCTCCCTGCTGCTGCAGGTAGGGCCTGGCTGCTGCCACCCCCTGGGCCATTGTCTGGGGCTCATGGTGGAGGGATGGGTACAATCCTGGGGGAGGGACTGTGCATGCAAATGAGAGGTGAGCTGACTCTTCCAAGTCATGTTTTCCCTTCCAAGTTAAAGAGAAGGTAAATTTAGCACCAAGAACAACAACAACAAAAAAAAAACCCACCAAAACCAGAAAAAACCACAAATCACTATGAGAAAAATAGAAAAATCCTGCTGCTTCTGGTAGCTTTTCTGCAGAAATAGTTGTTCCCAAGGAAGCAAGTGTGAAATGCCAGGGCAGGTGGAGGGTCCTTCTCCTGCTGTCTGCTTCCAGAGGGTGCTCCTGTGGCTCTGGGGATGCTGAAACATCATGAGCTGCTGAGCTTGGCTGAGGCTGACGCTCACCAGCTTTACCCCAAACCACCCATTGCTTGTCTGCCTCTCAACAATGTGTCCTGTGTGGTCACTGTCCCCAAGAGCCAAGGGCAGGCATGGAGCCGTGTCCCAGGGCTGCTGGGTGCAAAGCTCAGGGCCAGCCCCAGCAGCATCCCCAGCCCAGTGTCCCCTCGCAGGCCACCCTGCCCTGGATGCGCTATGTCAGCGTTGCCTGCGTGGTCGGCATCATCGCTGGCTTCTGCATGGGACCAGGTGGGTCTGGGGGAGTGGGGAGCAGTGGGGTGGGAATGGGGGCCCAAAGGGACCAGCGGGTTTTGCGGACAGGTGACAGGACCTGAGCCTTGGCCCCATCCCCGTGGTCAGGTTTATGATGCTGTACCTCCAAGTGAAGCCCCACCACAAACCCCTCCAGCCCCACACATCCTCAGGGCACACCCTACCTCCTCCTGCTGGGCCGTGCTCCAGGGCCAAGCAGAGTGAAAGCCCTGGCAGCCTTGCCCAGACCTCTGTGGAGGTGTCACCACTGCCATCACAGTGCAGCTGCTGAGAATCATCCTGCCCCTAACTGAGTGCAGGCTCCAACAGCCAGGAGTGAAACCTGCACTGATTTACCCAGTTGATGTATTAGCAGAGCTCTTAACAGATCTATAATTCATCCTCAGCCCAGACTTTATTCACTGTAATTACATCTTTAATTAGGATTTTAATGGCTCATTGTTCACAAACAATGATGAATAGGAGTTTTAAAACAAAAAAAAATATATATCTCTGTTCTGGGTGAGTTGTGAGTAAGAGTCCATCAGGGGCTCCACTCCTCCCTCACTTCTTACACTTGTTTTTTGGTTCATCTTTTCCCTTCATTTATAAAGAGGTCCAGCCAGCCTGCCACCATTTCAAATACAATCCCTTGCCTGATTCCTATGTGTCCTGGAATGTACTCTGGACCTTGGGTCCTGCCCCCCAACACAGGGACAGTCCTGGGACCCAGAACTTCCAGCTCAGTGACATTTGGCTGGAGAGGCTGAGTCCTTCTAGAAGAAATAGCCACAACCTGTGTCCAGTTTTCAGACCACTTAAAAGTTGGCTTGGGAAACCATTTCTATACATTCTGGGTTATTTTCACCATACATGGGAAAAGGAGGTTGGAAAATGGCATTTCCATGTCCTGTGGGAAATTCTGATGCTCAGAAAAGAGGTTGCTTCTTTCCTCCCTGAATCAGCCACAGTGGCGACAGAAGCTGATTGATAGAAGGAAGTTTTCTACACTGTTTTGATCAAGGGAGTCTGGAAAGGGCCTTGTGGAGTGTGCCAGGAAGATGTTTCTCTGTGCCTGCGATCTCTGGGGGATTTAATATCTCAGCATTTAGAAACATTTTTGGAAAACAAGGATCCATGTGAAATGTTCCACCTTTATTTTGACTCAGTCATGCAACTCGTGGAACTGGCCTGAGCACCCAGCAGTGCGCAAGTGTGGTGTGTCAGGGGGATATCACCCACCCCCCAAGACATATCCCAAGGGAGACCAAGGGCAGGACACTGTTCTACCACACTCCTGTCTCCTCCAGCTCTCCCAGCACCACCAGTTTGAACCATGAGTCTTACTGGGCTCCAGCCCTTTGGCCACAGGACTGAGGTGGGCAGAGCCTGCTGACCACAGGGGTACTTGAGTCAGCCCTTCCCCCATACCCTTGATCTGTCCCCTCCCTCTGCAGCTGGTGTCCCCTTCCTGATGACAGCTGAGCTCTTCATGCAGTCACACCGCCCGGCTGCCTACATTGTGGGGGGCTCTCTCAACTGGCTCTGCAACTTCACCGTCGGCTTCATCTTCCCATTCTTGCAGGTACCAGTTCAGAGGGGCCCTGGGAGATGGAGGGAATGGACACAACCCTGCTGCTCTCCCAGGATGGGGTGCCAAGCCAGGGATGCCCATGCTTTTGGCTCAGCTCAGTGCTGGACAGAGCCAGCCTAGGGCAGGGTGATGGGAGGGGACACTGCCTCGTGCTGTGCCCAGTTTGGGAGTGCCTCATGCCGTTCTTGTCCCCAGATGTCAGCTGGTGCCTTTTGCTACCTGGTTTTCTGTGGTGTCTGCCTGCTGGTGGCCCTGTACGTCTACCTGGTCATCCCTGAGACCAAGAACAAAACCTTCATGGAGATCAGCCACATCTTTGCCACGCGCCGCTCCGTCCTCTCTGTCCCAGCCCATCTCATTGGCATGATGAAGCTCAATGGCTACGGGACTTTGGAGAACAGCTCCCTGGAGGGCTCGGGCTCCAGCCTGGCCTGATCGGGGGGGGGGGGATGGGGATGGTGGAGGAGGCTCAGGGCTGGGGAAGGATGTGGGAGCCAATTTGTTCCAACCTGATCATCTCTGGATCTCCCAGGACATCTGTCCGTGGCACAACCTGTGCCCAGGATGAGCCCTATTGATGCACCAGGGTCACACTGGCTGCTGGGCATGACCCCCGTGCTGGAAGAGATGCCCCCACAGAGATGAGGGGCCCTCCTGAGGCAGGGGGTTCTCAATGCTCCTGCATGTGGGGCCTTGGCAAGATCTTCTAGCATGAGCTGTTTAATAAAGAGCATTGCCACCAGAGCCAGGTTTGGCAAGTTTAGCCTGGAATGGCAGCAAGTGGGAGTCTGCTGGAATGAGCAGGTGCTTCTCCAGTACTAGGGAGGAGCAGAATGGGAAGAGGGGCTTGTCTTCCCACTGTGACTGGCTGGAAAGGTCACATTTCTAGGATGGGTGGTCAGGATGGCTTCCAGGCTCTTGCATCTCACCCCAAGTTGGTCATGCAAAGCTGGAGGCTGTTGCAGAAGGGACAGAGATCAGCCCTGAGATGGGGGTGAGTGTCCAGCCACTGTGCCCCTCCACAGACTGCTGGAAGCCCTTGTGCCTGGCTTTGTGTGCTGGCCCCACAGACTGCTCCCATGGGAACCCTGCACACTCCCAAACTCCCTGGAGGACAAAGGGATCCAGGACACACCCACATCCCCTTACTGCACCCCATGAATTTCTGTGACTCCAAGGTGCTCTCCAAGCACAACCTCTCCCATGTCTCTGCCCTGAATCCTAGGGGCAGGATTTTGAAGGTGTTTGGAGGAGGGGCTGTTCTGTGTCCCAGAACCACCCCCCACAGCAGCTCCCACAAATACCATGGCAGACCATGGGGTTCTGAGACCCTCCAGGAGCTGTTGTTTGCAGGAAAACTACAACATTTCGTTCTGGGGAGAGGTAAACCCAGGTAGTGGGGAGGGCTATGTGGCCAAAACCCTCTCATGCCAACACAAACATCATTTTGTTGCAAATAATTTAGCCCTTTTATTTTTCCAGTTTCCCTCTCCATGACAGGTCCAGAGCTTGGTGTTTGGGGTCACTTAGTGAGAAGCGCACCCTTCCTGCACCTCTTGGCAAAGCCTCAGGGTGTGGGTGGGTGCTGGACCCATGGGGACAGGGACTGCATCCCCAGTGCCTGGTCCTGTCCGTTCCATCCTCAGCCACCAGCCTGGGGCTCTGCTGCATTTTGAGCTGTCTAAATGACATCAGTCAGAGCAGGGTCAGGGCTCGGCAGCCTCAGCGCTTCCCCCTCCACCTCCCTCCCGCCTGGGCTGCTCTCGGCAGCAGAACAGAGCGGTAAATATGTGCAGCATTACATATGTATAATGGAGTGTAAATAACCCCAAAAAGTGCATTGTAAATAGACTCCAAGTTTATCCTTTATTAATGAGGCACTGAGTGCCCTGCTGTTTTAGAGCAGCGAGACTTTGATAATATCAAAACCTAAATTACACTTGTGTCTCTCATTCCCAGCAAACGACAGCATCATTTCAGGCCTCTTTGCCACTTGTATTTATTTATTCTAGTATTTATCTTTCTCTCCTGCCCAGCATGTGGGGCAGCTTGGAAGATGCCCCCTGCCCTCCATGTGGGAGGCAATGGCCCCCCTGGGACCAGCCCCCGTTCCTGGGGTCCTGGCACAGCCAAGGAGTTGGAATGTTGCCTTATGGCCAAGGACTGCTCTATGTGACCAGTGAGATGCAGCAGATCTGGGAAATGTGGGGTCAGGACCCATTTCTGTCAGGGTTTCAGACACCACCAGAGCCAGAAGTGCCCTCTTTCCAAGGATTGGGGCTCACTGGTAAAATTCTATGGTGCCTTTTGGATGCATTTGCTCCTGGGGACCCATTTGAGGGTACCATGTCAAAGGACATGTCCATCCTCTCTTCCATCAGGACCTGGGGGTGAGGAACCCCCACGCTCATGAAACACTAGCAACTCATCAGCTTTTTCCTGAGGCTGTTGGGGCAAGATCTCTCTTTGGGGTTGTCAGTCCAAACTGCCCTATGCCACTGACCTGGTACTCTTGCAAGAGTGGGATTTGGGCTTCCTCTCTGCTTATCTTGCCAGGGAGGCATTCCCAGCTGCTCCACTGCAGGTTTCTCATGAAGGACATGGCTGGGTGAGCTCTGAGCTGCTTTTCCATGTCCAAAGCTGCTTCCCCATGTTGAAATCCAGCTCCCTGGGTTGAGGTCTCCAAAAACACTGGTCCTGCTTGCTGAGGATAAGGCTGTATTCCAAGCAGACCTCAAAAGACTGGAGAAGGTGCAAAGAAGAGACTGAGAAATTACTTGGACACATGGAAATGCTGCTGATCCTGTTAAGTTTTGCAGAAACAAAGATGAAGGTGGCTTTCTCCAAATGCTCAACTGCCTTCTCCTGGTGTGTCCAGTGCTAAAGGGTGGGTGAGTTCAAGGGCTGAGATATTCACATGGGGGGCTGGGGCTCAGCCCAGGACAATCTGGAATGGGAGAGAAGACCCTGGTTCAAGCTGTCCTGATACTTTGAATGGGGGTCCTCAAGGAATGGTCATGGCCCATCACTGGATATCTGCAGATCCTGCATGGAAGCTCTCTAGGAGGGCACCTGGCTCAAGGTGAATGGTCACATCCCAACTGGGAAGATGATTAAGGCTTGCTGGACACACCCTGGTGTCCTTGTGCAATCACCCGGGGTTGGTGAGGCCACAAGTGGCCACAGACCATGGTCAGACAAGCTACAGAGCATTCACAGCCTGCCAGTGCCCTCAGACCCTGTGGCTCCAGCAGGGATGGGCTCCTGCAGGATGGATCCTGGGGGTCCACCAAGCCTTTGAGGCTGAACCCTTTTTGCAGTGGTTTCACCAGGTGTTCTAACAGCAAACTCTCCCTGTCACAGCAACGGGGATGCCTTCACTCCACACCAATCTTACCTGGCTGCAGAGGCTCCAGCAGGGACCAGTTTTGACTGAGGTAGGTTCCTGTGTGCTCCATCTCCTGTCTTATTCTGTGTGGAATTATTCCTGCTGCCCCACAGAGGCTGGTGTAGAATTAGTCCCTCTTGTCTTACTAAGATGGTCCATGCTTCCAGTACAGCAGTCATGGGAGAAGGATGCTGGGCACAGCAAGCATTGCCTAGGGTCAGCTCGGTGTGCAAATAGACCCTGTGTTTGCAGCCTGGTGTATTTGAGGGGTTCAGGGGCTGATTCAGGGACTTGGAGGTGGATGAGAGGCTTGACATGACCCTGCAATCCATGCCTGCAGCTCAGGAAGCCAATCATATCCTGGGCTGCATCACAAGAGGTGTGACCAACAGGTCAAGGGATTCTGTCCCTCTAGGACACCCCAGGGATTCCCAACAGGAACACTGCATCCAGCTCTGGGGTCCTCAGCACAGGAAGGACATGGACCTGCTGGAACAAGTCCAGAGGAGGCCATGAAGATGTTCAGAGTGCTGGAGCACCTCTCCTGTGAAGACAGGTTGAGATGATTGGGCTTGTTTAGCCTGGAGAAGAGAAGGCTCCAGGGAGGCTTCACTGTATAAAGGGGCTGCAAGAGACTGGGGAGGGACTTGTTTCAAGGGCATGTAGTGATAGAACAAGGGAGAATTGTTTTAAACTGACAGAAAGCAGGTTTAGACCAGGTGTTAGACAGAAATTCTTTACTGTGAGAGTGGTGAGGCCCTGGCATAGGTTGCCCAGAGAAGCTGTGGGTGCCCCAGCCCTGGAAGCGTTCAAGGGCAAGTTGGCCAAGTGGCTGCCCGGGACCCATGAGTGTTGCTCGCAGTAATAACTGCCAGGACACCAGGCACCCAGAGGGAAAAGTTTGCACCCCCAAAATTAGGAACCCCCCCAAATGGTAAAGCATCCTCTCCTGTTTTGACACAACAGAGGAATCTTTCAGTACCATCCCAGGGCGTCTTCTGCCTGATTTCATTAAGGAATGGGTCTTCTTGGTGCCTTCTTTTTCCTTTGCCTGATGGTGTCAGGAGTTTCCCAGGGAAGGGAGCAAGGACACAGAAGCAGTGTAGATGCGCCCATTCCAGGTGTCACAGCCCCATAGGCATTTTTGTGCTATGATAAACCTGGCTCCCTCCTGGCTGAAAGTCATCCCTAGGCAGGGCCTCCCAAGGCTGAGAGCACAGCTCTTACCTCCTTAAAGTGCAGAGCCTCTTTAAGGAGGCAGTTCTCATGAACTCTTGTCAACAGTTTTTTTGCAGGTAAAAACCTAAAATGGGTGATTTTTTTTTTTACTGTGTTCTGGGTAACAGGCACTCAGCTGAAACTCAGCACTTCAGAGGGGTGGAGAACAGTGATTTGTTTCTTTTTAAAGCTTAAAATATTTCCTCGGCATCAACCATACCCACTCAACCTCAGAAAAAAAAATATATAACGAAAAATTTTAACAATTTGGTGGGGGAAAGTGCTTGTTACCCTATGAGAAATACAATAATTTTGTAAGGATGCCTGCCGGTCCGTGGCTGGTGCTCTGCAGGTCTCTGCAGCCTTTGCGGGGTGCCGGGACTGGTCCGGGCCGGGTGGCCGGAGCGAGGGTGCCCGGCGGAGGGTGCACACCAGCAGATGGCACTCCCAGAATTTATTGCTACAGCAAGCTGCCTCTCGGAGAGCAGTCATGTAGGAGATGTCCTATTATATGGGCAGTTGACTTTAATAGTCATTGTGTGCTTAAAGCACAGCAAAACAACAGTGGGAAAAAAAAAATCCCCACTCCACTTGGATGGCCCTTTTCCCCCCAGCCCTGCTAGTCTATTTGTACAGTAAATTAAAAATATGAATCACTTCTCTCTACTGCCTCCCCAAACACTCATCCTGTCAGGCTCTGTGTTGTCTTCATTTGTATTACCTTAATTTAATGTTAATTATGTTCTTCATTTACAAAGAACAAGCATTTACACTCCCTGTCTGGGGATTTTCCACACTCGCGGTCTCCACAGACGGGGAGGAAGGGGAGCGGCGGAGGCGGCCGTGCCGGGGAGGAGCCGCTACAGGGCCGTGGGAACGGAGGGAGCGGGGCTGCCCCCCCCGAGCGAACCGGTAACGATCAGCGCTATTGCCTTTCGATTTATGAAACCGTATCGCTGCCTGTGCTTAAATCCCCCCTTATAAATCCTTTTTAAAAGGTCCTCGGCCAATGGAGGGCAGTGATTTATGGCGGGGAGCTGCAGTGGAGGGAGGTTTGGTGGCAGGGTTTGCTGCTGGGGGGATTGGGGATGTCACAGGGTTGGGAGCCTGACCACCGCTGGGCAGTCCTAAGAAAATTTCCTGCACACCTTTCCCCTGATGTCTGCAGATTTGTTGGATACCAGTGATGGGATGAGCTGTTTGATGTGGATGATCCACGGCACAGATGAGGACTGCAAATCCTTGCTCCATGCATCAGTTTCCCCATCAGCATCTGGAGAAAAACTACCCCCTCCCAGCTCTACCTATCCTCAGTGCTCGCCACTGAACCACAGTTTGGGGTGCACTTATAGAAATGACTTCTGGGTGTGTGTGCAGGAGTGTGCACCCGTGTGCACACACATAAAGGACCCAGATCTCTAAAAACACCCCACACCTCACCCCAAACCTGGCTTTCCCATGCAAGAGCCTGTGACTGGAACGAGAAAGGACAGAAGAGAAGAAAAAGAAGAAAAGCAATGAAAGGATGAATTGTGAACTTTCCTGAGCTATGGGTTGTGTTCCTCTCCACAGGCTGCCCTTGGCCATCCCTGGGATGGGGGACATGGTGGTGAAGGCTTCGTGCAGCCACATTTTCAAATCGTGAGCCCCCGTCTGCACTCAGCAGCGTTTGAGGGCTGCCCACACCCTGCCATTGCCTGTTCTTCCAGCTCTGCATCCAGCCACAGGTCCGGTACATCAGGGGATTTTCCCAGGGAACCTGAGGATGGGATGTGAGCAGAGCATCTTTAGTCCCATTTGTGTAAGAGCTCTGGAGCATTGCAAATTGGGGTTGTACCAGTACATCATGGGAGCTGGGTAGATCTGACTGAGATGCCCATCCCCAAATCCTCAAAAACCCCACAAAAAGATAATTAAAGAAAAAGAAAGCAGCCCACCAAGCCTTCCTGTTGAGCATGACACAGAAACCCCAGAAAAGTACAGAAAACAAACTCCCACTGCCAGGAAAACCGAAGATGACACACACCCCCTCCTCCCAGTCAGCACCACCCATTTCCATGGCAACAATCACACATTCTGGGGTGGGGACCTGAGCCCCCTTGCCACTGGATGGCCTCAGGGCCTGGGCAGGTCTCCTCACTGGTTGCTTAGGGGGGAAACCTCAGGTTTGACCCTCTAGACTTCTGCCACGAGCCCGTCTTGCAGCTGCAGAACCCTGCCCCAAACCCCTGTTTGCAGGGGTGCAGCCCCGCAGCCCATCCCACACCCCACTCCTGCCCTTGGCCAGCTGTGAACCAGCCCCACTGCAGGGTTTCCTTCCCCCTACTCCATCCTTCTGCCTTGCAGATCTGAGGCCACTCAATTCATGATGAGAAGTGGCTCAACTGCTCCCAGTGGGACAAACACACCCCCGCTCCAGGAGGGTGACAATCTCCTCCATCCTCCACCCTGCGCCTGCGCCCTCCCCACGTGCTCCCATGTGCTCTCCCTTATTAACAATGACCTTTCCACCGTGCTCTCTGCTGATTCCCCAGTCCCAAATATCTTTTAAATGGGTTTCAGGAGCTGATGCGNAACATTTTAATTAATGACAACCCCTTTTTTCTTTTTCTCCCCCTCCCCTCATAAGCACTTTAATGTGTGTTCGCAGCCCGGCTGATCCCCACAGCCATGGAAATATTAGGTTGACGGATGTGGTCTGTCGCCAGTGCTCCCTCAACGGGTCTGCCTGTCAGCTCGCCGATGATGACATTAACACGGGAAGAAAGTGATGACAAATGCCCGTTATCAGGGAACGAGGCCTGTGACAAATCGCACGGCGCCTCGCGAGCAGCCCCATTACGCTGTAATAAAAAAAGATGGATGGCTCAGCGCACCGGGGCCCCGCGCTAATGCGATTTCGCCTGGTCTCTCCGGGTTCTAATTAAGGCAGAAAACGGAGAATGAACAGGAGTCCCTGGTGCCCGGCTCCCACCTAGTCCTCCTCCTCAAACGCCCCACGGTGACGGGCACTCGCCCTTAGGGACAATGTCCCCCAGCTGCCCTGGTGCCCCAGAGCCTTGGGAGAGGGCTTTGGTGGGTATGCAGATGGGCAAGAAGTGCAGGAGTCTGGGGGTGTGCAGGAGGGGTGGGGGCTGGAGGATCCCGCAGCCTGTGCCTGCCCATCTTGCCTCTGCCAGGTGGGCTCAAGGTTCCTCCACCCAGGGCGAAGGGAGGAGGGGGGACACGGCCACCGTCAAATGCGTCATTTGGAGACAAATGTCACCTCCACCATCTGCTGCAGCATGCGAAGTGGCGGGGGGAGCGCTGCGCGGCACAGAGGGGACGGGCGGGACAGTGTCACCCTGGGAAGAGGCTCAGCCGCTGTGGAGCAGGGACACCAATACTGACCGCCGGCTCCTGTGGGGACAGAGAGAGGGTGGCCATTGACGGAGCTGACCAGGGGTCCATGGGATGCTCATGGGAAGCAGCGACTTGATTTGGGACAGGAGTGGGAGAGGGCAGCTATGTAGGGGGATCAGTCCCTCCAGGAGTTCTGTGTGTCCGTACCCTCTGAGGACACCGATGGCTGTGCCCTTGGTGACAAGGACACAACCGCAGCTGCCAGTGAGGTGGGAGCACCTGCTGGGGGAAAGGAGTCAGCTCCTGCCAGGGGTACATGGTGGGGATAAACACCCCACAGCCCGGATGGGGTGCCCAGACTGCACAGGCAGGCACTGTCCCCACTCCTCCCCACTGCCACCCAGCTGCCTGCACATCCCTCGGCCCCTCCCAGCTCCCCAGCAAGGAAGTAGGGCTGGTGTCCCCTCTCCACCTCTGCCCACCCCACATCCCCAGCCTCCTTGGGTGTTTCCACTGTGAGAAAGAGATGTGCAAGTGACAACTCATTCCCCGTCCTCTCCCCGGGGATCTGAAGAGCACTCACAGATGTGAGTCAGACTTGTGAGATGTCTCAGTGGGCTGTGGAGACACCCAAGCCCTCCTCCAGTCCAGCTCCTGAGAGAGGAGCAGTGGCACTGCCACCAGGGCTCTTCTGTGTGGCCGGGTGTATCCCTGACTGCACCTTGCAGATGTGCTGAGGGGCCACACCAATGGAGTTTTCCCATCTTTTTCACATGCAGGGAAGGTCTGGGTGACCTCCAGCGCTCACCAGACCTGATGGTGGTGCCAAGGGGATGCAGCCCCACACACTCTACACCCCACAGGATAACACAGAGCAGCATCTGCTGCTGCAAGTTCTGGCCAGATCCAGCACATATTTACCTCATGCCAGGCAGTCTGTAGGCTCAGGTTCTCCATTTCTTTGGCTTTGTGGCATACATCTTAATTTCAGGCAGGACACAGCAAGGCATGGGGAGCAAGTGGCACAGGGACCTGCCAGGGAATGTCACTGTCATTGGGTGATGGAGAAGGCTTGGACACTGGCTACTCCCTGCCTGGGAATCACATTGTGCTGCTCTGAACATGCTTTTGAAAGTACCTTTCCTTTTCAGGGGAGTGCTGGGTTTGTTCAGAAAGGATTCCTGAATAATTCCTGTCATGTCCTGGGACGATTTATTGGACATTTCAGAAAAATTTTTAAAGCCCACTTTTATTTACAGGTCCCCATGCTCTTTTCACCTGTCCAGGCCTTCAAAAGGGCTTTGAAAATTTCAAATATTGCTGGGGCAAAACTGATCCCAAATGGCAACCCTTGTCAGTGGGAGCATCCCAGCTCTGTTGTAAAAGCTGCTAATCTGAAGTTAGACTCACATATCTGTTGCTCATCAACTTTTATATCCCAGATCTAATTTTAGACCTCTTCAGAGTGAGAGCTGAGCAAAGTCTTCCAACATCTTCTTCTAGATGAAACTCAGTCTCTGGTGCTGCCTAGCAGCCTAGATTAAACCTGCTCTCCTGGATCCAGCAACAAAAATAAGTGCAGAGGCCATGGAAACGATTTTAAACAAATCACCTTTGCTGAGAGCCAGCTGGGAATGCACCAAGCTCCTGTTTTTGCAGCAGGTTCAACCAGGGGACTTGCTACCCCAGCTGGGATGAGCTTTGGATGCTGCACCTGCACCTGACAGTGGCCAGTGCTCTAGGGTGATGCTTAAGCATTGGCCCTAAGCTGCTGCTGCCTGAACCCAGCTTAGCCCTAAGAAGGACCCTAAAAACATAAATCACCCCCACAACATTGCAAACACAACCTGCAATGGGGTCATGTGGAGGACTTGACAAACTTGTTGGGGACGGATTGCTTAGAAGGATGGGAGCTCTCGCTGCAGCCCTGCAGAGTTAGTGACACTCCTTGGCTGAGAAAGGGGAGCAGAAATGTGTGCTACCAGTTGGAAAGCACAAGTGTCAGTCTGGACAGCAGCACACCCCTCAGTTTGTGACCAGCAGCAGGAGCCTGGCAGGACTGTGACAGATCCACTGCACCTGTGGGATGGCCAGACAGTGCCAGGAGAGGCTTGCAAAGCTCTGTCTGCCCGGCCAGGGGGTTGGCAGCCTGCACACCAAAAATGAGTCCTTCCCAGCACAGGCAAGCACAGCTTATCCCTGGGAAAGTCCTAATGCCTTACTCAGATATATTTTGCTGTTCTCCCCCTTCCGAAGCAGAGAGCAAAGGCAGGGTTGAAACAAAAATGTTCTCCCTTACTGGTGGACAGAGGGGAGCTCAGTGTGTGGCCAAGAGTAGCATGGATGTATTTTATTACACCCCCAAGGGCTCCCCTCAACCCTTAGACCACCTAAGCTGGCAGGTTGGGCTGGCATCATCCTAGGATGGGGAGCAGCTGCTTGGTGGGTACATGAATATGCAGGTTTACAGACATGTTGAGGTCCCACCTCAGCAGCTGGTGCAGGCAGGGATTGGGGTGGCAGCTGACAGAGCTGTCCCCAAAACCCAGCTCCCATAGCCTGGCTACCTGCTGGGTTGGTTACCCACTCCAGCTGGGAAAATAAACAGGGCTTATTGCCAAAACACACTGAGAGGATGCTGAGATGTGGCTGAGAGACACAGTGCCCATGTGCACTGGGGTCTGGGACCTGTCACGAGGGAACAGGAGGGGTGTATCTCCCACAAGAGATTTCTGCACCCTAAGGCTCATGGATCAAGCAGAAGGTGAGAGCAACAGACCAAAAGGGACATTTCAGGCCACCAGCTGTGGCAGTGCCCTCTGCTGTACCTGTGTCAGGTGCTCCTGGTTCCTCACCCTAAGCCCTGGGCAGGAGCTGGGCTCAGATACCTGATGCCCTCCCTGGCTCTGCTGTTGATGTTCATGAAACCACCAGTCCATGTGTACCTCAGTTTCCCCCCAACAAGGAGGCACCTCTCCAGGCTTGATACCACTGACCCAGAACAACCTGTGGTTAAAACAGAAGGAGAGCATGGTCAGAAAAAGAGCTCAGGAGCAGGGGACAGGGTGGAGGGGGCGTGCTGGGAGCTTCACCTGCTCCAGCCCTGCTCCTCACTGCTCTGGGCCATTGGAACTGGGATCCTCAGCACCCCCAGTTCTGCATCCCCCCTCCCTGACCCAAACCAGCCACTTCACTTTTGCTGTAGCTCCACTGACCTGCCATTAGTTATAATGCCTGAGCCCAGCAGGAGGTCAGCACAGGCTGGCCCAGACATAAATCAGCTCCCTATGGGCAAGGAGACTTGGGGACAGCAGTGACAAGTGCCCACCACGTACTGCAGAACCCTACCACCCTAGCCCTGGAATGCTTCGCAGGGATGGAGGCCTTAACCCCATCACATCCAACCAGGCTCCCTGGGGACCTTGCTGTCCCACCAGCAGGTCCTCATGATGATGAGAAGCACTGTGTCACAGGGAGGTGACAAGGGACTGAGCCACAGAGAGAAGCTACATGGCTCCCCAGAATGAAACAGCAGAGCTGAGACCTTAAAAGCCCAGACAGGTGATTGAGGGCCAGCTCAGGAGGTGTCCATCACAGAGCTGGGCACCCACAGGGCTGATGTGTCTGAGGGGTGACACCACCGGGCTGAGGGGACAATCTACAGCCTGGGCACCGCTGCCTTGCTGGGGGAGGATCTGGGTGAAGAGGGGTCTCTTTCCCGCCATGGGGCTCCCTGAGCTGCCCAGCCCAGCTCAGTCCAGCGTCCTTCCGCCTGCTCGTGCTGCCATCCCCGGTCCTCCAGCTCCCTCTGCTGCCGGCAAGGATGGCGGCTGCCCGAACCGACCGGGGCAGCATCTCAGCCGCCCTCGATCCCCAGCAAGGTCTTTAACCACGGATGACAGGGTAGCCTCAGCAGCATCTCCCACACGCCCTCCGGTCGCTCACCTGGGGAAAGGGTGCGGGCAGAGGATGTTCCCAGCACGCTGTGGGAGATGTGGGACACCCAGCCCCAAGCAGCCCTCAGTGCAGGTGGGCAGCCTTGCCAGAACCAGTGGGTGGCTGCAGACCCTGGAGATCCCATGGAGGGATGGACTGTGGCAGGATCTCGGCCTCAGTACTACCAGGGACTCTATGCCGAGACTACAGCTCCAAAGTGCAGGCATTTGCAAACCGGTCCTTTCAGCTGAGGTGATTTCTTTTCTCTGGGTAGACACATGTGCTCGTGCCATGCACACTGCAAGTGTCAGAAGCTTCTCCGCAGCCAGTCTGTTTCTTTTTAAAACTTGACATAAGCAGGTAAATTATCCCCAAGTAAGACATTTACCACAAGAGGAGAAATGTCAGTGCTGCTGCTGTGACCGAAGCAGGAGCTCCTGCCTCCCATTCCCCATGGTGACGGGGAACCTGAGTTACGGTGCTGTTGGAGAGACAGTGAGTTTGTAAATGCCTTTGTTTGTGCTGTTTTCCAGCCCAACCAGAGCCCATTGATCACCGGGACAGGAGTGAAGCCAGCGAAGAGAAGCAGGAGCTGGAATGGTGCATACATATAGCCAGAGCTGTGCCAGGAACTGGACACATGCAGGGATGCTCAAATCTGGCCCTCTGCATTCTTTTGCCTCTGTGAGATCCCTGGTCTGAGGACACAGGGTGCTTCTTTCACCCCTTGAACAAACTCATTTGCTTGGCCAGCAACTGCAAAAGGATTTAAGTCAGGAGTCCACGGCACTACAGGGAAAGGTTCCCATGCCAGCGTGGTACAGTCACAGAGCTTTACGACACATATATTTGGTGTGAAAAAAGGCTGGTTTGGGGCTGAGGCCCGAGCCTTTACTTGGCCACAGCTCACAGCCACTAAATGCTACCAAGGATGCTCAGGAACTGGCATGTTATTTGCACCCAGAGAAAACCAGACCCTGCCCAAAGAAAAACAGCCTCAGGAAATGTAAGGGAAACTGAGGCACAGAGTGCCTGTGTGGTGTGCAGGGACACCCTGGGTTTCAGCCAGGGCCTCAGTATGGGGGAATCCTTTTACAACCTCAAGCACTTGCTGTAGCACAGCCAGTGCTGAGATTTAACCTGAGCAACTACAAACTGCTCTGAGTGAACTTCCCCCAGGGAGATGAGGGAGGAGCCCTGTGCCCAGTGCCTGACATGGGCCTGAGCAGCCTGGGCACTCACAAGCCCCGTGCTGGAGCAGCCCTGCAGCACCTTCTGTCCAGTGAGTGAACCACAGGGCAGGCATGGCGTTCATGTTGGAGACAGCCTCCCCAAAACACGTCACTCAGCACCCACTGGTCCTGAGGATGCCCTGCAGGTGCTCTGCCCTTCAGGCCTTCTCCAACCAGGCCTCCTCAGCTACAGCCCAGCAGCCCTTCCCTCACGCTCCGCACCATGCCGACGTCACCCCGGCCATCAATAGCGCTTGGTTAATTACTTTGATGGGAACAGCAGGGACCACACTTCGCATTTAGTGAACTTCTGAGAACTTCCAACCTCATCTTCATAATTGGCCTCATAAATTCGAGGAAAGAGAGAAATCAGCAAAGCCAGAGAAGCGCGGGAGGCAGGAGAGGCCCTGCACGCGGGAGGGCAGGCGAGTGCGTGAGAAGTGACTCTATTTGGTGTCCTTATTTAATTTTATTGCACAGATCCATCTTCACCCGCCCCCTCCCTGCCTGGCCCTCTCTCTCCGGCTCTCCCTGCTGAGTTCACCTAATCATGATAAATTCATATTCATTTCCCTGCCTGCTCCGACGGGGGGAGCGGCAGCTCCCCTACATTCGCCCAGCCATGCTGCCATTAGCAAATATTTACTCATGAATACAAAGTGCTAGAGTTAGAGACCAAACTACCCTCTCTGCAGCCCTTTTCCCCCAGCCCACTCCCATCCCTGCACCAGGATGAGCAGGACAGCTAAGGATGGGTCCCTTCCCACAGGGTAGGGAGCAGGGTGGAAAGGGTTGCCTAATGCCCAGAGCTTTTTCTTCGTCCAGAGTTTTTCTTCTTTTCCAATGAAAGAGGCAGAGAGATGCTTGTTGGGGGAACAGGAATCACCTGAGACCCCAGTCTGGACTCACCTTCAGGGTGCAGGGATTGCAGGGTGGGAGCAAGGGGCTCTGCAGCAGAAGCTGAGGGCCTGTCCCAGCTCCACGACTTTCCACTCATTCTCTAAGTGCTGCCGCATTTTGTTTTATTTTTAATTTTCAGGATGATCAGACTCACAGCCAGGGAGAGCAGGAGGGGGTGTGCTGGGGAGGGGGAAATAGCTGAAGCCCCTTCCTGGGAAGCAGAAACCAGATCTCGTTAGAGATGCCTAAAACCATGTTTGCTCTCCCTGACTGCACTCATCCTGGGGACTCAGCACCCACCTCTTCCCAGACACTCCAGGAGCCCCATCCCTTGTACCCTCTTCCCAAGTGTGGCATCCCGAGGTTTAAAAGAGGCACGAGGTATGCTGTGATAAGGGGGTGGTCAGGCCCTGCAGGGATTAGAGGTATAAAGAGGAGCATGTGTGGGGCAGCTCTTTCCCCTCTGCCCAGGCCAGGGCTGACTCACAGTGGGTGGCACAGCCCAGTCTCTCGTTTCTTCCCTGGCACCAGGATGGAGAAGTGATATCCAGAAACGTCACCTCCAGCTGCTCTGGACAAGCTCCTTGTGCTCCTTCACCTCCCGCCTCTTTCAACCCCCACAGCTGCACGCAGGAGAAATGGTCCTTACCCATCCATGGCCCACCTGGCTGCAGTCAGCCACATGAGGGCTCTCTGCCCCCTCCAAAGCTCCTGGGCAGGGATTTGTGGGGTGGGAGGGGACAGAGAGACATCAGGCTCATTCCCTCACAGAGCAGGGTACTGGTGGGATTTCTGCCCTCGTGGCCTCCACATGACACTTTTGTAGTAGGGCCACCCTCCCTGGCATTTCCCAAGGGGTTGGGCACAAAGTCTTGCTCCTGAGGAGTCCTGGCCTCATGCATCCCCATGTCTGGCCCCTCCCTAAATAAAAGCAGGACAAACAGCAGGGTCAGGGGCTGCTGCAGCACCCCTTTAGTACCTGGGTGTGAACTATGGCCCTGGAGGAGGGGGTGACAAAGGGGAAGGAGATGGGGGCTAGCAGTGCCATATTTCCCTGACACTACTGATGTCTTCAGCACGTGGCCCCACTGACAGAGGCAGCCCCAGCGCCCCAGGAACAGCTTGCCCTGGCACCCAGAGCTGGAGACAAACCTGTGCTCATCAAGGCACAAAGCTGAGCAGCCCTACACTGTGCTCCCTGCCTCAGCCCAGGCAGAAAAAGGTTCATGGCCTGTCAGACATAAGGCAGCCTCCCCATTTAACCTCTCTGTGGGACAGGACTAACCCCAGCCCTGGACAAGGCCAGGTGTGGTGCTGCCCAGCCAAAGTTGGCTGACTATAAGGATGGGGACCCCTTTTCCTGAGGGATGGTCCCTGGGGTCAAAGTGTTCTCCCGGGACCTGACAGGCCCCTGGTCTGAGGCTGCCTCCCCTCTGCTCCTGGATAACCCAGCTCAGTTCTTAGTGCTTCTGCCTCAGCAGCCCCTGTCCTCCTTCAGCTTCTCCACCTCTCTTTTCAGCCAACCAACCATTTCTGCAGCTCATCTCCATGTGCACCCTTGGCTCCCAGGATGTTCAGATTCTCCTTGGATAACCAAAGTGTTTCCATGCTCAGGAGTCTGAGCTGTGTTCAGGCAGAGAACAGGAGACAGAACAGCAGCCAGCACCCACATGCCCTACTGTTTGATGCATATGGAAAAACTGACAGCAATCCTTTCCTGACTCCACACCTGAAGAAAGAGCTCAACCCAAGGCTCAGAGCTCAAGAATCACTGCTTTCTCTGGGAACAGCCAATCCCAGCTCAGCCACATGGCCAGCTGGATGCCAGGATAGAGGATGGTATGGGATGGTGGTGGCCAGCAACTCCCTGCCCTGAGAGCCGGAAGTGCTGGTCCAACAACATGACAGTCTCCGCTGCATGTTCTCCACCTCCACTGAAGCCAGGGAAATGGACCAGCACAGGAGGAGCTCCTGGTAAACCACAGGAAGAAGTCTCAACAGTTGCAGTGCAGAGAACAAAAAGATAGATACCAAGGGAAAAGAAAGAAGGGATTTATTTATTACACTTCAAATTTCAAGGCACCAAGACCTGCCATAAGACATTCATTTCCCTCAGGTGTCCAGCAGAAAGGCTGGGCTGCCAAATGCCACTGCTGGGGTCTGGGCCACCCCAGCAAAGCCACAGCCCTGCTGGTGCCCAGCAGCCAAAGAACTGTGCAAACCCACCTGGTTTGTGCCTGCCCTAGTAGCAAACATGCAGCTTTGTCACTGTACATGACAGGGCCATATCCCCCACAAGGGAGTAAGGGCCCTGGGGTCCTGGCACAGAAATGCCCACCATGGCACCTCTGCTAGGAGCAACCACTGCAATACCTTTAACAGCCAGAGCACTCAATATCTCTGGGAAATTCATCTCCACAATATAAAATAGCTGAGGTTTCCTGAGAAATAAAATTCACTCCCATGGAACTGGTGGGACCAGCCACATGCACATGCATACACAAACACACACACACACACTTTTCCTGATCAAAGACCAGATGACTCTATGGCTTCCACACAAAAAGAGGGAAAAAGCTTTGCTTTGCCCCAGTTAGAACTCAACTATCTCCTCGTGTTTTTCTCTGCCTTGATGCCTCCTACAGACAGAAATGCAGCCCTGCTGGGTTACATTCAGCACCATTACATTCAAATCCTTCCTCAGCACAGCTCCCCAAGCTGTGAGCTCTGCTCCCCTCCTGCACCGAGAGGAAAGGAGCTCCTGGACCAGACCAGGACTCTCAGTAAATCTGGAGGATCCTCAGAACACAAGGCTGGGAGCAAGCAGGCACAGCACCTAAGATCCCTACATCTATTTCAAGGCTTAGCTGGCACCAGGGAAAGCTGGTGGCAGTCACAGCAGCCTGGCCCTGTGCAGTGGGACTCACCAAAGGACACATCAGCTCAGACAAAAGGACACAGCAGCAGCATAGGTTAACGCCTTGAGACTCCTGCAGTAGCAGCTGCCAGCAGTAGTGAGAAGGGGGAAGGCCTATCACAGAACCAGACAAGACCCCTGCTACCTTCATTCACAGCTCAGGACAAAAATTTCACTGTCAGTGCCCAGACACACAGGAAGATGCATCCCACTTCCCTTGTTCCCAAGCAATGTCAGGGGCTGGATCACAAGGTTCTGCAGCCCAGTCTTCCAAAGCCGGGGAGAGCAGGGCCAGGGTACCTGATGTGCAGTGAGCCCTTTTGGTAGCCACACCAAGACAACACTTCCAGTGTGGTTCCAGCCCACAGCCTCTGCTGAGGAAGCCACAGAGCTCTGCCCAGCAGTTGGGCCTCATAGTTGCAAGGAGCCCCAGTTTGCTGGGATATGTACCTAAGCCTGCAGGCACCACAGAGCAGCACTGGGGAAATCAGATCCTTCCAAACAGCAGCACAGCAGTGAGCCCAGGGCAGCAACCAGGCATCACCAGTCCCGTTCCGAGGGCTCGCGGTAAGGCAGCCCCAGCTGAACGAAGACATCTCTCTCGGTGGGAGTGGGCAGGGTATGGCCAGGTGACACCTTGGCACCCCCAGGGCCCCGCACCACGGCCGTGCTGAGCGCGTGCTCTGACAGGCTCATGCCCTTGGTCTTGGCCAGGGCACGCATGGAGCGGTTGAAGTGCGCTGAGCCCGTGAAGTAGAGCAGGGCACAGGCAAACTCCTGGTATGGCACCACGATGATGTCGAGCCGGCGGTGCCGCTGCGCTGGCCCGGGCAGGCGGCACACGCCCAGGTACTTCTTCTGCTCACCATTGTCCTCCTGACTCACCAGGTCATCTGTAAGGAAGCCTGGGGAGAGAGAACAGGAGCTGAATGGTAGAGACTGACACCTCCATGCTGAACTCCCCACTGCCCAGAGAGCAGCAGAGATGTCTCATAACGTGCTGTGGGATCCCAGCGATAACATCCTGAGCACAGCAAAATTCCCTCCTTAACACTGCAGCTGAGCCAGGTGCAGGACAAACAAGATGTCCCATCCTTGGGAGAAGTGATCACCTATCCCTCAATGAATGCCATCCACCTCATTGCCTCCTTGCCTTGGCCATTCTAAGAGTAGTTTCCCCGCGCTCTTACCGCTCCTGCGGAGGCTGTCGAGCAGCTTGCTGAACACCCCACGGTGAGACTGCCCATCCGGGTGAGTGACCAGCACATCCACATCTCCACAGGTGGCCTTCCCCCGTCGGTAGGAGCCACAGGCCACACACACAAGGCCAGGCTTGAGGGCCAGGGCAGCTTGTCTGACCTTTGAGAAAGAGGGATGAGAGGTCAGAGACCAGCTTCTTCATGCCCTTTCCATCAAGGCAACAAAGGATCTTGTGCCTGCCTTGAGGCCTGTCCTGCATCTCCAGAGTCTCCATACACTTGGCAGGCATGGCACACTGCCCCAAGAACAATGGCCTGCTGTCAGGGGAGGAGTGAACCAGGGTGGCCTCCACCCAGTCCTGCAAACACTCAGCACAATGCCACACTATACAGTCATCAACCACAAGCTCTTGGGAGCACTGGGTTGGGATAAGCAGGAAGATGCAGCACTGCTGAAGGGGCAAAGTACTGCATTTTCAGAGCCTTCAGTTTCTGAGACAGCGAGAGATAAGAGGTTTTTCAGCTGCCCTACAGGCACAAGGCTCACCACCTCTGCCGCAAAGGGAATCAGTTCAACAGGTGATGGCCACAGGTCCTGTTTCTAAAACATGAAGTCTCTCCAGCAGGACCCAACACAGCAGAAAATCTGTGAGTACCCCTTGGAGTTCACTCCTGCAAGGAGCTCTGCCTCTGCAGGACTGCTGAGCTTCCTGACCAAAAAAACGCACAGTTGTTCCAGCATTTTAGACCAAAGGGATGCCAACATGCTGCTGCCAACAATCAAAACACATAATCAAAACTTTCCCTATTACACTCTTCTCCAGGCTGGACCCCAGCTCCTGTTTTGTGCAGACAGTGCTAACTCTGATGGCTTCATTCATTACATGTTTAAGAAAGGCTCCCAAGTCCCTGGACAGGCCTGAAGTATTCTTGGTCTGAATACCAATACTTGGTGCCAATCACCCTGCTGGCAGCAAATAATGAAGGGCTCAGCAATTCCCAGTGATGGGGCCATCACAGAGGCTGGGGTTCAGCAAGACAGTGTCCATGCCCACAGCCCCTTGTCACTCTTGGGGATCATCCTTCATTAGCAAGAGATAAACCCATTAACCTTTGCCCCAAAGGTGCTCCAAGAAGCCACAAGCCTTTCTCATGCGGAGCAAGCTCTCCTCTGGTGTTTTTGCCCCCCTTCTGGCTTTAAATGAAGATTTCTAGAAAACTCCCAGCCCCACCCAAGAGCCTAAAAGCTCCTCAGATCTCACTGTGACAGGCAGCACAGACAGTGACTAATCCCTCATTCTCTCTCCTGGGCCTGGATCAGAGGTGTGTGGTGTGTATGGAGGGGAGCACAGTAATCCCATCAAGATAACAATAGACCCACTCCCAAGAGTCAGCTCCTCAGACCAGCCTGCCTGGGAAAGGGACCACTCACCACCAAAATGGCTAATCCGGCACACAGGACTGACACCCCAGCAGGAGCCTGGCAGGAGGGTATTCTTCATGGCCAGGCCCTGTGGCCGAGTGACACGGTCACACTGGCTGCTGCTTCCATGGTGATTAGAGAGCACAGGGCTAGCAATGACAGTGTGTCCCCCAAGCTCTCTGCTCACATGAGGGTACATTGGCTTAGCACTCTCTAGTCATGAAGTGCCACGGCATCCTAGAGCAAGCAGCACTTGTTTGCAGTCTGGATCCCCTTTGCTTCCAGCAAGGATATACATCCTCTGTCCTCTCACTGCCAACTAGATCATGGGGTGCTCACAGCTTCCTTTGGAGAAGCAGCACCAGGGACACCTCAGCTGAAAGGAGACATTCCAGACATGATGAGAGGCAGGAAAGCAGAGCTGGGAACCTCCTTATCCCACCATGCCACATGCAGCCTTCTTCAAAGCAGTGTGCAGAACTGACCCCTGTGAAGTATCCTCCTCCTTGCCAGGCACTCAGACTGAACTTTCTTATGGGGCAAGGTAGGTGCCTTGTGTACCCATGCCCGAAAAGGGTTCTCCAAGCACTGACCCCACTCAGAGGAAATGCTGAAGAGCTCAGCTATAACACAAGGGCCATTTTCACAACGTGTACCTTCCTGTCATGTCCCAGCAGGTACTGCACTCTGAGGGCCTGGAGCCAAGCTACTTACAGTCTGCTCAATTTCTGCAGCTTCCTCCCGAGGCATGCGCTCCAGGAAATCCGAGTAGTGCTTCAGCCCCACAGCCTGCTGGCTGGTCAGAGTGGCCTTGGTGCGGATGTCATCTAGCGTCCGGAAACCCTAGAGCAGACCATGTGCTGACATTCACACATCTACCAACACTTTGCTCTTCACATGCTTCCCACCAAGATTTGGGGAGATTGTACTTAGCCTGTCTCAAGTTCAGGCCAAGTCACAACTTCTGAGATCACATACAGAGAACACTTTAGGGCCTGGTTCCTAAAAGATGGGATTTAGGCAATCCTGCTATCCATGCACACCTCTAATCTCCACCCCTCCTCTGCCTGAAGACTACTGCTCTTAAGGCACAGCGTTCCTACAGCCTGAAGGAAAACAAGTAATGCAGGTAAAGGAACAACTCCCACAACATCCCAATGAGGGAAAGAAGACAGCATGAACACAACCATATTTTGAGGACAGTCAGGATCCAGTCACAAACCAAACACAACATCAAACCAGGCTTCATAGACTCGTGCTCAGGAGACAAACTGCTTTAAAAGAAGGAACCCATCTAATGGGCTGGGCGCTCCTGTTGGCACAATTATTTCAACCTCACTTTTACAACTTCCAGACAAGATGGATAGCTGCTCTAACAGCTACAGGCCAACAGCCAGCAACTGCATCAGCAGCTTTCATGGACAAGATGCCCTGATTCAAGCCTGGCTCTTACCAACATCATTGCTATGACTAGTGTGACATGAGCTGCAAGAAGTGATGCTAGAGCAGTGTGTCTCCTATTCCTCCTCTCCAGATCTTTGTCCTTTACCTGCCCCATCATAATTAAAGTCTCAGCTGGGTGCTGAGACACAACGAGACCCAACCTCATAGTTCCTCTCAAAAAAAACAGATTTAAATCTTACCTGTAGATATTGGCAATTAAAAACTATTTATGAAAGTAATTCTTCTACACTCAGCAGCAATCTTCAAACCATAACCTGAGAACCTCTTGTGTAAGGCATTGAACTTACCTGCTGGTACCACATCTGAGCTGTCTTGACCCCTGCTCCCCAGATGTTAGAGAATAACTCCAGCACAGGCACACTCTCACTGATGTGGTCCAGCTTGCGCAAGTGCCCACTCTCCAAGATCTCCAGGATCTTCTCTGCCATCCGCTTCCCAATCCCAGGGATTTTACAGGCTTCCTAGAAAGAAACCAGAGCTGCTACTGGAAAAGCAAAGACCATAGGCAAGCTGGGGAGCTGCTACTGACCCAGAGCCTGGTTAGTCACCTCATGAATAAAGTGTAAGTGGCAGGACTAGGTCTGCCTGATGGTCTCCTCTCTAGCCCAGGCTTACCTTGGCTGACCAATTCAAGTGGAAAAGGATAAGCCTGCAGAACAGGACTGAAACATGAACACATGTTCCAGACTGTTGGCCTGCCACTGCCCATAAGACTCATATCCAGCACAGTGGCCAGTCACTGCTGATGAAGAGGAAGGTGAAAATGTCCCTGCATGGTGTCCAAGGAAGGCATTTTTCTTGTGAGTGTTCAAATCTGGCCCTAAAAGGCTCAGATTCCATCTTTCTGCTGTTCTGAAAACACTGTGTGTGGTCAATAAATCTCAACTTGCACTTGCTATACAACTTCCATTGAAGGTCTATCTCCCTGCTCCACCCTCCTGGGGAGGTGTTTTACCTGGTAGGAGGTGACTGGTTTGTGATAGCTCTTGAGTGCATTGATTGCTTTGGAGTAGCCCAGAGCTCTCCACTTGTCCCCCTGGACAGAGTAAGCCTTTGCCAGCACTTCCAGCTTCTCTGTGATGCATTGGTTGTGATTTTCCTTCTTGGTGTTGGAAGACTGGGCACAAACCCACTTGCTGGGAGGCTGGGCCACTGTGTCAGAGCTGTCACTGATATCCTCTGATGATTTCACAGGGTAGTGGCCAGAAATCAATGCTTCCAGATCTCCCTGGGTGACACCAGTATCTTCTCCTTCACTGTCTTCATCATCAGAATATTTCTTTAGGGAGAGACCAGAAAGCAGCCATGTGAGAATAAGTGCATGCCTCACATGTCCCCTTGGCACAGGCTACTTCTGAGATTAAGAAGCCAGAGCACCAACCACCCTCCCTCCCACGCACACCATGCTCCAACTGCCACCTCCAGAAGTGGCTATTTATATGCACACCACAGTTCCTCACACCTCAAGACTACATGTGCACATCTCACACTGCACAGGAGACTATACTGCTGTCTACCTGTGATTCAAGCACACAGCCCCCTCCTACAGCCCCTGAGACCTAACTGAGGTAAGACACTGAGCAAGTGAGCAACTGCTGCCAGTAGCAAGGTATGACAATGCCAAAATCCCTGGCTGGCAGAGATCCTGACTCCCTACTCCCACTGGGAAACCTTTAGCTCATCTGGTAGCAGCATAGGCACATCTTTCACATTCAGACTCAGCAACTTCTACCTCATGATGCAGATGACAGGAGACAGGCACTGAACTTTGTTTTCAGTTTACAGACACAAAATCTTAACAGAGTAGTAAATTAAAACCCCCTCATTTTCCCCATGGCTATCTGCAAGAGAAAAGGGGGGAAGAAGGGATGACACAAAGGACTCCACATTCCTCAGTGACAGAAGAAAGAACCAATGTATGCATTTGCTGATACCCTCAGCATTAAGATGCCTCTGTGTAGACTTAAGAAACAATGAGCCTCGGCTTCAGGTAATGAACAAAAGGGGATAGAAGTGGAAAGCCGCACAGAGGCTTTGTAGACTGCTTTGCTCACTGGGGTCCCCATCTCCCCTGATGTATAAACACAGGAGTTCATGAAGATCCAAGAGCTTCTGTGTTGTGGAGTAATTCTAAGTGATGCAGGGTTGTTTGGGATCAGTCCAGCAATTACATGCAGCACACCATGTTCTGTTATGAGTTTCTGCAGAGTGTCAGCCTAAGTCAGAGCCACATCCTTACAACCTCTGGTTCTGCTGGCTGAGGAGGCAGGAGGTCTGGAGACACAATTCCTGAAAGATACAGAGCTGAAGGCTTTCAGCACAATAGATGGGATGTATATTTCAGTCTTGTTTTATAACTCTGAAAACTGGGTCAGATTGAGGATTTGATAGACTTAATCAGTTTAATTTGTCTTGAAATGCAACTCCCTTAGGATGCTGTTCTTTCTAAGGGCAGCAAAGCCTCAGAGTGCTCAGAGAAGTCAGTAAGCCCCTTAAAAGCATTTAAGGAGCACATTATCCAATCACAATGCAAAGAACTCTGCAGCTGGAGCTGGAAGGAATTCCCATCCTCTTGGCCAGCAGTGTCACAGAGGTGAAACAGCCTGACTCTCTATGTTTTGTCAGCAAAGCTGATGGACTCTTTACAACTACATGTGCAAAACCAACTAGCAGCAATAGGCTACTTGAGAGGGAGACAGGCAGCCTGGGGTGACAGCTCCGGGTTCGCAGAGAATAACTGGCACTGCTTACAGGGACTGCCTTGCAGAGAACTACTGCATCTGAATGACAGTCAAAAAGTGGTTGCTACAGTTTGACTGGTAATATGATTTCCTCACAGGAGTTTACATCCAAAGGCAGAACTCCCAGATCAGTCCCTGTTTAGTATGAAACACTGGCACACTCATCTCCTAGAGAAAAAACATCCACCCAAGCTAGAAAATACTCCATGCTTAAAAGCTACTTCTAAACTAACTTTCAGCTTTATTGTTGTAGATGGGTCTCAACTGGTTGGTATTGTCTTTAAAGCATACCCCACTCCTCCCCAAGTCACATAGACCTAAGCTTGGGACAAAGGATTTTACTGAAATGTCTACAAATGTGGCTCTTGTACTTTCAGTGAGCTGCCAGGCAGAGAGTAATTGCAGGGTTTTGTGCAACAAAATTTTGGACTGTATTGCAAAACAGATGCCAGCAATACAAGGCAGTTGCTGGGGATGTTTGAGGTAATTTAGCTACAGATAGATTTGAATGACACCAATGCCCAAGAAGAATTCAGCAAACTCGAGCAAAAATACAGAGAAAGGAAGGAAAGCTAACAGCAGGCCAGAGAAGATGACTCACAGCAGAAACCACTAATAACCCAACACAGATATTTTAAGAACACCTCCACAATCCTTCTGGTAGCAACCTGACCCACTGTACAAATGTGTCTGAACAGGGTGTTTGCGAAGGAGTGGAGAACTGGCCCATATTGGCTCAGGCAGGAATGATGGGATGAAATATCAGAGACAGCTTCCTGAAAGGGAGATATTCTCAGACAGGGAATATTCCCCAAAAGGACATAAGTGAATATCACCATAGTGAGCCTTGGCCTGATCAGAGCAGCAGGACTGCTTCAGCTGGAAATGTTCTGATGGGAACAACAATTTAGGGGCGCTGTTTCTATTCTTAACACCTAAAAAGGACAAAAAGAAGCAGTAACCATGTCCACAGCCTGCGTCTGGCAGCACCAAAACACCCAAACACCTTCCCTTTGCTGAGGAAATCTCATATTGTATCCCTGCAGGGATGCTCTTAGCCAGCAAAAGCAGCATGCAGGATCTGTTCACAAGAAGGATCTGTGCAGGTAAGTCTCACCTCAGTCAGTTGCTGCTGTCCAAGGGTGCCCAAGCCTCGCTGTGAGGAATCCTCCATCTGGGATTCAGTATTCGGTTTCACTGCTCCCTCCTCTGCTGTGGGCTGGATTTTTTCTCTGTCCAGGATCTGCTGCTGTTCTTTCTGGAATTCTTCCTCCTCCAGGTACCTGCCATCGATCGGATGTCTTAGTACAGGAGAAGGAGGACTTCTCAGCTCACAGAAGTTTGACCAAGAAATCCTTCTGTATGTTTTGGGATGGACCAAACAACTCATATGAATTGTACTCTCTCAGATCACAGATTAATTACTCTGGTTTTAGCTCAGTTCCCCAGTTACCATCTTCCTCGCTGACCTGCAACTTCCACTCCCACCTACCTCACTCTTAGACTCTCTCTCCAAAACTTTGCCAAAACATTTTGATTCTAATCTGTGCCTGCTGCTCCATTCTTTATTTCCTCTTGTGCCTAGTTGCCAATTCTCTCTCTACCTTTCATCTGCAATAAGTAAAAAACAGTATTAAATCCTCAGCATTTTTAAGACACATCTTGTTACCTATGATGGATCAGGAAGAGGTGTCTTTCACACCTGTAGCAAGTGACAGGACTTCTGGGCCCTATTAAATGTTTTGCTACCCCACAGAACTCTGAGTCATGTTCACAGGAGCTGCAAGGAGTTGCAGTCCAAGATTTTGAGCATAGGTCAAATTTTAGTGCTGCTCAGTTTAGGACAGAACTGCAAGGAGGAAAGGCAATGTGGCACTTGCATACCTGTGAGGGATAAAGACACCATAGCCAGCAGTACTCAGCAGCTTCTGGTCTCTGATGCAAGCACTAAGCCAGGATGCCTTCACCAGCTGCAGCCTCGGGCGCAGCTTGGTTAATCTGAGGAGCCGAAAGGCACGATCACAGTCCATGTCCTCGGCCACAATGACGTGTGTCACCTCCGAGGAGAGTTGGTTGTGCACCACACCCCCATTCTGGACAATCTGCCTATGGAAGATCTCAGCCCTGGCCTGCCCAATGCCGGCTTGCAACACGTAGGCGAAGACTGGTTTGAGCCACTCTGCTGAGGAAAGCACAGGGACACAGTGACATGAGACAGTCCCCCAACCCAGCAGGGCTACATCTCTCACACAGGACTTGACGGTAGCAGTCCTGGCAGGCAGTCTCTGGGGGGCTCCAGCTGGACACACCAAAGCATCCTGGCCATGATCTCTACAGAAAATACACTGAGGGCCAGAAAAAGCCTTTGGGGAACAGCACCTGCAGTTAACAAGCAGGGTATAAGTATTGTATCCCACAACATAGGGACATAGGACTTACCCTCAGGTACCTCTGTTCCTTCCTCTTTCGGAATCTTTGGAGGGATGCTTTTCCCCGAGTCATCCCTCACTTTCTTCCTCTTGGGAAAGGCTTTGACAATCCCTCGTGGCTCCATAGGCCTGGTGGGAAGGTTAGCAGCAATTGTTAAATACAAATAAGAAAGAGCAAGGTTGCTTAGATCTTACCTAATCACAACAATTCAAGATGCACTCATGTTGCTCACTGTATTTGCAGTTCTGACGTTCTTTTTTTGTTGTCGCCTTCCAAAAATGCTCAGCCTGAGGGAGGCACCCAGAACCAAGAATTGCAGCCCACAAGGTCAGAAAAACCAAAGTCAGAAAGTCACTTAAGTCGACCCTGACTGAATGTCTTAGAAACCTCTACAGCTGAGTTTTTACAGTGGAAAGTATTCAACTACTTTAACATTTTAGAGCTCCCACATGCTCAGCCAAAAGAAGCAACTTTATTTCCCAGGTATTTCTTAAGCACATTCCCAAGAGGTGAACACCTCTCCTGCCAGGGCTGAAATCCAGTCGCCTATGAGATAAAACACTGACTGACACCAAGCATTTTACACAGCCACAAGAGGAAAACTCCCAGCTTGGCTTCATCTGGAAAGAGTGAATTACTAAAGATTAACTAGCCAAGTTTAATATGGGTACAACTATAGCTTTACCATGATAAGCCTTGCAAAAGTAAACTCTGGAGGCTGAACTACCAGGATACAAGAAAGCTCGGTTTTCCAGAGCCCAAACAAGCCCTGAGTCACTGTATATCCCAACAGCCCCTTCCATGTGGCTGCAGTGTTGAGCAAACACCAGCTTGGTTTCCTCTCTGTGCAGCACTCTGTGTTTCACTTAGAGGCTTCTCACACACAGTCCAGCACAAATCTATCCTACCAAACCTGGAACAGCTGAAAATAGTCCCACCTGGCCATGGCTTCCTGCTATGGTCACCTTCTCACCTGAGCAATAAACATAATCCTCTAAAGACCAATACAGAACTCGACTCAAGTCCTTGCCTCTGACAGAAAGAGTTCAGCTCCAGGGGAACAGAAACCCTGCTACATTTCTAAAACTCACCTTCGCTGAAACGTTTCAGTTTCCAGGTCGTTTTGACCAAAAAGAGCTCTCTGGGAACAGTAATCTTTTCTATCAGATAAAGAAAAAAACCACACCAAAAACTGACTCAGGTTCTGGGTGCCCAAGTTGGCTCCATTGCTCAGCAGGGTGTTTCTGCAGGCTGTACTTCAACTCCTATAAACCACAACCCACGCGCCGGGCACCAAACCTGCCTTGCCAGCCTCCTCAGGCCGTGAAGGTTTCAAGGCCACCAACCCCGGGCTGGCAGTACCCACAACCTCGGGGGCAAGAACGACCCCCCCAGATCTCGCGGCTGTGCCCGGGGGAGCCGAGGGAACGCGGGACTCGGGGGGCGCAGCCGGAAAGGGGAAGGGCCCCGAAGGAGAGCGAGAGCGGGGCCAGGGCCGGAGCCGCGCCGGGAGGGCCGCGCTTGGCTCGGCCGGGCCGGAAGCCCTTCCGGGCGGCGGGCGGAAGTTTCCGCGTTGCCGCGGCGACGGCGCGGCCGCCATGGCGGTGCCGAGCTGGCTGGAGAGGCTGCGGGCGGCCGGCAAGACAGCGCTGGTGCAGGACGGTAACCGCGGGGGGAGGGTCGGGACAGCCCCCGCCTGCCCCTGCCGCGGGGCGTGGGGTGGTTCTGCAGCGAGCGGGCCCGGAGGGGAGCGCTCCCGGGCACAGCCCAGAAACCCTGGCCGGGGCCCCAGGGACGGACACAAGGCCATCAACGCGGGCACACGGGGCCGTGCCCCGTCCCCCCAGGCAGTGGGACGGGGTCCCGGATAATGGGATAGGGCCCCGAACAGTGGGACAGAGCCCTATACCCAAGGGTAGGTGTATCCCGTTTCCTCTCACCACCTGCCTTGCCTCTAGGGAAGCGGAAGATCCACTACTTGTTCGAGGATGGGAAGGAGATGGCCGAAGAGTACGACATTAAGACTGGCCAGTTAATAAGTAAGTGGTGCTCTCAGCTGGCCCCCAGCAGACATGGGTCAGAGCAGAACTGCAGGGCAGTGGGTCTATACCTTCAGGGCTGGGGTGTTGAGAGGGACCACCTCGTCAGGAACAAATCATCCCTGCTTATTCTGGGAGACAGGAATGCCTGTAGCGGAATTTTGTAGGGACAGAAGTAGGGCTCAACTTGCAGCTAGGGTTCTCTGACTTTCATGGCGTAGGAGACCTTGCTTCAGCCCAGGATCTCCCCCAAAAAACCCATCTGTCACAACAGGCTTGGATGGACTAGATGAGATTTCCATCACAGTTGCTAGGAACCGAGTTCATACCACATGAAGGGCTGAAATACGCTTTTTGGTGGCTTCTGCTGCCACAAACAAGGTGTCAATAATGGCTCTTGTCCAAAACCACATCAGCTGCAGCACAGCACCTGTTGCAACCCCATCGTGGCTTCAGCACCAAGTAGGAAAAAAGAGAGGCATTCAGTACAGAATTTCTAACCTAGGAATAGGCCAACTAGCAGATCAACTCACACCAAAGTGGAAATTACTGGAATTAAGATACATATATTCATATCACCTCAGTGTGCTGGGCAGCTTTGGCAGTCAGTTGCTGGAGTTCTTAGAGAGCAGAAGAATGAAAACCTTTTTCTCTCTTTCCCAGGTAGAAAATGGAGAGAGAAGAACACCCTCGGGGGCACTGGCAAGTGGCAGGTGGAAGTGGGAGAGCCGACCTCGCCCCTCCTGGGAGCACTGGAGTCTGAGCTTATAACAGAGAGCAGCTCAAATGTATGTAAGGGTCTGCAGGTACCACTGCACCTAAAAATACCTTGCTAGCAGTATGAGCAGGTAGAGCGCAGATCACCAAGAGACAGCCTTAAAACACCCAGCAGTCTGCTACAAATCACCCCAAGACTGCAAGGCTGAGTAGAAAGAAGGCACAGCTTAGGTTCTTTAGGAGTCTTCAACAGATTAGTAGTTTCCTTAAGTAAAGACACTGTACTGCTGTGTTGGCCAACTACTATCCTGGCTCGAAAGAGCTGGCTGACAGGAGGGCCAGTGCAAGGACAAGTCAGGGGATAGAAAACAGAGGTGATAGTAATGAAAGGCACAGGCACTGCATAGCGGGCTGCTCCCTAATAGAGCACAGCCTGTTATATCTTCACGCCCCTCTAGCTGAGGGTGCAGCTATTTTAGTCTCTCACCATCTTTTCTACAGACCTGAAACACAAGCACAGCTCTGCACTGCAAATTGGGCCAGAGCTACGACTGAATCCAGCGGGTTCCTAGAGCAGGCAGAGCTTAGTATTAGGTTGCCTGTGAGTAAGAGGCCCCTGTAACCCTGTACTGCAAGGCTTCCTCACTGAACACTTTCAGTGTCCTGCAAGCAGTGGCCTAGGCAAAGCCAGAGCAGCCCTAGCTGTTGGAAAGTGGTGCTCAGGCAGCTTCTTGCGTTACTCCCTAATTCTGCAGTGTGAAAGAACAGCTACTCCCATGTGGAGCCTCACAAGGCAGTACAGGAAGGAGACAGGGAGGAGAGGAGACAGCTGGAGAGCCCTTGCTAAAGACACTTGTTTGCTGTAGCCTATCTTCATGAGGAAGGACACCCTGAGCAGCTTCCAGTGGCGGATCCGTAACCTTCCCTACCCCAAGGAGGTCTACAGTGTCTCTGTGGAGGAGGAGCAGCGCTGCTGTGTCATCCGGACCACCAACAAGAAGTCAGTAAGGACAGCACTGCCAGTGCTGACAGTCCCTTGGGGTGGGCTGGCACAGAGGGCAGGCTAGTGATTGCACAGGGGGCTGTCCCCTCTTCTGTCCCTAATGTGCAAGGGTTGAGGGGCCCCGCCTTGCAGCACGTGTCTCCTCCTGCCTGATTTCCACTCCCAACTGTCTCAGACACGTTTACAGTAGGGCCCCTCAAGCTCTGCACTGCATTGCAAACTCATCATGGTTCCAGTAGGGTAGTGCTTGCTCTGTTCTTGCCCTGTCAGAAGTCACTTTCTTAGAAAAATAAAGTAAGAACCTCTTGAAGCTAGAACATTCCATTGTCTCCCTCTGATTTAGTCACTGTATCTCAGAATGCTGCAAGATTCAACATGTACAGGAAAGTCGTGGGCACCCAGACAGACAGATCACCCTGCACGAACATGTCCTATAGCCACAGTGCCAGTGATATGATCTGGAGGTAGCAAGCAAAAAATACAGACTGAATCTGAAAAGGAAGCACCACAGTGTTCTGCCAAAAGAGATTTGAGATTGGAGGAAAAAAAGAAAATGCTTTTAAAGCTACATCTTGTCGTGTGTCAATACATGGCATCTCTCATGGAATGAAACACACACTGTGTCCCAAAGCATCTACAGCCCCAGATAAGCCAAGATAAGCTGTGGTATTGGGAAGTGGGTACACAGAGCCAGCCTTGGGAACTCAAGGGAAGGTGATGGAAGTGGCTGTAGGTGGTGCTGTCGGCACAGAACTGCGGCCCCTCGGCTGCCGAGGGCTTCGCGGCGCGGCACCTGCGACTCTCCCGGCAAAGGGCTGCTGGAGTTCTGCACAGCAGCACACCTGGGGGCTCAAACCCAGAAGGCTGGGAAGAGGGAAGTTAACCCATAGAAACTGCCAGCAATTACAGCTCTAATACAGAAAGATGTTGGCCTAAACACAGGAATTCACAGAACAGTGGTGCTTTAGTAGGGAGACCTGTGTAGCAAAAGATGAATGAGATTCCCATCGGCCACACATGGAGCTAGGGCAGGAATGGAGTACTTGATCCTAAATTCAACCACATACTGCCACAGACGGGCTTATCTGCTCCCAGTCCTACTGACAGTGGTGTGTATGTGGGAACTTCTTGCTTAGGTGCCATAAAGTTATAATGTAGCACTGAGGCTTTACCTACGCCCTGCCTGACTTCGGGCGTTTTGTACTGCTCTCAGGAGAGTCCTCCATGAGCAGCTGACACTTGTTCTCTCACAGCCTAGTGTCAGAGGATCCAACAGCAACTCATGGCCTGTGTCTGACAGTTAAGGACTTTTAGAATTAAAGCTGAAAGCTGCCTCACTGGGGACAAGAATGACGTTGCTGTCAGTAGGGAGCAGGGACAGACACCAGCACTAGCACATTTAGTACAGGCTCCAGGATATCTTAGATCATTTCTCCTGGGTCTCGGCCAGGGCAAGGCACCACTCAGCAACTAATTCCAAGATAGCAACAACAGCATGGAATCCACAGAGAGAGCGCACATCACTACGGGAGAGAAAGGAAGCCTCGGAGCCTCTCCAAGCCTTGGAAGTCAGCCACGCTGCTTCTGAGCAACGGAGCTGTGCTGACTGCCAGCCAGAGGCACAAGTAACAGGATGGGCTGCCAAGTCACTACTGAGTAGCTCAGCTCTAAATTCTCAGCATACCAGTAGCAGTTTTCCCTACAGGCTGACAAAAAGTGGGTTTCCAGTAGGAAAATAATAGAGGTGATTTCACATGGATCTCGGGCCAGGACTCGGGCTCAGAATGTAATACTGCCTTTGGCCATGGGGTGAGAGGCGAGGGCAGAGAATCAGCCTGCATCAGCTGGGATAACCACCCATCAGCTACATCCCCAGCCCAGACAGGAGCTCTTCACTTCCACCAGTCACTCTGTTCCCTCTGGCCACGGCAAGAGCTGCTCAAGTGGGATTTGCTTAAAACCTCTTGCTGTAAAATAAATCCATTAAACTGAACTCTAAAAACAAACCTAGAAAGCCACCTCCCCAAACGCCAAACCTGATTCAATTATTGTAGTGAGAGGCAGTGGTAATGTTAGGAGGAGGAGGGGTTGGCAAGGCAGATCTGGTTTCCTTTGATCTTGTCACAGATTTTAGTTTGAGGCCAGCCAAAGCCATTCTTCTCCCCTTCTCCTTAGTCCTGGGGCAGCAGAATGCTGCTGTTTCATTGATGACTCCCAAGGCCCTTTGAAACAGTGGTTTTTTTCTGTGTACTGCTTTTTTTTTGTCTAATCGGTAAGAAGTTAACACTTCCTTAACATGTCTTTGTGTTCATCTAATCTCTGCTGTTTAACCTTTGACATCTCCCTTATTATCCATGTCTGCCACCTTTTCCAAATACCGACAGCAGTGACAACACAGAACGGTTTGAGCCCTGCGGTAACAAGCCGTGTACATTCCTCCCACTGCACCGGCAAAGCCATTTGCCCTTTGTAGCTGTTTTCACCGTGACTTGGAAAATAAACTGCAATTTGGACAGGGGTAGCTAGAGAGGCCAAGCCTCACACACAGCCAGCTGAATTGAGAACCACCCCTCAAGGTAGCAGCCGCTACCTATTACCACTCTGCTCCAGGCACCTCAGTACCAGCTACAGGCCAATTCCTTGGAGAGAATTGCCCACAAGAGTGCTGGGAGAGACTAAGAATCCAGCCATTCCTCTGTGTGGGCACAGGAGCACCAGCCACTGTATTTGGTGCAGCCCCAGAGAGAAGCAGTAGATGCAGGGTGAGCAATGCCAAGCATAGAAGATCTCAGGCACACACAGACACAGGTCTACAGGGTTCTGGCTCCAAAGTCTTAGGAAATCTCTTAGCTGGCAAAAACCTCTCTGTCCTCTGCTTGGATGTGACAGGTTATTGGAAGACTGGGATAGAAACCAGGGAAGGAATAACTAGGAGAGCTCTAAGTGCAGAGGAGCACCACAGCCAGCATGAGGGATGCATGGAGATGCTGCAGAGCAGAGGCTCAGGTGATTGTGGGCAGTTACATCTGTGCCCAGAGGTATGCCTGTGCACCACCATGCCACTAAAGCAAGAGGTTACCTAGGAAGTACAGCAAGAAGTTAAAAAGAGGGGTTTAGGAAGGATTGCAACACAAAATGGTGCCTCACGGAGGAAAGTAAGTGATGGCCGAAGAGCTGTGACAGCTATTTTGACAAAAGCTAAAGGAAGCTGCTACTTAGAGGGAGTGAGAGGCCACGAGCGGGGAAAAAGACAAGGAACATCTTCGTAGGGCTGAGTAGTCTATCTTTAACCATAGCTGGCACTACACATACGGGCAAGCTGGAGGGACCAAGCCTGCTGTCACACACCAAAGCTCTTCAGGACTTTGCCAACTCTGATTTCCAGTTTGGAGGTTTGTTTCTAGTGTTCCTGCTAACCTGGAGGCACCAGCAGGCACACAACATGGCACAAGGGCCTCCTGCCAACCCTGAGAGGTCTGTTGTCCTCTTCTACACCTTGTGGACCAGCAGTCTGTCTCTCAGCACTCCTAGTGGGAGAATAGAAACCCCACTTTCCTTATTTCTGTCTCATCTCTCATTTGTAGGTACTATAAAAAGTTCTCTATTCCTGACCTGGACCGATACCACCTCCCCTTGGATGCAGCTGCCATGAGCTTCACCCATGCCAACAACACCCTGATCATCACGGTGAGGCTTTAACCATGCAGAACAACACTTTGTCCTTCTCTTTATGTCCACAAAGCTACAATTCTTACACGTGGGGAAATGAGGCAGAGCTGAGGGTCACCCATGCAGCCCCTTCTCTGTCACAAGTCAGTGGGAGTTTCAGATTACACTGGGCATGCTGACACTAGCCAAGAGATCCCAGGGCAGGAGGGGCCCTGCCTGCTGCTCAAGGTGACATGCAGGTGGAAGAGTGTCTGTTGTGCCCTATTTTCCATGTATTCCCTCCCTCAGGCCTGAGCAAGCCTCCACTCTCAGTGACACTAAGTTTCTCTTGTCTCAGAGCATAAGAGTCCAAAGGACCTGCTGAATTTCAAGGTCTCACAGTCTTAAAAAAGAATAATAAAAAATAATCACCTGCTGCTTTGTGTCAGGGAACACTTCCACACACATGGTGGAAGCAAGAGACTAGCACATGGGCACACACTTCTTGCTGCATGGAGCAGACAGATGCTTTTGAGCAACAGGTGTTTGCCTTATTCAGTGCAGAAGTCAGCTACACAGAGGGCACACCCTCTGTGGGAAACCTGGCAGCAGAGCTAGGTTGCATGTGCGGAGGAAATGGGCCAAGACGAGCACCTTGAGTCCTCCTGAGCTTCTGTTTGCTACTGGCCAAACCTTGCAAAAAGCACCTGCACCCACCACTAAGCTGCAGCTGGGTGAGAGGCCTCTGAGGGGAAGACAGAGGAACTGCAACTCTTCTCTCTGCATTAAAAAAAAGAGCATATTTTATATGTACATATAAAAAACACTTGTGAGCATACAGTCAGTGAGCATAGCAAGGATTTGCTTGCCAGGATATTCCAGAGGGGTTGGTGGGGGCCAGGATTCCACACCTAACTGGACAGTTCTACTTGCACTGTAAAAGACACTCCAGAACTTGGCAAATGTCTTTAGCTTGATGGCACCACCTCTCTAAATGGGCTTCAGAAGCAGCTCATAATGGCAAGGTCTCCCTTGGCAGGAAGGCCCTTGCCTGGCTGGCAGCAACAGGCCCCATTGGTCTGCTTGGAGCAGAGGCTGAACAGGAGTTCAGGAGTTCTAAGGGCATTTCTCTCTGTCCTACAGTACCAGAAGCCAAAGGAGATCCTGGCTGCAGAAGAGCAGCTGCAGAAGGAGCTGAAGAAGATAAAGGCAGCTAACAGTGGGGATGGAGACTGTAAGACCCAGTAGGCAGTGGCTGCTAAGAGGGTGAGGTGAGGGGCAGCTCTCTGGAACAGCTTCATGGTGTTCATTTTGCCTTATCTAATAAAAATGAGTTCTGTTTGCTAATAGAGCCATTTGGAAGAATCTCTGTAAGCCCAGGACGATGGCAGGGCAGTTGACCTGTCTGTTGCCTGGCCTGCTGATTTATGCAGACATTTCATAAAAGCATAGAATGATCTTCAAGGTCCTTTCCAACACAAACTATCTAGTTCTAACCCCCCTGTCATGGGCTGGGATACCTTCCACTAGACCACACTGCTCAAAGCCCCATCTAACCTGGCCTGGAACACTTCCAGGGATAGGAATGATCCTTCTATGAATTGTGGGAAGCTGTAATATGCAAAGGAAGAACACCACATCCACAACCAGCAGCCCTGTCCCAATCCTTAGGAATTGCCCATCTGCCACCATTGCTGAAGGGAGTAATGTTTGGAAAGCAGGAACTCTCTCCTCATACCCGTTACTTGCCTGAGATGTGCTTAGAAGCAGCTCCCTCCTGTGCAGCTGTGCTGCTCCTCCATGCAGTAAGAAGGATGCGCTGATGACTTTGGCAACTCTGCAAACAGCATCAATGCTTTGACTTGAGTGGGCACAGCCTATGAAATGGTAAAGAGGAAGACACGCAGCTGCTTCCTTGGTGCTAGCCATCCACAGTGTGACAGGGCTGTGCAGAGCACAGGAACCAACGTGCAGCTGCCTCCATTTGCATGGCACAGAGGGGAAGCAATGGCTGGGCCGTTGGCCAGCTAAGGAGCAGCAGCTGCCCACCCTCCTGTGAAGGCACAAACAAGGCCCATTGCAAACCTCACTGCACAGGGACAACCCCAACAGTGCTGCTTTACTGACTCTTCTCCAACAGCCATCCCCCTGCTTAGATTTCTGAATGTTGTTCCATACCTCAACAGTTACTACCCAAACAAACCCTACCTTCAAATGAGCTGCTCATAGACTCCTAGCATAGCTCCCCTGATGAGTGTGCTTTCAAACCATGAAAATTCCTTAGAGTCTGGGGCTGCAGCAAACATATTCCTCCAATTCTTGTGCATCACAAGGGAAGAGCAGCCTCTTGACAATGGAAATGAACTTACTAAGTTCTAACAAAGCACAATGCTGAGTGGCTCACCCTAGAAGTGCTCCCAGTTTGTGATAAAAACCTCTCCTTTACCTATCCAGGATACCCAAACTCAGAACCAAGTAAGGTTCCCACACTTTTTTCCCCACGGAGGGTCACACCCCAGACACCACTTTATTAACTCACAGCACATTATCCACATCCAATCAGACAGTACAGAACACACTGAAAGCTATGGTCATTCAGAGACCTAAGTCAGGTTCAGAGGCATGACACAAAAAGGAGCAGAGCCCACTTGGATGTGCCTACTGGATCCCAGTAAATCACATCCAGGTATTCATACTAGTCTGGTTTGCTGCTTCATTATGCAGGTACCAAGTGAGTCAGATCCTACTTTTTGAAATCTTGTTTGAAAAAGTGACAGGAGATCCAAGCTCCCAGGAACCACCTTCAATGCAGCAGTGTCACAGGGTCTAGCCAGGGAGAGAGATCTATTAGACATGGAGACAGCATCTGAAAATAGGTCCAACCTCCCCCACCTACCCAGGCCCCTGCAATCAGCAGGTAACATCACAGCCCCTTCAGAACTTGAAACAAAACATACAATCTCTGTTGTTTCCTTTCAGTTTTATTTAGCAAAACACAACCATTTCAGCCCTGCCAAGTGCACAGCCTGACCTGACAGCCAGCTTGGGGAGGCACACTGAAAGCAGGGCTGGCTCTGCCTTTTAGCTCAGTTGTTGCTCTTGGCTGTGAAGGACAACACAAGCAGCTGTCAGGACAGCAAGTTAAGGAGAAAGGTGGGTCTCACTCGAGGCACCTTTCCCTTCCACCAAATCAGTCCACCCCAGACACAGCCTAGTTTTGCTTCTCATGCTTAGAGCTTGGCTGATCTCAAACTGAACAGCACATAGCTCATGGGGCATCCTGGCTCAACTTGCCCCTCAAATGATGTATCCACAGGAAAAAAAAGGAAGGAAAAAAAAAGAAAAAAAAGGAACACAGTTAATAAAACAAACCCTGACTTGCACAAAATAAAAAGGGTAAAGGACAATTGGCTATTATTTTCACTAACAGACAGGTAAGGTTGAGAAAGTTTGGCCCTTTGTGTACTCTTCCTTGTAGCTTTCTGGCAGGCAAAGAAGTCCCTTCAGAAGCCTTGTGTGCCTTTCTCACCTCTCCTGCCCTGCAATTCCCTGAGCCAAGTGTCAGCTCTGCTGGGTTGGGGTCACCAGAAGCAGCTGTGGTGCCCTTCACGAGGTCGTGAAGTCCAGGACGTGCAGGGCTGATGCCAGGGCAGCGTACAGGTGGGTGGTACTGAAACGGAGGCAGTACACTGGGCTGCTGGTGGGTGAAGATAGGTGAAAGCTCTGCAAAAAACAGGAGAATCAACCTTTCAGAGAAGAGATCAGCCCAAAGACCCTGGCTGGTGTTACAAATCCAAAGGCTGAGATGTCCGAGCAAAGCAGGTTTTCCCTGCATATAGGTTAGGTTTGCCCTGGTGGACTAGCCCCAAAGACAGCTCAGCAGCCCCTCTTTCACATGAGGCATGAGCACTGGGCTGCCAGAGAACAGCTGAGAAGCTCTGCTGCTGCCCAGCCTCCCACTGGTGCTCACCTGCAGGCACCGAGTCTGCCGCTTATCCCAGAGGCGCACCACGCCGTAGTAGGAAGAGCCGCTGGCAATCATATGGTTCTTATCACTCCTTATGCAGTACAGGGCACTGTCATGGGGCTCTTCCCACTCCTGGACACACTTCCTGCAAGAGCAACACAAACCACAGCAGAGCTGAGCCTCCACTCCTCCATCCACTTTGCCTGAAGGAGCTAATTCAGCGAGACCCAAGTTCCCAGACACTGCACAAGAACAGTCCAGGAGCATTCCATGGGCACCAGGTGCCAGCAGGGCAGGCTCACCTGGTGCTGGTCCGTATGTCCCAGTAGCGGATGTAGGTGTCATACCCACAAGAAAGGAGAAGGGAGGGTGTTTCATAGAACACATCCAGGACTCCAGCTCCATGGTGGAAGTCGGTCCCTAAACAGGTCAACAGCTGACCGCTGAAATGAAACACATGAGGGGAAGAGTCATTCAGAGCAAAAAGCCGTTCCAGTCCAGCTGGCCAGAGCAGAGATGGTGTCACAGAAGTCTTCACAGATCTTTTTGTGATTTAACAGAATACAAAAGCCTGCAGAGTTTTCCTCTCCCACCCCCAGCTTCTGCTACTGGTTGGGCCACTAACTGTCATAAGGGGTGACCAGCAGGAGCCCTAGCTGAAAGAGGAAGAGCCAAGGTAAAGGCGCAGCTAACCCCCAGCAGAATGGGATTCTTTTCCCTAGGAGAAGTGACAGTATTCTGAATTATATGGCTCCACTTCCATAGGACACAACTCCCAGTTTAGTCAGACTCCAAATAGTCTGCAAGAGCCACTTAATTGTTCAATCCCATCACATACTCTGTCCTTCAAAATACTGCCCACTGGGGTATTTCCCTGGATCTTTGAAACAGTATAGATCCACAGGCAAATCAGACTCTCCAAACCCAGTCTGCCATGGCTGCTCTCCTCAACCGCTCCAGTTATACCACATTCTACAAACACTGTATCTGGGGCTGAAGGTGATAGGTCAAAAGCAACCACCCCAAGGTTGCTCTGGAGATGACCTTCCAAAGGCTAGATTTTTCTCTTTTTCTTTTTTTGACCCTTTCCTTCTTTTTAATTCCTTATTTGCAGTGAAAGAGCAAAAGCAAGATTTCCATGAAGCTCTGTGCTGGGTGTTTTGTGGTGGTATCACTCTGCTGCTTGTTCATGTGCAGAACCAGCAGCTCACCAGGTGGATGGTGCCTGGTGAGGTCCCACCCTGCTGGACTTCAAGAAGAAGCTTGAGCCCCTTCCCTGGGTCATACGGAATTGCATCAGGTGCATGGCACAGCCTGTCCCAGTTTCACTCCACCTGCTGCAGCAGCCAGTGACATTCAGACATGACAGACTCTTGGGAATGGAGTGGACAATCTGCCCAGCTGCTTGAAATGGCCACCTATTGCAAAACCTCCTTTTTTTCCTTCTCCTTCTCCCCACACCCTCTACATCAAAAATGCTGGACACAATAGAACTTGAAGCACCTGCTTTTCAAACTCTGCACGGCCACCCCTCTCCAACAGCCTCCTGGTTCTCAGGACAATGAAGCAGTCCTGAAAGCCAACAGCACGGATCCTGCAGTGGGGTCACTCTCAGCATCTCGCTCCATTATTTTGTTACATTCTGCTCCTTGATCCAGCATCACACAGTTCTGAGGCACATCGCCAAATGCCTTAATTCTGTCTGTAATCTGGGCTAAAGCCCTCATCGGGGGATAAAGACCACACAAAAGGAGAAATAGAGTCCTGGGAGATGTTAAAACAAGTAAACACCTTTGTGTCAGGAGAGAGAAATCGCTGATAAAGCAGATTAACGCCTCGAGCCCTGGTGTCCCCAGATCAGAAGGCGAGCCCTGGCCGATCTTTGCAGCCAGCACGCTTCTATGATCACAGAGCTGGCGGCATGCTGGGGCCAGCCTGTTTCCCCACAGTCACTCTCCAAAGAGCAGATTATGTAGAATAACAATTTCTTTGTGGCTGTGTAATTCCCTCCGTGACCGTGGCTGTGGGCAGCTACATTGGCCCTTGATGCCAGGGCCCTAGCAACCATTTAGAGAGGCCAACCAGCCCTAGCAATGGCCCCCCCATGCAAACCTCTCGGACAAGCTTTAACATCAAGTGCATGAATTAATCCCCCCCAACATGAATCCAGGGGTGCTGGCTTATTGGACTTTGTGTTTCTCCAGGCAAGGCATCGAGGGGATTCCAGGCTTCAGCCCTTTGCAACCTTCTCACAATACATTAACCCTTGGAAGGTTACTTGTAAACCAGCCCAGCAGCAATTCTGCACCTGTCTGTGGGCTGAAAGGTTGAAGCACTCATGGTTTGAGTACTGTGAGCAAGAGCAATGGGGTTTGGTTGGCACAAATGGGTCATCAGATCCACTGTGGAGTGAGACATGGATAGGCATGAGCGCTCTGACGCTCCCCTGCCCTTCCAAGAACACAGACACCCTCCATCTGCCATTCAGCAAAGCCAGCAGGACAAATGGACATGCACACAGCTCTTATCAAGGCTTCTGCAAAACCTCCTTCATCCTACAAGATGTATGTGTGGCCCAGAGTTGTAAGACATACAACAGAGGTATGAGGAGGAGTCAGCTGCTCTCCCAGACAAGAATCCTTGGGCTACCTGTGAGATGCATAAGGGGCAAGACTGCCCAGCTGACAGTCTTCTGCCAGTTGCTCAGGCAGGAGCAAGGAGTTTCTCCCAAGAGATGAGCTACCCTAGCAAGGCCTAGGCAGCACCAGCAGCTTGGATCCTGAGCACCACCCAGGTGCTTTGCTCCCTGTGTTTCTCCATGCCTTCACACCTCACTGCAGTGCTATCCAAGCATTCCAACAGTCACACCAGTTTTTCTCCCTCCACTTCCCTTTGCTTCCCAGGCAACAAAAATGAAAGAAAAGGCAACAAAAAAGGACGGGAAAATAAAAGGACTGGTTTTTTACTGTAGCTGTAAAATGAACACAGATACTTGCAAGTTACTGCAGCAAAGTAAACCTTGTTTTGCTGGTTTGTTAATCAGTTCGGTTCTCCGGGCCCAAGAACAGGTCAGCCAAAGCAGCTCTCAGGTGGGAAGTGCAGCCCCTGGAAACAGGAGCAGCTTTTTGGCAATTTACAGAGGCAATGTGGTTGTTGCTACAGTGAAGCACTTCCCATCTGGTACCAGGGGAAAATTTACTGTGCTCTACACTGGGCACACAAACCAAAACACCCATGTGTTCTGGCATGGGCACACTTAAGGTGAAAAAGATGCAGAACATGATTAGTATTCCCCCCTTATTCAGCAGATTAAGGTGTCTCTGGATAGCTACCACCATGCCAGACTAGCTCTACATGCCTGCAGCATCCACAGCCATGCTGAGCCCATGCTGGGAAGGGAATTCTGCCACCACAACTCTTCCAGTCTTGGGATCACAAGTTAGTGCCCACAAATTGTCCACTCTTGGTTATCCCAAATACTCCCTGCCCTCAAACCCTATACCTTAACAGCTTTCCCTTTCTTGGGAACAAAAGTCACAGCTAATCCTTAATAACCCATAAAGAATCAAGAAAACCCATGAATGGGCAACAGAAAAGCAGCAGCTACACCAGCCCACCATCAATGGTTTCTAACAACTTAGACAGATAGAAGATAGTTTCTCCATGAGTGACAGAAAGAGATGGAATAGCTATCTCGGACCTTTTTTACCAGCACCAGCCAAACACAGCAGAAAACAACTGCCTTCTTTTCCTTCTGGTCCCTTTTTCACTTAAACACCCTTCAAATCCCAGGTGGGCTGATCCTCAGCACTTCAGTGGCCCTGTCCTTGTTACAGGCTGTGAAGGTTAGTCAGGAAGTGTCTGTGAAGACCAAGGGAGACCAAACATGGAAGGACCACCTCCCTACCCTGCCATGGCTCTCCAGCAGTAGCAGTAGCTGTTTCGCCCCCAGGTCTTCTTCAGGCAAGCCAGGCAGTTATGGCTGGAGCTTTGCTTGTCTTTGTACTGAACAGCCTGGGCCAGATAGTCCCTGCATTCAGTCCCAGTGCTGGGTGGCACCAAGAGGAACAACTCTGCACCAGTGGAGCCCTGTGAGGTAGAATCACAAATGTGACAGTGCAGGTTTTCTGGAAAGACCTGTCTAGAGCAAGAGCTCTCAATTTCAGCACTTTAACCACACAGGTAGGCCTCCAGTGTTGAGGAATCAGATAATATTCCTAATTTTTCATACTTCCTGTTAAGCATCTAGACAGACTGAATAATACTGGCAGTAATCCAGTACCAGCCCACAAGGAACAGAGCCAGAGCAAATCCAGCAGCCTATTTCAGCCCTAGCACAGGAAAGCTGTGTTAGCACTAGGCTCTGGACTCCTTGGTGATAGAACTAGATGTTTAAACAAAGTCCATGTGCCTGGTAAATGCATCCAACTGATGAATCCAACAATGACAGGCATTTTGTTCAGACACTATAGAGAATCCTTTGATTAATCTCTATCAATTTCCAAGTTCTTCAAGACCTTTTAAAATTACTTTTAAAATCAGATATTTGTTCAGGACTTCCACATTTCACTCTTTCCCTTCCATGCTAGAAATCTAGCCATGAGCATAGCACTCCTGATCCCTCCAGAAGACAGGCAGCCTGGAAGCAAAGTGAAGGGAAGAAACAAGCTAGTTTTCTCAAGTTCTTGTTCTTCTTTTTAAAAACAGCTTCAAGTTCTATTCCTTCCAAGTCACTAATATGAAGATAAAACAAGATCAGTCATGGTAGAGCCCAGATGGTTACTTTCCAGATAACCCATGGGATGTTGCTTCACCAAGTTAAAGTGATATACAACCTCCTGAGCCACTGCAATTATTTGTGTGGCCATAAAAGCTCAGGATCTCCCTGAAATCTTTCTGATAGTCAGAGTCAAAAAGAAGTCTACCCCTACCTCCCTGGACCCTGCCCATTTGCTGTGGGTCTTGCCCAGCTGTCTCCAGTACACAAGAACTACACTCCAAAAGCTGGGATGAAACAACACTTGTCTCCCTACCCTCCATTTCTGGTGACCCCAATTCTCTAGAATTGGTATCATATAACTGTGCAAACTCTAGGAAACGGCTGGATTTTGAACATCTGTTGAAAACAGAGATGGAAAACTGAGGACAATTCATTTGCTCTGGAAACCTCATCTGTGAACTGTGATCATCCATCAAAGAGGAGAATTCATTGCACATAAGCAGATGACTATTCAGAAACCAAACAGAGCTCTAAACCAATATTTCAGCCCCAAAAACTATTTGAAAAAAGACAGGTGGGAAGTACATACTTTTAAAAAAGGTATAAAGAGCCCCGTTCAGTTCCAAACACTGGAATATTTGATCTGAGTATCAAACAGAGAAAGGAAAACAAATCCATTTAAAAATAATTATCCCAAGGGCAGCATTTGCACAATTTCTGTCACCCAATTATGAGAGCGCACCAAAACCAAAGGGAAGAACTGAGCTGCTGTCCATTCCAGGTGCTTTGCAATAGCAGCTGAGGCACTGAGGGGATGCAGCAACTTATGCTAAGAAGGGAAAGGCTTGATTAAGCAACATCTGTATTGTACACAGGGAGAAATGCAGATCCTTGGCAAAGTTATTCTTCTATCCTACCCCAAAGTTGTCTCTGCATTTAGACCAGGCCAGTAATTCCTGCAGGGACGTGTGGCATTGGCATGGGGAATTTTGAGGGAGCACCTCCAAGTGAAATGGCTCAGAGATGCTGTTTCAAGTGATTTTCAGGGCAAATTCCTCTCTGTGATTCCTCGGTGTAGCTGAAGGGACTTGAGGCAGTAGGGGGGAAAGACACCAACGATGGCCTGGGATTGTGTTGAGAGGAGAGAGAGAAGAGGGAGTTTTGCCTTCTTTTCTTCTGCTTTCTCTGAATTGGCCCACACACGTTTTAAATGGTCCAATAAAAAGATACAATTTCTTTACCTTTCCAGCTTTGGGACCCTGTGAGTTTTTGTTGTTCGGGTTCCCGTAAGGTTAAGTTCAGAGGATAAACTGACACACTGGGCTATGGGAAAAAGCCAGTTTCTTCAAATAAAGCCACAACGGTGCAAAAGAGACCCTGCTGGGGCTTTTATTTGGGAAAACAAACAGAAATGGCACCAAGCCCTTCTGCTTTACGAACCAATTTAACTATAAAACCAATGTTCTCCCTCTCGGGGGTGAGGAGGGGAGAGAGACAGGACATGACAATAGCCCAAAACCTTGAGGGAAAAAAAAAAAAGAAGATAGGACAAAAAAGGTTGTCTATCCCCTTTTCTTTCTTGTCCATGGCTCCTTTTCTTAGCACACGTGTGTTCTTGTAAAAACTATTAGATTGCAATTTGTATAACATGGTGACCCCCAAATTCAGACATTTAACCCCTTTTCTCTGCAAAGAATGTCAAGAATGTCTTCTCTGTCTTTCTTTCCAACGGGAGGAGTAGGGGGGAATTCTCAAACTGTGATTTCTTGGAGGAAGAGAAAAAGAGGGAGGCGAGGAAAAGAAGCAGGGAATTCTCAAAGCCTCTCGCCTTTCGCCCCACTTGTGTGGGAACAGGCGGCTGTATTGCTCCCTTTCTGGACAGAGCTCTGCAGGTCTCCTTTAGTGGGGAGACAAAAAAATGGAGAGTCCAAATCAAAACAAAGCCATCTGTTTAAATGAGATACCACTAGCCAGTGACAGAGGGGGTTCCTCATTCACTCCTTCCCATTCTTCTCTCTTGCCTCTGTTGATTCTCTCTCAACCCAGGGAAAAATAAAGATTACTTTTGCTTTGGCTCAGAGGGATGAAACTGATTGATGTGCTTGGAGTATCCAGCCTCCACCCATGCTCTCCAATTGTTCAGGGCCTTGTAAAGTTGTCATAAATACACCTGAACAAGAGTTCAAAGGCTGCAGCATGCCCTGAACATGCACACTTCCAAAGAGCAGGAGCTGGCCCCATGGTCCTCTCTACTGAGACAGGGCCAAGATTACCATGGGGAAGTAAGGATTTAGGATAAACACCTGTATGTTCCTCCTCTTACAATGATTTTACATTTGGGCTAAGATGGACCAGAGTCCTCTTAACAAAAGGAAGGCAGAGGACACCCAGTTTATGTGAGAGAGTGCAGAAATACAGTGTCACAAACACCAAAACCCAACCAGAAATCAGTAAAGAACAATAAGAGAACATGTGCATACCATGGGAATACATTGCACAGACAAGACTGAAGGTATCCATTATAGACAGGAGACAGAGTTCTGAACACAACGAAGTCTTCTAAAAGGGACAGTCACCCAAGAGGAGGCTTTGACCCAAGAGGTGACCCAAGTCACCACTTAAGAGGCTCCCTGCACCAGCAAGCTTTCTCCAGAACGGGCTTTAGCCAGCCATAGGCCTGGTGTCCTGCTTCCAACAACACTCAAGATCTCAAGGTCTGGATTGGTCATTGTGATTTAAAACTGTGTTCAGCCAAGACAGAGATGCTGAGAAATAAATGCAAGTCTGAAAGGAATAGGGAGCCTCTTTCCCACAAAATCTGGAGGAGTTTCCTTGGCAAAAAAAAATGCCTGGCATATGAATCTACAGAAAAGCAAGGCCAGAAAGGGTATTCCACATCTACATACTATTATTCTTCTGCTCCCCAAATCCTGTGAAACTGTTATCAGTGACAGGATAATATTTGCTATTGCTTGTCTCTCCTGTTTTCAGACACATGCACCCACTTCTCTGTGACTGGATAAATCCAGTTTGAATGCCTGGGTGAAACAGACTCCCCACACTTCTTGGAGTCAGTTACCTTTTCTTTTGATCTAGCAACTCCAGTTCTGAATCCATGTGCTCCCTTCATCCAACAGCTCCTCTGGTGATTAAATTAGAGGGTCTCAAACTTGTATAAACCTTGGAGTTCAAAGCTGTGGAGAAAATGCTCTTCTACAGAAATTATTTTCGAACACAATACTAAGAAGCCTTGAGCCAAGCCTCTACTTAAAAACTTCTATTGAAAACATTCAGCAAGACCAAGAACTAGACCTGCAGATTCTCATTTCACTCATCTACTCATCTAATTCCACACAATTAAAAAACTGGAGCACAACAAGAGATAAAGTCAAGAAGGACTGGATTTAAACAGGTAATCATCAGCAGTGATCAGCTGACCAGGCTGTTCAGTGCTATATTCTTCAACTCTCAAATTACACTTGCTGTGTAAGACCAGTACAGGGAGGCCAAATTTTAACTCCATGGGCTCTGAAGAGCCACCAAAATGGATGCAGATCAACATAAACCAAAAGCTGAAAAGACAGCAACTCATTCTTGCCCCCTCCATGGCCCAGACAGATGTAACCTGGCAAGGGACCCATGAGAACACACACTAGAGATACAGCAGCAGCACATCAGCAAACTTTAGCCAGCTGCTTAGGATGGTAACACTCATGCTGGCTCTTGGAAAGAAAGAGCACAGCGCAATAGCGCTATAGGCAGAACAGATTGCTAACCTGGAAAGAAAGAGCACAGCGCAATAGCGCTATAGGCAGAACAGATTGCTAACCTGCTCAGCAGCTGCCTGGCTACCTGAGACTCCTCCCCAGCCCTCTGTTGAGGGGAGCAGCCATACACGTGAATCTCCCTTCTCCTCCACTCACAGGTCGCTCTCCCAAATCCCCTACCTCCCACCTCCCCAAAACCTGCAGACATCAAAGGCACCTGCCTTGAACACCTGAAGAGCAGGGGGGCCAAACGGTCAAGAAATGCAACTCTGTATCTTCCCCTTCCATGCACTCTCTATTTTTTTTCTCCATCTCTTTGAAAAAGGTGGCAGAGATAAATGGAGAACAAAGAAACAAGAAAAAGCCACAGCTTTGGCCCACACCCTGCCTATTACTTAAGGGGGAAGGAACTCTTCCGAAAGAGGAGGAAAAAAATGTGCTCCAACACAATGGCTCAAAAGGCCAGGCAGCAAACCGGGCCACTTTGTACTGCTAACAAGGGAAACCTAATTACAGGAAGAGGGCAAAGAGGGACAGATAAAAGGGATACAAAATTTCAACATCTGTTGCCATAAAGGGATAAGAAGTGGGGAAACGCAAAGTGTCAGTTTGGTGTCAGTGACGGCATAAAGCTACTTTCAAAGGGCTCAGGAGCAGGAGAAAAACTGAGCAAGAAATTAGAGGGTTCTTAAAAAAAAACAACAAAAACCCAGAAAACAAACAAACAAAATCCCCACTCTGCCAAAAATACCTTCAAGAGGGGGGAGGAGTTGGACAAAGACTGGATATTTAAAAGGTAGAGGATCTGAGTGGCTTGCAGGGCACAGCTAACTTTGGTTCAGTTTTCACAGCTCTCGTGCCCTGCAGCATGTCATGTCATGTCCCAGGAAAGAACGCTGTAGGATTTGTGAATTCAAAGTGTTTATAGCATGAAGACTACCATGTGAGACAGATCCCTGGTCCATTTCCAATGTCAGGCATTGCAGAATAGCTCCAAGAGTGGCTGCAAAGAGACCTCTGGAGAAGCATCCTTGAGACAGGGGCATTTGTCACCTAACAACACGCAAGACCACCCCAAAAACATGGGAAGCAACAGTACTCTGCAGGCAAATGACAAATGCTGGCCTCGGTGCTGTCAGTGGTGCATGACCCTCATCTTCCAAGGAGTTTAAACTCCCAAAGGCAAGAGAAAGAAGAAGAAAGAGGAGGACAAGGATCTGAATAAGGTTTCCTTTTCTCTTGCTTGCCATTAACTGGCTGTTCTGTTGAGCCACACACTCACACTGGCAAACAAGACGGGATGGTCTGAATAGAGAAAGGCAAAAGTGAGCAGAGGAACCTGACCTGCAAGAGGGGCAGCTGCCATTATATCCTTCACTAAAGGATGGACAAGGAGATGTGGAAGAGGACAAGGAGTCAGCAAGCCCTGATACTTGATGCAAGGACACAGGTTAGTACCCTGTGGCTCATACTGCTCACCATTCTCCTTGCAGGCCTCTAATCACTGAACTTACTCACAGCTGCCTTCCACACACACACACATTGATCCAGAGTGGGAATAAGTGCACAGCAACTTCCCTACATCTAAAAGCAATCAGAAGGCACAATGTAGCTTGTGTGGGGTGAGAGATGTCCTCCAGAAGTGCAGCTAGTCAGCTTCAAAAGCATAAGAAAAAAATCTAAATCCTCCTTCATTACAGGAGACAGGGCCAGGTGTAGCAGCAGCTGGAATTTCAGCCATCAGAGACAGTGTCTTGGCATTATGCAGTCATTCCCCTGCTTTAGACTCCCTTGACAATTGCTTGTTGCTGCCTGTTGTGGCTTTGATCCAACGCCATCATCTCAGCAGAGTCAGAAATGAAAGACAGTTGTGGGGGTGGGATGCAGCAAGAGGCGTTTCCTTTCCCCACTAAAAATTTCCTCTACACCAAAACCAACCAAGCCCTTTTCAAAGTACAGGACATATTTACAGGTGAAGATATTATCCCCTTCCTCTTAGAGGGATGAGAATGGCTGCCCCAGGGTCAGGGAACAGCGAAGGTCATAAATACAAAACATACCATGACCAAAAGCTACAAGCACCAACCAAGGACTTATCTGGCCTGGAACTAAGATGATCAGTACACAAAAGATTATTTAAGCTTTAAATCCTTTTGTAGCATGTTCCAGCTCTGAGCTGTTGGGTATAAAGACCACCTACCCCAACAGAAGAAAATGTCACAGAAACTCTTGTACTGTTACTTACTCATACCCTGATACCAAGAAAACTCTTCTAACTGAATTAACTGATCCTGGACAGCACTAAACATCTCAGTGGTGCTAAGGATCCTGTGGTTTTCAGGAACACACCTTACGCATCATTCTACCCTGCCTAATTTTTTTTTGACAGAGGTTACTTGGATTCTGTTCTTAGATACAATATCCTTGCCATGTTCAGCCTCTGCAGGTCAGCCTCTGGGCCTTTTTGTGGCCACAAGAAAAGGGTAAGCAGCAAACTCAGAGGCCCTGGCTCTGTCTGCCAGATGTTATCAGGATACACTGAGCACAGGAGGAGTTTTTAACTCCCGGTGGCTCTAAGATTTTAAGTTTTCATGCCACACTCTCACTCCTGGAGTCTGACCAGGGAGACAATGTATGAAAGCCTCAAAGGAACAGACAGCATTCCCTACAAGGTCACTTCTGGCAATCACTGGAGCCTTTGAAGATGGATCCAAAGCTGTGCCGGGAAGATGGACAGTTTATGGAGAGTCAAGACCTGGAAGGATAGCTCTGTACTCCCTTTCTATGAATGATGACATCAAGCTTCACATGCTAGAGTCCCAGCCATGCTTCCTACTCAGTCTCCTACCCTGCACATGCTGACGAGTCTACCAGCTCACACACAGGTCCCTGGAGAGGAAAAGACCCAGTGGCATGGTGCATTCCAGCTGTGACAGGTGAAGAGGGAAGAATGAGTTTGACACTCTAGCCATTTCAACAGAGGCCCAGTGGCCTAGGTTGTCTTGGCTTTTTTATTTGCCTGTCACTCAGGCTTTTACGTTATTGAAAGATCAAACTCCGCTGTGCTTGTTCATTACCTTAATCCTATTTTCTACACAGCTTTATTATCTCTTCAGGCTTCCTTGGGAAAGGCTGTCAGAAAGGCTGGGGCAGGGGGGAGAGGGTTGCCCATCTCCTCACCCCTGTCAGATGCCTCTATTCAAGAACAGCCAGAAGACTTGATGGGCAGGGGTATCACAGCACAGCCTGCATCCTTCAGAGGTACTCCGAAGGCACCACTGGATGGGTCACTAAGAAACATGCAACTTAACTAAATGCACTGGTGCTCTTTCCTGCTCCAGCTTGTCCTTTGTAGGATGCATTGTTGCAAAGTATTTTTGTTACTTCAGAGAAAAAACAGCTGGTTTAAACTTGGATTTGATACAGTTGACTTAAACAATCTAAACTATTTAAACTGTAGATTAGAAGGCAATTGGTCTCATACCTGCCCTGTGTTCACACCAATCCTCCTCCACCCCTTTCCCCAAATACAGCTCTACTGATATCCCTCAGGCCCCTTCTGCCATTGCTCACCTCAATCCTGACAGCACTCCTTTGGATAATCTGGGACGTGCCACTCCCAACCAGAGCATACTGGTCCTGGAAGGCAGGGCTGCCGTTCCAATAATCCTGTGAAATATTTGCTATCTGTCCATCACTACACTAAGACCCTCAGGCTGAGAGTTTCAAATTTGTCAGCAGTTGAGTCTCACATCAAGATTTGAGAACAACATTTCCCCAGTTACTAAGGTCAGTACCTTCACTGAACAGGAACTACTCAAAGACCCCAAATCAGAGGCCACAGCAATTAACCTCCTCAGTGCTTATTAGGACAGAGAGAAGACAACGTGTCTAAGTCACTTCCACAGATAACATGTTGCCACACCTCACCTCTCTGAGCTACTGGAATTGCCAGCCAGGACAAGGTGACTTCATAGACTGTATTTGGCTCTGGCTTCCCAGCACCACAGAGAAGTGGGTGAATGGGAGGATAAGGATCACCTTCCTCACCTCCTCTAGCTGAGGCATCAACAAAGACAGATGAAAAAGAAGGTGTAATGGGTATATTTTGACTGTATACAGGTAATTTGAAGAAACCAGGATGGCTGTGCCATCAACTGGAAAAGCTGAGAAGAAAAGCCAAGTTACTGAACCAGAACTCCCCTCCACATATGCCTTTCCACACTAGTTTGCTTTGTCCCCTACTCTGCAACACATCTCATCTTCAACCATCCCTTGCCTATATTGACAAAAGGAATTATACCATTTTGCAGCATTTCCAATATTGCATTGTTTTTCACTTTTCTTGTCAAGTCCCTCCCTGTAACCTGGAAGCTCACTCACCTCTCAAGGTCCCAGATTCTCAGAGGTGAGGTGTGTCCACAGCAGGCTGTCCCCGTCACAAATGAGCTGTTTAAAAGAAACAAAAACCACTCACTAATCCTCATGTTCTGAAGAAAGTGCATGAGCAAGACAGAGAAAACAGGTTATAAGACAGACTTTGAATTCTGGTTAAAGATGATTTCAGCACATCCCACCACATTTCACAAGGCACAGGCAGCAGCAAAGGGAGAGCTGCTGCAGGACTCTCAGTAGCTGAGTTTCCCAGATGCAGCAGGTCACAACTGCAGAGAACTGGCAGGACATAAAGATGTATTTGTAAACACAAAGAGAAAACCTAAACAGGAACAGCTGTAAACAACATTTTCAAATGAGTCAGTACAGTACTCAGTATGTTTCATACACAGTCAGTGCTATAAGCTGCAGAAAGACTCCATGGAAAATTTACTGTTATTTCCTACTTCATGTCTCAGTTCTGTTTGTTAGCAACTTCTAAGCACAATCATGAACTGGCTGCAGTACCACAGGCCTGAAGAATCACAGAATAGAGGTCTCTGGTCCAGCCTGCTCAAAGCAGGGCAAATTTTAAAGCTGGATCAGATTGCCCTCCCCAGTGCTCAGGCAGTCTCTGTTAGAGGCAGCACAGCTCTCCTGTAGCAATATTAGGCTCAGTTTACACCCTCCAACAGGGTCCATTCCAAAGTCCTCTTGGCAATGCTATGTGCCTGCTGTAAATGCTGGCTCCAGAGGTTACCTGACAGCCACTGGATTCATACTAGTTCATAAGACAGAACAAATCCTTAAAATCAAGCATCAGGAACATGGGTGCTGTGGGTCTCCAAACCACACTGCTTGTTTCATACCACCTTCCTATCTTCTGTCCAAATAAGAGGAAGCAACTCACACTCGGACTTCTAAGTAAGTTATAAATGACCTCTCACAAAGCCATATTTATTGCAGCTACTGAGAATAAAATTCCAAAACTATATTGAAGTCAATGCAACAAGGATAGTATGAACGCAGGAGATGGAACCTGCTTTAAATAAAAGCCATCTCTGTGCTTTGCCTAAACAACATTTGCAGTATGACACAGGGCTGGCAGCTGAAAGATGAAAGCAAAATAAGAAAACAATGTCATGGGTGTAAAAATAACAGCTAGAACAGTTTTTAAACATTTCTTTGATCCTCTACAGCATTCTTTCTTTGGAAGCCAAGGTGTCTGCAAACCTCTGCTGCATCAGGAATGGATTCTTGCAGCATCCTTGACTTCTGTGAGAAGCAGTACTGCTGCTGTAAGAGGGTACTCAGCAGCCAAGTGGTAAATACAGGCTCAACTCAATCACAGCCAGAGAAGGACCAGACAGAAGCAAGGCCAGAACTCAGGACTCCTTCTACTCCTACTCCTGTGGTGCAGCTGAGCAACTGGTTTCTCCAAACCATAAGGCCAAAGCAGCACTGACAAAACACTCTGCAAAAGAGGAAAGCAGATAACATCAAACCATTTCAAAGAGCTACAAGAACTTAGGAAGGGCTTCAGCTACCAAGGCTCTCTTCTGTGCTGACTCTATCGTTCCACCCAAACTCATGTACCTCAAGGTGTCCCCAACTTCTGTGACTCTTAGCTGCCCTTTAGGGTAGAAAAGGCCTGCAGAACTAGAGCTATTTCAAAGTGTCTCCAACCAGGATGTCTTACATGCAAAATTCCAGGTTCAGTGGCAGTGTACACGGGATCAGCCAAAGCACCTGTAGCACTGGGCTGTCCCTACAGGTGCTGCAGGGTGCACACATTATTCTTCTCCATGTAAGTCCCTGACCAAAGTCTGAGAGTCTTTGGAAAATCCAATTCCTGTTGCTGTGCAGCAACCACCAGGATCAATTAATAAAGCGTGCAGTATTTACTCTTTGGAAACAGGGTTTCTGCTCAATGCCTGCCTTCTCTCCACCATAGTGCAGGAGAGGAGGGAACATTTTTGTTTTGCCAATGTCACCCATCTCAGAGGAAAACAAGGAAAAGACACCCACTTTGACAGCTTGTTGGTCAAGCCCCATGCCTGGAAAGCAGCACTTTGGTCAGGAGGTCCCTCTGCTACAAAGCTAGGTGTTGGGTTTTATCCCCCCTCCCCAATCATAATCCATTAATAACTACTAAAGTCAATTACTGTGGTTAGAAACATAATAGCAGTCAGGGAGTCAGTCAAGCAGGCAATTGGGTGCTTAAGATTTTTCTTGTGGGGGACAAACTGACTCTCTCCCAGCAGAGAACACCCTCACGTGGGAGACAGACCCCTTTGTGTAGAAGGTATGCACAAGGCTTTGATGGTTGCCACAGGTCTAAATTACCATGGAGGCATACCAACAGGGAGAAAAAAGTGGGAGGAACAGCTAGGTCTAATCCTCCCTCATGCTGTCAGTTCTGGACTTCAGCTTTCCCTCCTTGGTCCTTACCCCTCACCCCTCAGAGAGAAAAAAAAAAGAGAGAGAGAAAAGCATTAGATAAAGAGATTTTTCTCCAGCATCAAATACAGGCCTCAGGGCCACAAACAAGTCTCTTCTGGGTAAAGCTGACTCCATTCAGTCAACAGGAATTTTGTCTCATACTTCAGCAGGATCAGGTTTGCAGGCCTTATCTTTAACAGCCTGAGCCCATTAGCAAGCAAAGATAAGACTTCTCCCACAAGAGCAGGCCACCTTCACTGCAGCATTAGAATGCAGCATTCACAAGAACACATGCACAAGAAGTGGTGCCAACGAGAAATTCTCAAAGCCTGAGAGTGAACTGACCTTAAAGTCTGAATGCCAGGGCATGATACAGGGCCCCTCACCTTGAGTCTGATCTGCAGGCACACACCTTGAAGCCTCAAGTGTTTCATAACTGGGAACCTCTCAGAGGTGACAGTTTTACTTCAGGCAAAAGTGCAACACAAGTCAGCTTTCATAGGTCTAAAACAGCATGCAGATTGGAGGTAAGCATGTAAAGCTTGGCTCCAAAACTTCTCAAACCTCATTCAGCAGAACTGAAGCCTTCTATCAGGCTTACTTCTTTCAGCCTATCTTCAACAAGGCTCTTCCGTCTTAGAAATCATAGAGCACACACAAGAAAACCCTCCAACTTAGAGAAGCACAGTTTTTTCACAGCCGTTGTTGCCAGCTGCCCAACAGTTCAAGCTGGGTTACTAGCTTAGAGAGCATCATTTATCTTGCCCATACTGTTTTCCACATCCAGACTGAGGAGAGACTAGACTGGGAAGAGGGGAGTACAGGATATCCTAAATATATTAATGCAGGCATGACTCATCTACCTGAAGTATGTATAACACTACTGATATACACTGACACTGATGAGATGCATCTACATCCACCATAAACACTGCTATGGCCAATCTCCAGATGGCCTTGGAGATGTAAAGTCCCTTCCCCACTAGGCTTCCCTCTGTCCTTTGAAAGCTGCTGGCTACCGTGACTACAAGCTCCAACAGACCCTTCTAAGGGAGAAAAAAGCACCATTGCAGGGCTTCCATAACACGGCATGCTGTCTTCACAGGGATCCCCTAGGAAGTAAAACCAAGCCAACAACCAAACCAGGAAGGCAAGAATTTTGCGCAGCACTGAGACACATATACTTCATAAACAGCACATTTTTATTGTCCAACAGAAGGAATTTCCCAACTCATCTGATACTTTGATTTTCTCTTTCTTATTTGAAACTCCCTTCTGACCGAGAGGAGAGGAATAAACAAGAGAGAAAAAAAAAACCAACAAAACACCCAAGAGCCTGCTTCTCCAGAAGCCAGACCTTCTCTATGTTGCAGAAGAGACTTTTCATTAGACATCAGCCCCCCACAATAGAAGCAGGGCCAGGAAATGAAAGAGAACACACATCCTGGCAGTGCTGTTGGAAGAAACACAAGAACTCTCCATCTGACTTGTAGTTGTTGTAGATCCCATGGCATTTCTGGCAGCAGCAGTAGTGCTCTGGCTACACTCCAGCTGCAATAATCCCATGGCTGCTCCCAAGGTGCCAACTACAGTTTGACTCGTGTAGCATCCCTCTTTACCCCATCCTGAACAGACCATAGCCAGATGTGAACACACCAGAGGAACAGAGGTACATGCCCATCATCCCTTTCAGAAAGATGATGTTTATCCTGAGGCTTGGAAACAGTCTCAGCTCCAGAAATACAAGTCCCAATGAGCAACACATACCTTCCTCAGTATCAACCCAGCCTCCAGAGCAGGCCCTGCCTGAGCTGGGAATCCTGCAATATAAAGTCATTGAAGAGACCTGGGTATAACAGGTCCTTTCCCACCTCTTCTTACTACACCTCCCCTGTGCCCCGGGCTTGTGCCCTTCCCCCTGTACTGTAAACAGATTGCTTCTCTAGTCCTATTCTGCTCTTTGGGGATTTCAAATCCAGAATCTGCTTGACACGTGCAAGAGCCTGTTCCTTCCTCCTGGCGCGCTCCCCCACCCTCTGGAATTAGACATCGTTGTTCCATTTTGGAAACTATTATATCTGGAGACTCATTGGACTGGGAAACAAAGAAGTTATTACTTGACAGAGCCCTGCAGCTGGGAATGTGAAAGGTGGGGGGAGAGAAGGGGGAGAACCAAGGGAGACAGGATGGGGGGATTAGTAGCAATGTTATGAAAGTGATCAACAGAAAGGACAGCTCAAAGATGGGAAACATCTATTTTAAAAAGTCTCAAGTGAGATGAGAAAAGAAGGAGAAGAGAAAGTCCAAAAGGGAGATAGGAGAAGAGAGAGAGCAGTTGGTGCCGATGGTGCCGCGGGTTAAACGCACGGGTCTGTGGGTTTGTGTAGCCTTTGATTCAGCACTGACACGCTTTGGCAAGGGAGGCCACCGGAGCTGTCAAATCCTTCACCAATGTGCCCATCAATTGTATTCAGCTCTCCCCGACCCGCACTGGCATTTTAATTACTGTTGGGTAAACTAATTTGTACAAATGAAGGCAACTCTGCCTAATAGAATATGCAAGCTCTCTGACCTCTGACAGGCGATGACACAAGATACAAAGGAGGCAGAGGAAGGCTTTTTATCAGGGCCTTATTACTCTCTATTACTCCAATTAGTTAAGCTCCAGTGCTCCTAATTGGGGGAAAAAATTGCAATTAAATCAATTTTTGATGGGCTGAAAGTGGGTTACCGAACCGCCCTGCCTGTGAAACACTGATATTATAGCAGCAAAGGTCAAAGTCTTTGTCGGCACCTGTGGGGCCCCCACCTCCCCTCTCCAAGCCCCTCTGTGCCCCCCCAACACACACACGCAGCTTGCTAAGGCGAATCATTAGAACATGTCATGTCTTATCGCGGCCGCCACCATCCCGCCAACCTCATCATTATGGAAGGTAACTCCTCCAGCATGAATACAGTGCTAAGGTCACACAAACTTCATGGAGCCCCTGCTGAAGAGCAGATGCAACAGTAACAACATTGTGAAGGGGAGAGGAGGGGGTCAGAAACCCAGCACAGGGACTTTCGCCACCTCTAGCATGAGACTTCTCCAACAGACCAGATACACACAAAGGGAGAGAGACAGAGAGTGCAGGGAAGCAAGTGCTCCTTCCCCAGGGGCATTTAATTTGCAAGGGGAAAAAAAACCAGCACAGCACCAGTTTGGCATTTTCTTCTTCATGAGAAAGCAGGCACCACAAACATGGAAGAAATCCCACCTGCCTCAGATGCAGGCAATGTTGGACAAACCCAGGGTTGGGTGGCAACACAGCGGTGGTGTCGCCCCTTCAGTACCCCAGACCAGTTCCTTTAGCTACACTTCATACTTCTTGCAGGATGACCAGAGAACTGAACCAAGCATCTTCAGTATCTCTGAAGACAAGGCAGCTGGGTTATACATTAATATTCTGTAACCACAAATTCAACAAAAATCAGCAGGTAAGACAGTTGCACCTAAAGCTCACCTGAGCAAGTAGAAGAATCCTGCTGCAGCACAGCCTTTCTGAATAACTTTGCCAAAAAGAACCAGCAGCTGAAGGCAAATAGCCAGGCTTGTTCCAGAAACAGACTGGAAAGTTTGGACAGGTTTGCTGCTACTTCTTTGAGCTCGAGTGTATGCTACAGCATCCCCCAAGGCACCAGTCAACTCAGAGTTGAATTGTGCTCCTGATACATCTTATAAATGTCACACAGAGAAGACACAGAAGAGCTCTGCCACACCCCACCATGGACTCAGCACAGAGAGAACGCAAAATGCATAGAGAAGGCCGTGAACCTTGCAACACTGACAGCCACTACTGCTCCAAGAGGAAATGCTATGTGCTCTTCCAAGGAGCATCAGTGACACATGCATGAACAGATGGACTAATAACTCATTCATATGCCACCTCAAGTGGACCACTAACAAGTGGTCCCCAGAAAGAAGACATTTACATTTTGTACTGAAGGGCACTGTAGAGATGCTGGGTTGAAACATGAAGTCACATTTGAGGCAGAACTCCATCTCATGAGATAGAAGAAATGCTCATGTCATTTCCTCCCAGGTCATTTACTGCATGCCTCATGGTAGAGGGAACATCAATTTCACCTCTCCAGCCTTCCTCCTTGGCCTCTAACTTCATGTCTTCCCTCCAGACTTCAGAGACACTCAGGCTGAAGAACACAAAAAGCCTTTAATATCCCCAAAGACACAATTCCTGGCATTGTAGACAGATCACCCCTACTCTAGCAAGCTGCTTAGCAGGTGTCCAACCTAGACACCTCCATCTTGCTTTCACTGCTTTGCAGTTTCATGTCATACTCTGCAGCCAAGTCAACATCAACCTTGATCACTGTCCCTTCACCAGCCCTGCAGCAGGTAAGTCCTGTGAAAACAAGCCACCAGATACAGAGAACAATCCTCATTTCTGGAGAAAAACTGAGTTCAATGACATCAAGACAAAGATTCCAGACAGGACAAATACATGCACACTCTTCCACATTACAGTATTGAACAGCAAAATATCCTTGAGTAGATACTAGTGATTCAATCCACAAAACAGTCCTGATGTTCCTAGGGCTGTTCACATCTAAGTATGAGTGCTTTCCCCAATACTACACCTGACTCATGCGTTTAGGAAGAAGTAAATGTCCAGAAGAGGACCACGTTCATATTAGCTCTATAAAAGCTGATTGAGGGTCTTGAGTGTTCCTGTACAAGAGGAATATTGGAACAGTGCTTATCACAGTGTTGCTATTATTTTTCAGAACTTCAAACAGAATTGCTTTTGTAGCTACAAAAGTATTTGACATCAGCCCTGCTCCTTTTTTAAAGGAAAAGGCTTGATAACCTATTTTTAACAGTGTGAAATACATATTTACACGGTATGTCTAACAATCTTCATCCTTCCTCACTCCCCAAACCTCTGGGCTTGCCAGGCATGGAGTAGTTGTTCATGACAGAGTTATCTCTCTGGAGACCAAATTCAAACGCCAAATGATGCTCAAGTTATTACTGTTATTACAGGAAGAAAGAGACTCCTTAACCATAACAGAAATATAATCCCGAACATAATTCAGGCACTGATCTGAATAACTTGTACCAAAAATTAAAGCCCATGCCAAAACTGATCTGTTTATTGATGCCTACCAGGCCCTACTGTGAGCAGAGCTCTCTTTGCAGGCAACCACGGGGTTACATCTTAGAAGCTGAATAATAAAGAAACATGACTCAACTGAGAAATCACTTCTGAGTCTAAAATCTGGGCTGTGCAAGAGATACGGCTCTCTATTCCTACCAAAGAGAGCTTTCTGTGGAGAAAGAAAAGAGGGGGTAAAAAGAAAGAAAAAAGATGAAATCTAGAGATTTTCAGGTCAGTTTTGAGACTAGGTAGTTAAACACCACTACAGTACAGTCATATCAGCTTATCAGTAACTAGAACAAAATCTCACAGAATGTTTTTAATGCTCAGAAGCTGTAACATTAGAAATTCAAAGAAAGTGGATACTAAGGTTACATTTGTATTTGGGGGAGTTAAAGGGTTATCTGGGGCTTTTGTTTCAAGTGCAGGTGAAATAACCACAGCTGGTGGCTCAACTTCTTTACTCACACAATGCCTTCTCCCTTCCAACATCACCACAGAAATCTCAGCCATCTGTAGCAATTTTATCCTATGCTCTACTCTTGCTCTACTCGCCAGAACAGCCTTTCAAACATCAATGGGCAAGACTCTTGTGAGCATGGACACCAGACAGCATGCTCTACCTCCAACTGCTCCACACACCATCTGCAATACAGTACACAGGAGTTGCATGGTAACTTCATAAAATCTCTGTCTTGAGCAAATCCCCTGGGGTTTTGGAGTGAATTGAAAGGAAGGAAAGGTGAAGCTGCTGACTGAGCAGCAGAAAAACATGATCCCTGCATGAGATACATGCACAGTATTAGACACTGGTCACCATTTGTACCTATCATACATCTTGGGCAGATCTCTGAGGGCCCAGCATTCAGTTCTCACCAACCTGCACATCCACTTCCAGCCTTCACATCCAGCACGTTTCCCCTTCCTACTCTGCTCAGTGCTGTTATCCTTCCCCCTCACCCCCATAGGAAGACAGCCTGAGGCCAATCTTCACCCACTTCCCAGACCCAGCAGACCCCTTGAGCTCAGTGCTCGGGGCCCACACACAGCCTTACAAGAAGCTCTGAACTCCAGCCCTCACTTTCTCAAAGCCTGCCCAGGTGTAAAGCTCCAGCGATTCCTTTTTTGCCATTTTCCCTCCCTCCCCCCTCTCCTCCTAGCCCCACCAACATTTTCAGGCCACACAGTGAGCCGGGAGGTTGGAGTACATGAGGACCATTGCAGCAGTCGTGCTGTTTCAGCCCCCCCCAACTCAAGACAATTTCTAAGAGCCATTTCTTGTCCTCCCCTCCGTGAAATGATTTCTGTTAATTGCCTGGTGGGAATCAGTTATAGGTGGGGGAGACTCTCCCCACACACACACACCCTGGCCCCTAATTGGCTTATTGAAGTTTTAACGGGGCTTTCACCTGGAGAAGCTGGTAATTATTCCCTTCATTCCCCTCTTGCTTGTACCTGTAGCTTCACACTTGGGGCCTGCCTGTCTCCACGGGGGGGACTTTGTTCCCTCTAACTACAGGCCCCATACAAATGGGCCCAGCAGCAGGACAACATGGCAAAGTGGTAATTTTCAGCCCAGCGTAATTAGCCAAGGGTCTTTCAGCCCAAACTGCTGAATGGGGAGAGGGCTGCTGGGGAGGGTGCGCCATGTGGGAATGGAGGAACGGGGGCTGCTCTCAACAGGCGCACAAAGACCTCTCGGGGGCTCCAATCTGGGGCAAGCAAGAGGAGGGGGTGGGAAGTGGGACAGTTTGCCTGGCATAGCTGGGGCACGGTCAGCGCTGGGACACACACCAAGGAAGCCTGCCCATGGCATCCTTCCCCCAGCCTGTGGAACAGGGCAGTGCATGATGACAAAAAAGCAGTAAAGGAGAAAAGAGATCCAGTGATGCACAACAGAAGCATGTGAAGGGGTGCAATGCATGACAGATTCTTGAAGGCCTGGTGTAGCCTGTGCTCCCAGGACAGGATTTCTAGTCTAGTTCCTTTGCACTGAGATTCAGAAAGGCAACAGACTCGGGGACAGTGCAGGTCACAAATAGGATAGCAAGAACTGTGCCAAGGACAGAGTGAAACTTATTGCTGAGAAAAATCATTGAAAAGTAAGTCAACTCCTCCAGCATCTGCTCCAAAAGTCAAGCAGCAACCATAACCAGGAGGACAGCAACAAAGGCTCCAGGTTCTCTTTTTGCTGAGGCATCTCCCATTAGAAAACCAAAACTGTTTTTCATAGTGGGACCTCACTTGCTCTGTCTCCCTTTCTGCTACAAGACTTTGGTTTTGAAAAACTACCAGGAAACCTTCTGCATGTGGGTTCAAAAAACTTGGCCACCAGTGTATCGCTCCTGTGTCAAATCAGACTGGTGTCAAATGTCCCACAAGCCAGAAGCTGGCATCCTGTGTGCTGCATGCTGCCTCTGCTGATTCTCAGGACTTGTTAGCATCTATGATTTTTTTGAATTATCACCATTGCCTTCAGGATAGAAATTCTTGTCCTGACTGGTCAGATCTTGTAGACAAGTTAAAGCTGCTGCTCAGCTGGATTGATGACCACAGCGTCAGTGCAATGGGGTCTGGGGGATTTTTTGTTTGTTTGTTTTTAAATGTGAAACCATAGTTTTAAAAAACTCACTTCGTGTCTCTTATGATTGCAGTATCCTACTAGAAAGCAAGAACTGCCATAATCTAAAAGCTTGCTCCTGATTCTGCAATGAAGACCAGGTGGTAAGCAGGGAAGTGAAAAGATGCCACTACTTTTATCAAAGCACAGGTACACTGGAGTGCTGAGCAAGCCCTAGGAGACAATGCAATTACAACAATTCTGACAACAAGGAAAGGAGAGCCTCAAGAACTCCATTTGCAGGAAGGGAGCAGGCAGGCAGCACAACCCCCAGGGCACAGACTTGTAATTTCTGAGCTGCCTAAAATACAACTTTGACACAATGCTGCAGCAGGTTGCAAACTAGAGAAGCAAATTGCCTGATTCAACCCCATGATTCTGGTTTCTTTTCAAGCCATATCTATTTCTATGACATTTTACAAAAGACTCTCACAGAAAGGATAATTTTTCAATTTCAATCCTATTTATTTCTGCCTCACCCAAGCTGCTGTAAGTACTTGTCACAGAGATGAGTTCAGCCAGATATTGGGTGCCTTTGACCCATCAATGTTCAAGACTTTTCCTTAGAAGCAATTTTTGACACCTCTGGACAAAGTATGCTTGCTGTGAAATCCATGCCAGCATCTGAGAAGCAAACACCAAGAATGAACAAAAGCAGACCCATGTTGACCAGGCCAATTTCAAGCCTATGCAGAGAAACAGAGTGAAAATTCCCTGCACCAGTGGGAAAAGACATGTAATGTCACCTCACCTGTGCTCACACTTTATCACAAACTTTATGCGGTCCGGGGCTTTTTCTTCTTATAACCCCATACCCTACAAGAGGACATGTAGAATTGATTTAAGTAAATACTACAGGTGTCACTGCTTTGGACAAAAGTCTAAATATTTGCTCATGTATAGAAAATGCGTAAAGAATCGTAATGCAAAAGAAGAGAATCTGTTTTATTTATAAAATATCGCCTTTCTATTTTTTAAGGTTCAGGACTGCCAAGACCAATCCCAATATTTTTTCAGATGTGACTGGCAAAGCTTTCAGTTAACAAGTATTGTTTTAAAAATGCATGTATATATATAGAATGACATTTTATATAAACTTTTCCATTAGAATCTATGACAGAAAATTACTTTTCAATAAGCAGCAATCCATGCATGCCAGTGAGGTCAGAGGGAGGGGAGAATCCTTTCAGGTCTGCCAGAACAACTAAAAATCAAGAATGTTTCAGTTTAAAAGTAGAGGTGGAAGGAATCTCTTTTCCTGGTGCCACAAGCCACAAATTATTTTTGTCTTTTTCCTTTTGCCATACTGACATACATATAATAAATTCAAACTTCCATATTTAGGAGAATTTTGAAAAAAGTGATCAGGATGGTGAGGAAGAAGAGGATTTATCTACAAACATACACTTTCCTTATCTTAGCACACAGGCAGCAGTTCTTTCTTGACACCAGGCAGAAGCAGAAACTGTACTTGTTCATGCTTTTTAGGGGAAAGAAGCCAAATCATAAAAACAGAGTGCTTGATCTTCCTCCTCTGCCCTGATATTCAAACAATTTACAAATTAAGTCTAAATGAGTTCTTTATCAGGAGAGAGGGAAACAATGCTTGGAGGGTTTTAAGAAGTCAAAGACCAGGAAAGGTGGAAGGGGAAAGGCATGTATATGCAGCACAGACTACACACAGAGATGGCCAGGACACTGCGGCATGGAGACACAGGTGCTCTGTGGAGGAGGGAAGCAAAGCCTCATCTGTGTTTAACTCAGCCATGAAATGACTCCTAAAGCTTTCCTGCTCTGATCATTCCAGTCCTGACACAGACACGCTTGCAACAACCTTAATCCACTCGCCCTTAAAGCTCTGGGCAGCTTCCATCTCCCCAGTTCTCCACTCTATGCAGTATGATTTGCTTCAGGGTTTTCATACTAAGTGTTTGGAGTATGTCAACTCTTCAGCCCTAAGCAACCAAGATCCTAAATAAAACCCCTCCTCCCCATCTGCAGGTTCAGGGCATGCTTGGTCGTGAGCAAGCACCAGAGTGAGAAATCAAACCTGCCAGTTAGGCCAGAAAGCCCCAGCCCTGCATGCAGAGAAAGGCATACAAGGTTTCATTAACAGATAACACACGTCTAAGGCATAAAGATGTTTAGTGGCCACCTCCCACACAGATCCCAAAAACTCGCTGGAAAAGTTTTGCAGAAGCCAGAGTTCAAACCGTGCTGACATCAATAAGGCACAGTTTCGCAGCACAGGTTATCACCTTCAGTATCTGTAATCAGGCTGGGTGGCAAGGCAGGCTAAGAATTATTAAATTTCACAGATAACTGAGATAAGCCAGATGAAGATAGGAAAGGGTTCAGGCTAAATAGATGGTGTAGAGATCCAGAAAGGATAAGACAAGAAGGTGAGAGTAATTTATTATGATGTTTTATGTCAGTATGTCGTGGAAAAAATTACACATAAAATGGTATAAGAGGGAAAGGATTGCATTGGAAAGGACTGAGAAAAAGACTCTTCAGGCACACATCTCAACTCTGCAGTGGAAGAGAGGATTCCCTAACACACATTGTCCTTTGATGACAAAAAATATATGAAAAAGGGATATTAAGCACCACACTGCCTCCCGCCACTCAGTAAGCTGCCGTCTAGGTGAAGCAGGACAACCTGCTGGCAGGCAGTTGTCCAACACCTCAAGGAATAGAAGTCTGGAAGCTTTAAATGCATAGGCAGCTTTGCAGGTAGGAGTCTGAAACCACAGTTTCCTCCTTTCCTTTCCATGGCTTGCCCAATTTCCATGTGCTCTGAGAATTTAGGAAGTCACATCCAAAAATGCAGCTATTAAAAGAACAGTTTCTATTTGGTAAGTCAAACACCCACACAAAGCAATGCCAGAACCAAGCTCACTCACACATCCTACACTGAATGAGCACATTACTCAAGCATCAATATTTGATTCTGTAGCCAGTTACAAGTGTCTCAGTCAAACTGGTCACTCATTTTTATCATGTGAATACACAAAGACCAATTACATGGCCATCATTTCATGTTGGGCTGCATCTCTATGGACTCCAATCAGAGGCTGCACTGTGAGGAAGTGATGAGCTTACCACAGCTCAGGGATGCCTGAACTCCACTCCAAATAACAACTACCTAGCAAATACCTGCAAGTTGTGGTTGCTACTGCTTCACACAAGGCCATCGGTACTGGAGTTGGGGTGGCTTGGAAAAAATCTTAAAACTTTAAACAGAGTGAAGGTTTTCCAGAGAGAGAAATCATTCACTGTATAACCCCATAAGACAATCAGGCAAAAGGTTTAAAAATGGAATAACGTATTTCTTCCTCACAACACAACACTGAATTTGAAAGGAGCCTATGAAGCCCAGAATATTAACAGGTTCAGAAAGAAGAGATGAGCTGCTCACAGAGCCAGCCTCTGAAAATATGAAAGAAATACTGGTCTAGATTAAAACTCTAGCCAGGGAAACCCTAACCTCTCCTCACTGGAAGCTGGGAAGGAACAGGCAGGAAAGGATCTTTTTGCTCTTGTTTCTTACTTTCTCCACAGACATTTACTACTGACCACTGCTGAACACCAAATGCTGGGGTAGATGTATGCTGGACTGACCCACCTTGGCCAGAAGAAGAAAAGAAATGCCGACTTCTGTCAAGCCATGGCCCATCCAGCTCACCATTTTGTCTCTGGTGGTACTGGCAGATGCTGTTCAGGAAGAACATGTAAGCTTGGCAACCTCTGGTCATTCGCTTTGCATCCACAATTGCTGTATTAAGAGTTTTAAAGAGTGTATCCCTACCTAGTCCCCCATTATGAACCTGCTATCCTTGAATTTACAAAATCACTTCCAAAACTGATGGCATCATCCACCTCCATAACTTTCTGAAGCACTGAGTTCACACTGTGTGAAGGAATACTATTTTTTATTCATTTTAAAACAATCTCCTAGGAATTTCAGATGTTGCTGGTGTTACTATTGTAGGGTTTGGTGAATAACAGTTCCACATTCAAGCTCACCCACCATCATCTTACTCTCCATATTTTTTTCAGGCTGGTTTTACCAGGACTAATGGAGGCAATCAAACATTAGCACGTCATTAACTTCTGCAGAGTGTTTTACTTGGGACCAAGTACGGGGAAAGACCACAAAAACATGATACAAACTAGTAATGTAGCCATTTCTTTGGTACAGAGGAGTGCTCCTCTGCTGTATTTCCTCTTCTAAACCTGTTGGCCCCTTCTGAGGCAGGTTAATTGCTCCATGTTCTGAGGCTTCAACCAGCCTCAGTCACTCCTAAAATCAGCAGGGAACAATATCACTGGCTATACTGAGAGAGCTGAAGAGCCAGCACAGATCTCCAGACCATGAAGGTCTCACAAACCAATCTGGGAAGCAGAGGACTCAGACATTGCACAGTGCCAACAAGCACTGCTCACCTGCACACAATAGTACTGAAGTACCTCATATTTTCCACCATGTACCAGGAGCATGAAGTCCTTGCTTTGCCAGGCTCCAAACTTATCTAAGTGGTCTGCACACCATCTATGCTCCCAGACTGCTCTGACACCATCAGGAGACAGTTATTAAAGAAACACTACTGCTTCTCTAATATCTGGAGCAGGCTCCCTCGCTTTTCTACTGTCAAAGAGGAGAAAATCCAGGGGAAGCACATGGAAAATGAAAACATGCTCTAGGCCAAGACAGCAAGTCAGATGCAAGAGAGAAATACTTCAATCAGACAGTCCTGCTTCATCCCCATCCCTAAATCAGCCTGAACAGCCGAAGCAGGTCACTGAACAAAGCACAGGTGTAGAGCTCAACACAGCTGCACCAGGAGGAAGAGAACAAGCACAGCAATAGTAGCAGTTGCTGCTTGGCCCAATTTAGTCTGCAATTGCTTCTTCTGATGAGTTCACGTCTTTGAGGAGTGGGGAAGAGATACACACACAGATTTCTTTTTCCCCTGAAAAAAACCTAAGCTGTTGGGTTCCAGCTTGCAAGACTCTCTTCAGCCCCCACACTAATAAATCTTTGGGACTATAAATCACCTTGGTACAGGTCTCCCTTCTCAAAGGAAATGGGTTCTCTCTTGTCATTAGCTGCCTGTGTCTACCAACCATAGCAGGGCCTCATTCAAGTCCTCTTTGATGGACGGTTAGACTTAAAGGAATATGTGCCTCAATCTCAGAGGAGAGAGAACAAGAATTTACTAATTAGACAGGGGAGTGCACACTAAAAGCTGGCTTTAATACCTGGTCCCAAATTAGCCCTGCACCTGCTAAGTGTCAGGATGCCTACAAAGCAGTAAGAGTACATCCCACAAGTATGCATGTAAACATGGTGATAGAGCATCATGAACCCACAACACCCCTTCAGAGCAAGGGAGTGGTTGCAGCAGTTTTATCTCATGTAGTTGGGAGGGAAGGCAGAGAAGACCTGATAAATCCTAGATAATGAACCACAGAACACAATACAGGCAACACTGCACAGAAAGAACAGACTTTCCACTCTGCCTTCCAGTCTGGAACAGTTTCACACTGCTCTGAAAAGAAACCAAAGGCAATGGAGCCAAGGAGAGAGTCAGAGCCACACACTTCTATCCACGTTTCCAGTGTCCAATTCAACTCACAACAGAGATTCAGGATGCCAGCAACTCAAGGAAACTGAAGCTTAGCTACAGGCAAAAGGCACTCTGGCATGCTCCATTAGAAAGTGTATTAGCACTCAAGCCAGATGCACACATTGAGGAGAAATTCCCATTCTTCAGTGGAACTGGTTTCCCTTCAAGGATGACTATCTTCTCTTACTCATTTGCTCCTCTCCAAACTCCAGCCTCTCTGGTCCTATTCCCCTCTTGCCTGAAACAGTCTGCCAAGCATCTTCTGTGAGGACTGGAGTGCCGAGGAGAACGTTGTGACAGGAGATATCATCACCCTGATATGTGCCAGACCTAATATGGGAGAAGCCCATCTCTGAGCCATGCTTTCATTTTTAACAGTATTTTCTCTAGGCTGATGATATTACTGTGGACAGTGCTATGCTCTGTGTCAAAATGCCAAAATTCAGCAGCAAGTGGTAAGTCAGAGATTTACATTTATGACTTCTGTAAATTCGTATCTGCAACCTCATGCCAAGAACGTGGATGACAGAGCCTGTCCAGGATGAAGACAGTGCTGTTATAAACAACTCCCCCTCTGCCAGGAACCACCTTCTCTGCTGACAGAACCCTTCCTTCAGCAGTTTCCTACAATCCATATTGATATGCTCATATATTCCCTCTCCTGAGCTGGAACAGTAAAGTTTGTAATTGTAGATTGGCAGAGCAACATACATTGCATACCTCACACCTGAAGAAAATATGTTTTTCTCTTCTTCTTCCTCCCCCTTCTCCTTTTCCCCCCAGCCTTTCTTGAGAGCACTGACTGATAAATAACCCAATCTATGCTTGGAAAAAAGAAACCGTCCCCCTCTACTTCTAACCAGGAAATGCAATGCAAAACCTTGTCCCTTGAACTCCCTCTAAGTTACTCCTTGCCCCCATTCATACGTGCAGATGCATGTATAAAGTACATCCATGTCTGCCTGTTCCTCAAGTTGGCACAAGCTAATGGGACCACAAAGCTGTGCACAAGCCCCAAAGCAGCCACCAGACATTCTGTGCTGGAAGTTGGCCGTTGTCTTCCCAGAGATATATGCAAATTCCTGTTGGATACAACAGCTCTAGTTAGAGGTAGAATCAGGCAAACACACATTAAACAAGTGTTGTGTGCAGCATGGATTTGATATGCAGTATAAAATAGGCTTGAATTGACTCCATTGACCATAATCAAAAACATATTCCTTTGCTTCAAACAAACTAGCACATTTTGGATAGTCTAGAAATTTGATTCAGCAAGTACTTGAATCAGAAAGTTATCATCACCTGCAGCCTCCTGTATACTTTTTAGTTTCCTTCAGGAAAACCAGGACTAGCAACTGCTTCATGTATACACAATCATCACTTTCTTGTCTTAATAAATAAAGAACTGGTGCTTTACTATAATTCTTCCTCCTGCAGCAGTCTGAAACCTTCACTCTGATAAATTCAGTACTTTTTCAGTTCTCTTCCAAATATATTTTTTACTTCTAGAAAAACCAAGGGCAGGGGGGAATTCCCCAAAGAGGCCCAGTGCTTCCCTCCTTGTAATGAAACCCTGTAATGGAATGCCCTGCACTCCAATTAGGAAGAAATGCTAATTTTCTCCAGTTGAGCACCCCCTCTAGATGTATCTAATTTGTTTCACTGCTTTCATCTCTCCCCTCCATCACATTTTCATTTAAAGGTTATGATCTGTTTGTGCCCTCCATGCCGCGCCCTGACAAGACACCCCTATGAGAGGTTGCAGGGGCCATGTTGCCCTTCCTAACCCCCTTCCCAAACAAAAACCAAAGCTTTTTTCCCTCCACTGCCTCTTTAAGAAATGCAGAAAGATGAAGAGGAGGAGCAGGGAATTGGGAAGACAATAATTAAAAATAAGAAGTAAGCCCTCTTGCAAGTTGGGTTGTTGGCTGTTTCCAACAAAAGGTTAGAGACCTTTGCACCATGACCAACACCAGTATGACCAGTGCAGGCCAGCCAGGAGCAACAGCATTACAGAGCTTTGCAACTTCTGCAGATCCATTTTAGGAACATCTGCCATGTAAGAATACTCTTTTGAAAGGTTTTGAGATGATAAGTTGTTCAGCTCCTTGTAGGTCTTGGGGAATACATTTTCTCTTATCTGTCACAGGGAGAGTCTGGTCAGAAAGGACATGAAGAGTTGGCTCAGCAGAGGAGAAAGTCTCAAAATAGCTTTCCCGCTCCTCTCTAAATGGCTTATGCCTCATTCTGGGAGCCTGTGTTCTGCAAATTTCTTCAGGAGTGCAGAAACTTCAGCCTTGGAGTAGCTCTTCATGGCATCAATAAATTGGTGCTGCCATGGTTGTGGCTGGGCAGACAAGTAAATCCGCAGGGCAGAACCCATCTGGACAGGTTATCCACCCAGAAGAGCTGTGTATACACCACATGGGGAAAAGGCATACAGATGACCTTGCTGGTGCCACACCACTTCCCACAGAAATTTCAAAGGGCTTTTTTAGTCACCAAAAGACTATTACGGAACAAAAATAATAAAAAAATGCAGCCACCATCCTACTTCCAAGCAAAGCCTCTTTGCAGCCTGCCCCAGTATTCTCAAATAAAACAGTACCCCAAAGCTGAACCCACAGTTTTCTTTACACTAAAACCCTGCTCCCAAGCTAAGCCATTCATTACTTGCATTCAGCCTCTCCCTCCCTTCACTTCAATTTTCTCCTTCAGTTCTTAAGTGTTAGAAAGGAAATCATTGATCTACAATTTCCAGACACAAGTTTCACAACACACCTTTTGCCAACACGCTGTAAGTTGAAAGTGCCCAAAGAACCTCTTTGGAAGAAAAGCAGCTAAGTGGATCCTGATTGAAAAGCAGTGGAAACTGCTGGGTTCCACTGGTGGCACAGCCTGGAACAACTACCCTCTTGGAAAAAGGAGAAGAACACCTGGACATGCTGCCCAGACTGAGCATTGAGTAGCCTGTTCTTGACAGTAAGATGAAGCTGGAAAACTGCGGCAAGAGTGTTTTCTGTTATTAATAGGCACTTTGCTAATACTGCTCAAGACAGTCAGCTCCCTCTCAGTCATTTCCTGCAGCAGCCACTGAATCCCATTGGTCACAGCACTATGTGCTCCATTACAAGCTATTTCCTCTCTATGTTTGCAATGCCTCCAAAAGCTTTTGCACAAAGTCCTGTGATCTCCCTTCCTGCCTCCCTCTGCAGACACAATTCCCTCATAATTTGACTTTCTGGGACCACAAATGGGGAGCGGGTAAGAGGTACACAAAGATTTACTCTTCACAGATAGCAGCTTTGCCCCTTCCACCCCTTTCAGGCCCCCTCTCTATCTGGTCCATGCAAACAAACCCTGAGTGGGAAAGAACGTTTGGAAGAGGCCTGTGTCTGGGCCAGCCGCCTTTCATCCAGAAGATGCCTCTTCCCGTTGGAAAATACAAGCATTGTGTGAAAACATTTTAATATATTCATGCACATTCCTATAGCTCGCAGGAGCGAGTGGGTCTCAGCACCCTCCCCTCCCTGCCTTCTAAATGATTTTCATAGGCAACGATGCACTGGGAATACCACTTGTTTTCTCGAATGCCTGCGAGTATGTAAATTGTGGGAATATGCGGGCCAAGGGCTGTGGTTTTATTGTGCTGCAGAAAAGATTTTACTAATTACTTGCCTAAACTCCAAAGCACTACGCCTGCTTTTTTACAAAGCAGGAGAGTGGGGAAGGTGGGGGTGGTGGGAAGAGGAGGAGGGGGACTAAAAAAAAAAAAAAGCAGGGGGAAGAGAGAGTAAAGGGAAAGAAGGAGAAGGAAAGGGAGCACAAGGGATGCATTTCAAAGTTTCTCCAGCAATTGGACGGGGGGGAGCTGGGCCCAATGTGAAATCATAGAGGTCAAAGGTGGGTCTCCCTCCCTTGTGAGAAAGTGGTGAATCAGGACGGTTTATCAAACGATCATTTTCTTTTGAAACTGGGAGGCAGCGGCTGGGACAATTCTGCAGATGTGCTTGATGAGTTCGGGACAAAAATGGGCTGCCTCCTCCCCCCCTCCCCCCTTTAAGGTCTCCCATCAGGGGTTGCTTCTCCCTCCACTGCTTCCAGGACCCTCCCCTCCCTTCTTCAGTGGTCAGCTGAGACCCCCACCCACTGACCGCCTTTGTATTCCTGGCCTTTGGACACAGTGACAGGGCCCTTTATGAGACCCCAATCAAGACCCCCATGTCACAGGTACCTAGTAGAGATACCAGACCCTTTTCAAATGAGGAACAACAAGGAAAATATGCTGGCCCATTGTCCCAGCACGGCACCAAGGGAGATGAAAGGGACAGGCTGCTCCCTCTCCGCAGACTGCCTGCCAATCAACCCCAGTTATTAAGGTCACGATGTGGAAATTCTTTTGACCTACACCTAATCAAAGATGCACCAACGACTTTTGAGACAACATGGGGGAAGGTGGGAGAACAAGCATCCCCCTGTCCTCTCCACCCATATATACAGTGGAGCTTGCACAGAGAATTAGTAGGAGTTACCATAGCTAGTGCTGCAGCACGCTTGCCCCGAGTACCACTAGGGCAGCCAAGCAGAGCTCTGTGCTGGCATCCAGCCTCAGGAGAGCTTAAATTAAAAGCATTTCTCAGTGAAAAGTTACAGACTGAGCAACACTGGAGGTGGCTCAGAAGCCATGATTGAGGACACTGTGTGACAAATACTAAGCGTCCTCTTTCCTATTGCTGATACATTTGGTTTGTGCAGGCTGTGGGTTTCACTAAACATGGTCAATAGTGAGTCCTGAAGAAGAAAAACTCAGTGGGTGTGAATCTCTGAATCTCCAAAAGCTGAAGCACCTGGAAGAGTGGACAGATGCCAGTAGTGCAGAGCAGACATTCTGACTTCCCTTGCACGATATCCTTGCATGATACAGGATGAAGATAGCAAGATGATGTTGATGGTGGCAGTTTTTAGGACTACACAGAAGTATCTCACAGAGAGAAGGTAGCAGCCATGTGCACTGCCAGAACAATGAGATGGACACAAAACAATTAGAGCATGGGTCAGATGGGATCAGAGAAGCACATCCCAGAAGATAGCTCCAGAGTGCTTGGAATATGGACAAGATCAACTGCCTCTGAAAGGTTGCTCTGCATCACTCACTGAGTCATCACTGTACACTCAGAGCAGTCAGACACAATACTTCAACCTGACAAGTGACACAAGAAATGACAGACTACAGCCAGTGATAGTTCACAAAAAAAGGAAAGAAAAAAAGCCAAACTCCGTAACAGGAACATTACTCAGCACATATAGGATGCTTCTGCAAGTGCATGACTTTGAATTAGGTCCTTCAGAAGAGTCACACGGTATAAGTCATGGCCACCACTGGCACACTTATGATCAGTCTTGAAAAAACGAATTTTTGGCACTCTTCTTTATGCACCATGTCTACGGTTATTCAGGGAATACCCTTCCTGATCCCATGCCAGCTTGCTGCTCTCATCCTGTTGGCATTCTTCAAAGCCCACCTGGATGAAAGTCTTAGCAAAAGGAAAACAAATTTGGGGTGGTAGTCGAGTGAAGTCATAGAAAGTGGAATAGTCACAGCAACCAAGCTGCAAGTTTCTTTATGCTAAACACTGCTCATGTGTTGGCTCATTCACCTCTGTCTTTTAGCTAAAATATACCAGTACACTGCCACTGGAGCCCCCCAGTTCCTGTCAGAGAGCCTGCAGAAGATTACAACCTACCAGTGGTGACCAGCTGAGTAAGAGATGAGAAGTGGAAGATTCCAACAGACCTCTGGGATAAAGACTCATGTTTTTACACAAATCCTACTACATTGCTTCTCCACTGCAAGTCATTGACATTCCTGAAACTATCCCTTTGCTCTTTGGCTTTTAACTACTGAAGCAGGTAGAAAACAGTTTTTTCTTCTTGATGTTGAACCAACTGCTCTTATACCAAAAACTGCTTAGCTGCGGCAAGGCATGGTCTGGTTCAGGTCGTTTTAAGCCAAGATCCAAACTGACACTTCAGACACTGTAAGCTGCAGTGCTCAGAGCAGACATTACTTAAGCCCTGCAGAACAAAACACAGATATTGCCCTTACTTCAGGGCAATATCCTCCACTATCATCCTCCTTTCAAATGCCAATGGCAGGCTGAGGACCAGTCTCCTGCTGTCCTCAGAGTGAATCAACACTCCTTTAGAAGGGCCAGGCTGCTATCTTAGGACACTACAGCTTCGCTTCCCACCTCAGGGCATGAGCTTGCATCCTCTGAGTGACATGTCCGGCCTCATATGGGAGGAGTAACAGTGGATGCTGAGCCTGGTTAGAGGCATCTGCACCTGGGGCTCTCACCGTGCAAGAAAGGTCCATCCCTCTGTGTCCCTTCCCGCCCCCAAAAGCAGTCATTTGAAAGGCGGGGAGGGAACAGACACCACTCTAATTGTAGGAGTGAAACCTGGCATCCTTCTGCTCATCTACCTTTGCACTCCATTTCTGTTTCTCTTTGAACCTCTGGTACAGCTTGTCAGGTCGCTGCCCTCCTGAGAGATCAGAAAAAAAAATACAGCAGTGATTACTATTGTACACTGATATGCAAGCTGGAAAAAGAGAGAGAGAAAAGGAGAGAGAGAACGGCCTCCATGTGTCAGACTATGAAAGGGCTTCGACTGAAGCCGCCTGAAAAACAAACCCTTAATTTAAATGTTAATGAAAGTGCTGAAGAGACATCAGAGGCTTTCATTTCTCTACAAGGAACAGAATCACCAGGTCTAGAATTTATGGCCCCCTTCACCTCCCCTCTCCTCTTCTCTGCTCCATCAGCCACAGAAGTAAGGAAAGGAAAAAAACCCTAATTTTAACATTAACTCCACACTTCCACCCTAGGATGCAATTGCTAAATTATCTGTTGGCAGGACACTGATCAAAGGTGGAAAAACAAAGGCACACTGCACAACCGAGCAAAGGTAAACAGCAGCCAAGGTCTGGTGAAGTTACCTTCTCCCCCTGCAAATTTAAAAAGCAAAGAGAAAATAATCACAAACTGGAAATGGAAACCTCAAACCATAAGGTTGCCAGCCCCCTCAACTAAGTTTCTTCTGTCACATCGATTAAACAGTCATGGATTCTCCTGTGCAAACCATGCAGCACAAGAAAGATGCTTCCACCAAGCTTTCTGAGACAGACTTTCCCCTCAAGCAAGGGGAAAGATGATAAAAAACTGCAGGGGGAGGAAAAAAAAATTCAATATGCAACCCAGCTCAACACGATTAGAAACAGATGTCTGCGTTCCAACTCAGTCAGCTACTGCCTCCCAAAACCTGCCCACCTGCCCGCAACCACTGGTGAGCCAATTCACACAGTCACAGAAAATACATACATTGGAGTATTGGCCAAAAGTGACAAAAAGGGAGGAAGTCATCAATCACATGAGCTTTAGAGGGCAAAGGAAAGAAATTGAAGTGAAGAAAGGTAAGCTGCAGTTTCTCAGTCTATAGAAATGTTTGCATTTATGTTTGTTTCTATAGGAGAGGGAAAATGGACATGTGTGTTCATGTGTTCACCCACGTGAAGAAGACCAAATAGAGTCATTATCACACAATTAAAGAAGGTAAAACAAAGTCTTCTTACTCCCAACATCAAGGAAACAGTCAGGGCAAATGGATAAGACACAGGTGTCATTTTAGCTCCAGAGGGGAGAAACTGATACTCATTTCCTGCTCTTCAGCTTTAGGGTGAAAGAGCACCAAATCAGTTATGACTATTGCATATACCTAGAAACCCACATCCAGATCACCCTCTGAGGTCAGCAAAAGATGGCAGTTAATGCCACCACTAACTCTGCACATCCACTCTGGGATCTCACAGCTGAGCAGGTTCTTCCTGCCCTGCTTAAGAAACAGCTGCAGGTCAGAGTCCCCTCTCAATTATTCAAACCGACCAGGCTCTACAAAGATCCCCAAGGACAGCAGAGCTATTGCTGCCGGCTGTTTTTGCTGGCAATGCACAAACCCAAACAAAACTCAGTTACTTCTCCCAAGTGCTAGCAGACTCAGAGAGGTTAACTGCACAAAGCTAGGTCAAAGCAGAGCACCACTACGGCCAACAGCTCATCTTGATATGCAGTAGGGGAAATCTGCTGATAAAATCAGAGTAAGAAATGAGGGTGGGGGAACATTATCCAACGTTTTAACTTCTACACATTAGGGCTTCAACTGCACAGTTAAAAACACTGCAAAGTTGCTTTGATTCAAGCAGGTTGTTTTGCTCTAAGACAATCTGCAAGATCAGACTGTTACACTTTCACAAAAAGTTTCTAGATAATCATTAAAAAGAAGCCCTCAAAATCAATCATTTTGATTGCTCCTAATGGAAGAGAGGCCCATTCACTAAAGCTGTCTATCAATAACCTTTCTCTTCCCTCCTTTCCCCAACAAGTTTGGGGTATGCTTTACTATTTGCCTGGGGTTGCCCACAGAAGCAGAGATCTCCTCAGACATTACTTCCTCATAATAAACCATGCAAGAGGCAATTAGGGTAAAATCAGCATGTTCAAATTGAGGAGTTGGGTCTCAACTACAACACTGTATAAACAGGAGAGCCAGCCTGGCTTTTTAAATTCAACTGCTCACATAAGTACTTATTTCCTTTAAATTAAGCATCCAATGCAGATAGCTAGTCTTCAGTACAAACTTTCCTCCTCTCTGGAGTTAACCTGCACTTCACCAAGGCAACATCCATGAGGACAGGTCATCTACTGCAGCAGACTAATGACACAGTCAGAAAAAAAGACACTGTCTCTTGGGCTTACACACCCAAAGCATGTTTCTGTCATAATAGGGCACTTCATGATTGCCTCATGTTGCCCCAAAATGTACCAAGGGTTTCCTAGCTCTCTATCTACAGCTGAAACCTGGCATCCTCCTGCTCATCCACAGTTGCACGTTGGAAACCGCTTTTGTGCTTCCATCTTCTTTTTGCTTGCTTTAAAATCTGACACGCTTCAAGTACAGCATCTCATGATAAATATTTAAGTATTTTTAAATGAAAATAGCAAATGCCAGTGGCCAGATCTGGCAGGAGAAGCCACCTTAGATCTGACTACTTTTTTTAATTCAACACTAAAAAAAACTGTATCCAAGATTAATAATGAATTTAACATGAAGGTCCACTTTTTTTCCCCCTCCAGTTTACAGCATACACTGCTCCCTTCTCTTCCCTGGCTACTGCCACCTCAGGGAACCACAAAGCATGAAGGTGCCACTGCTCTACCAGAAACCCCTGAGTTTGCCTCACTTTGCACATTTGAATTGGTCCACTGCACTTAGGCTTGCCCTGGTCCCTGAGCACACATAAGTCACTGCAGTAAGCACCAGTAAATGAAAGTTTAACATCTGTGTGATGCAAAGTTCAAAAGGCAAATGAACCTGGTGGGGGGAAGAGGATTACGAGCAGCTAAGAAACGTTTAGAGGCAGCAAACTGAGTACAGCATCTTACTAATCCATGGAGGACAGCTTTGGAGAGCAATTAAACCAGCAGCTGAAGGAAGCTGAGGTATCCTTATTTTAAGTATCCTACTTTAAGGACACTCTCAGGCTCTTCTCTAGTCACTTATATGACATGCAACGTGTGACCTGCTATCCCAAAGCACACCGACCAGCACAGCTTTGTAGAAGACTTGCTGAAAATGCAGAACGAACACAACACCCTCCCACGACCACTACCCTGCAGGGCACTGTTAGGGATCCCCAAAGCAATGAAGCTCCAACAACACACACGGATGTCAAGACACTTCCATGGCTGAAAAAGTTATATAAAGGACTAAGCACAGTTTCCCCTGCACAATACGAAGAGATGATCCAATAATCTTGGTACCCTTTTACTACCTTTTCCTCTCCTTAATCTCCCTTATAGGAATCATTCTGTTTGCAGGCCTAAAAACATCCAGAACAGCACCACTACACAAAGAATCAGGAAGCTTCCTCACCCTGCACATCTCTGCACATCTACAGGAGGATCTCTGTAATGACACAAGGAAACTATGGACAAATCAAAGCAGAATACCTAAGAAAAAATGTCTGAAGCCAGAGGAGCTGTGCTTTAAGAGCACAAGTCTTTAATGCTTAGCTTGAGTGTACAGGCACTGTCCTCTAGAGTAGCACTCCAGCAGTGCAGGACTACAGCAGGCACAACAGAAAACCCAGCTGTAGGTCAGAGACGTAGAGGAGCGTATCCTCTTCCTTCACACAGAGGAAGATATCATTGAAAAGATCAAAAGTTTCAGCCTATGAACACCTGACGTTCAGTAAGAATACCACCCTGACTACTCTATAGAGTCTTAGTCCTGGCAAACTTCCAGGTCAGGAAACTACAGCCTCTCCAAAACAATTTTGAATGGCTAGAGCTGGAGTAGCCTTCCTTGCTCCCACCCCACTGCACACAACTGCTTTGAGCTGTTTCTCATCTCTTGTGTGTCCACAGTAGAGACAGATGCCATTTCTTAGCAGCAATGGGCCAAAATACTTAGGTGGTTAGAGCCTGGTTCTCCAGCAGTTCTACACCAGTAGAACTACCTGTCCTTATGGAGGAGATCTCCGCTTACATCAATACAACTGAGAAGGGAGAATCAGAAGGTCATGTCAAATGTTTAGGAGGAAGTGGAGGTTATAGGCCATGTTCAGCCTCACTGAAGAACAAATGTATCCAAGCTCAGGCTAGAAGGGTGGGGACTGCGGGGGAGGAAAAGCTTTAGACACAAGTGCATGGGGAATGTATATGGGTGAAATATGGGCTCTTGCAAATAAAACAGAAACCACAGAGCTCCCCAAAACAGACTTTCCTAGAAACCAGATATTATCTTTTTGATACTCGCCCTCATTAGACAGCAAGTAATAAAACCTATTAGTGAAAAATTCATCTCCCCTGCCCCTTGCCCTGGCCCACCCCCACCACATGCCCTCCTGCTCTGATCCTCTCTCTCTTCTAGGATGGCTGCGATTTGTTCTGAGAAGCGACAGGTTTATAGGTTAGCCGACACCTTCTCTCTGTGGAATTTTAATTAACTTCTCCCATCGTCAATATGTTAAGGAGCAGGGTTCCCATTATACGAGGTCAGCAGCGTGTTTCAGGCCCTGCTATATCAGCCGTCAAATTGAAGAATTAATGACGTGGCTAATTGGCTCTAATTCTCCACACCCCCCTCCTTAAAATATGGAGGGGTAAGGGAGGGGTGCAGTAGGGTGGGCTAGTGGGAGAGGCTGGTACAGTCCACAGTCTCATAAAAAAATGTGAGTGCACAATTTAAGCCCACTTGTTCATGGGGTAGCTGTTCCACCACCTCCAATTTATCACCCTGCAGGGAGGAAAGGGGGGTGGTGGGAAGACTGAGGGTAAATATTGTGACAGAGAGTGTGCACAAGCGTGCACAACAGGGAGAGGAACACTGTCCTGACAAGAGGCCATGGCAGTAGGTCATCACTTAGGAGTAGGAAGCAGCATGCCACTGGGCTCTAACCAGCTACGGCACCTGAGCCAGAGCTTGTCTGCCAGAAAAGGGACCCTTGCAGCACAGAAGACAGCAAAGGGGCTCTATCTCACATCTTGCAGCTGTGCCAATGCACATGGCACTTCTTCAAAAACGTTATCTGTCTCAAACACTCAGAGCAAAGGGACAAGGCAACAGCAAAATCATAGCAAGCCTGGAGTGTCATGTCCCTGATAAAGCCATTAGCTACGTACCACTAAGTTTCTGCTGCCTGCAAAACAATCTTGGAAATCTAACAAGGACAGCAGTTGTGGACAGTATTTTGGTTTTGCACAAGCCTAAAATTCAGTAGTTGCAGATATCACATGAGCAGCAACAGCAGCTCTTCCTCCCCTCTTCCTTGAGGTATGCTGAGGAAGAACCTCTCTTGCATGCAGAAGACCAGTTTAACAAGGAACCAAAGAGACAGATCATTGCTGGTTGGTGTAAGATTTTAAACAGTGAGAGTTTCTCAGTTTTTGCCTTCCTCAAGAACAGGAGCACTTTAAAAAACACCCTGGAAGACACTGGTGTGTGTATTGGCCTTGCCTCCCATGCTCAAGTTGTACTGTAGCATTATGCCTGCACTAGAAGCACAGAGCTACAGACAATAGAGGCTGGAAAACCACATCCCTGAACTCCACTTCATCTTTGCCAGTTCAACATGTTCAAAGAAAACTGAGTTCTAACCACTGCATGCAGCTCACAAGCGGGGAGCTTTTTGCTCAGCATCTCTTCTGCCAGAGAACGGGAATACAAGTTGCCATCTTTTCAGCAAGAAAACTTCAAGAGGATCCAGCTCACTGTTTCTAACCAGTAAGTCAGCATTCCTCTGTCAAGAAAGAATGAACATGTCCCACCTGAGGCACTAAGAGGAACCTAGGGCCACCTTCACAGCCTCTTTATGAGCAGATCACTCCACTGGTATAGGAAATAAAGACCACAGGCTCTTCCCTGAGCTCCAGCTGCAGGCACAAGCATCTGATCAGCCTCCACACGAATCAAGTCCCTGAACTGTCACACTGGTGCCTCAGATTTGTGGACACACAGCCTATCCAACTCCTTTACTTCTCTCTGCTGAAAATTGGGAATAAAAAGATCTGTTACCTTAATAATGGGCTGATAGCAATGGACCACACTCGATCCTCTGTCTGCACTGTATGTAGACACTGACCAACTCTGCCCGCGGACAGGGACCAAACCTAAAGAGAGAGATATATATTATGCCACATCACCCAAAATTGCAGAAGGTAGGATGCATGTTGCTAATGTTGTGTTGGATGAGCTGCCCAAACTGCCATGCTTACCTTCTCAGAGACCCTCTCCCTGAATTCAAATTACTTATTTTGGGGGAGCAGAGCCTTCAACTGCTGGCAGAAAACAAGCACTTGAAGTCACACAAAGATTCAGCTTATAAGTATGACCTTCCACCCCACTGGTAACAGAGAGAGCACCCCCATCACCCCTTGCTCTCTAGGGGCAGCACTCAACACAAACTCCTCATCTTCTGTAGTTAAATAAACGAGACCTGGGATTTGTTCAAATCTGTTCTCTTGAACAGCATGGGAAGACTTAGTAGCATCTCCGAAAAATTAATATTGATGCATATTAACTATAAAGTTAATCATTCACCAGCCTGTAAAATAATCTTCTTTTATAGGTCCTCCCCTTTAAACCAAGTTTTTCAAGTGTACCCCGGGCTGTTTTCAAACTGGCCACCCTTGCTCACTGACAATATGAGAGAATCCCTTCCCTCCCCCAACAGTGCAAACATGCTCATCACCTTCCACCAGTTCACCCCTTTGTTTCTGGGCCCTAATAAAGGCCCCAAAATTCTTGCTGGGGCCTCTGCTAGTGGCCCTCATTTTCTCCACCGTGCCATCATTCTTGGCCCACAAGACTCAAGCCCCCCAGTTGTCTGTAACCAACCCCCAATGTTTTGCTTCAAGACTTCAAAGCAGGGAGTGCCTTATTTGTTTGTTTGTTGATAATGCCCAGGATTGCAGGCTATTCTTGTCAGCGGGGAATTTAGCACCTAGTGTCAGCAAAAGCAGCAGAAAAGCTTAACTCCTTTAAGGCATCCCTATCTCCTACAGGTTAAAAATATTGCTCAGAGCACACTATCTGCTGCCTATCACACAGGAATGTACATTAGCAGCTCTTCAGGGCTTAGTCCTAATCAACACTCAGCAGAGTCCTCAATAGCTTAGACACTTAGAGCCCCTTTAAAAGGCTGGTAGGGATTCCCTTCCACCCTCCAAGAGTCTCATTCACACAAACAAGACAGCCTACAAAAGAGATGATAAAAAATAAGGGGTGAACATCCCCAGAGCATATGCTGTGGGGAGCACTGGGTGGGCAAGATCTCACACTAGGTCTAAGAAAAACAGCTTGAAATTCCCCTCTGGCCTTCAGGAATTTGTTCTCAAGGTCGGGGATGTCTGTCCTCCAGCTGTCAGAGAAGCAGCAAGAAGGCACTCTCCCAGAAAAGAGGATCCACAGACCAGAGAGGAGTAGCACAGCTAAAGTGTGAGACAAAGCAGCATCAAGGCCTTGGTCCCAGGAGGTGAACAGCAACTCCAAGAATGCCTTTTCCATCTGAACATTGCTTGCTTTATTTGGAAGTGATTTTACTCAGGAGTACATCTGTACAGAGGGACCAACAAAAAATAAATCGGGTCATGCTGCTCCACACACTTCCCATAAAACCTTGAAAGAGACATTTAAGTCTTTTCTTGCTTCAACTTCCCCTCTTGAAAAACAGGAATTAGCTGGTTTTCCTTTTACCTCCATGAATGCTCTATGACATGAACCAGGGACCAAGAGTATGCATCAGCCTACCTGGAGCAAAAGCCAACATATAAAATCCAACATACAGCAACCACTTCCAACAATGAAACAAGTGGTCGTGAAGATACTACAGGTACTGCAATCATGCTAGCAGGACAAGGGTGAAATATTTGTGTAGGGTTTCCTAAACTGATCAAATAGAGCTGGTTACAGCTCAGAAGAACAACTCTCCAGGTCCACACAAGAACAAAGCATTGCCAACCAGATCCAGAAGGACAAAAATCAACAAGGTCCTACCCCAAAAAGAAATAGTCAAAAATTACAAGACAAGACCCAGTGATGACAGCTGGAAGAGAAAAATGGGAGCTAACAATACTCATAGTCTAACTTCATTCCTCGTTTGCAAACCAAGAACCATTAAAAAAACCAAAAAAAACCCCACACAAATAAATAAACCACAAAATTAGTAAATAACCATAGATTTTAAAAGACATCATGTTATCCTTTACAGAGATTGATTATATAACAGAGAGCATGTTAAAACCACACTGCAATGTTAAATCACAAAACAAGGATGGGTTTGAGATCCATACAGTGAATTCCACACTAACTCTCATGAATCTCCACTACAGTGTAGGGAGATGTACAGGGAAAGAAGCAAAGTATCAGCTGCTGCCTTCTGCACTTCCAAGTTTAAGCCAGCAGCTGATGCTGTAAATTACTGCCAAATCTCTTTCTAACAGGCCTGGCAGAGCAAGCATCTTTTCAGAGACATGAGCCAAGATAGTCAGCACTCCTTCTGCAAGGAGTACAGGGCTCACAGCAGTTCTGCTGACACTTAAATATTCATGGCACAAGACCTCTGAAGTCACCTCTACAGCAGCACCTGCAGCTGCTGAAACATCCCCTGCTCACCTTCGCTGTTCGGTCCCGGGAGCCGCTGACAATGAGGCCACCTTGGAAGTCCACACAGTTCACCTCCTGTTCATGCGCAGAGAACTTGACACTGTAGGAGCCATGGATCTTGTGAAGGACAATACTTCCGTCTCTGAAAAACAAATCCACAGGCAGGGAATCTGTATCCCTTGGACATGCACCTTCCACTAATACTTCGGAGTGCTACAAAAAGACCAGGACTGGTCTCTGACAGGGGCTGAAATTCATGTAGTATTATTAACCCTCCACTCCTCACATATCACCTGTTCTCTTGCAATTCCACATCTGGTCAGTCAAAGATCTGATGCACACGAAAATTTTCCTGGCTATCTTTCCACCCTCCACTTTGTGTTAAGCGGCAGAAACTATAGCAAAGCAGCCATTCCTCCTCCTACTGCTTTGAGCTTGCCAAAATCCTGTCTATATGCTGAATGGCTGGAGTAAGGGAACAAGTGAGAGGACATTCTCACCCATGTCCAAGCCTCAGTTTTTCATTCATTTCAGAGCAGCCGTGGAGGGTGCTGTGCTTTGAATTAACCACACAGCTATTTAGACCTTTTTCAAACAACACAGTTATTGGAATTTTAAATGCAAGCCTATATTTTCATCTGAATTTTGGGCTACAGTTCACAGGGGAGAGTCCCATGATACCCACAGCAGACGGCCATGCTTATCTCTCCCAATTCTGTGCTTAACTGCTGTGTATATTTATAAAGTTTTAGCTGTTACTAAAAGTCCTGTCACTTGCTGTAACTGTAAAAGGCCAGTCAAATGCAAAATTAATTAGAGAAGTGTGTGTGTGCTGGAAGGCTTGGCAGTTTTTTCCCCTCTCCACAATTATATCAGTGGGTCTAATAAACTTGTCCCTAGAAAACTTTCTGTACCACTGCAGTCCCAGTTAACCAGCAGTACTGATTATTAGAACACTCTAGCTACCCTGGCTCTAACAGGGAAAGAAATGAAATTTGCTCAGCAGTCAGGTTTGTCTGATCAGTCAATCCCAATTCAACAATCCTGTGCACATCAATACAAGTTTACAAGAGCAAAGGACACTTTTTAAGATCAACAGCATGAGACTCAGCACCTTCACTGCTGCACTGGAAGCTTTTTCAGGCCAGAACCAAAATTATAAGAGAGGAAGCAGCAGCAGTTTAGCACAGCCAGGCATGAGGACACTGTGTAGCAAAACTGGCCCCTCTGCTCTGGGCTGGAGTCACACAGAACCTTTCCAACTTCAGTGGCAAAACCCTTGGGCTCCTTCATTCCCTCAACTTACCCCCCTCCACTGACAATGTGGGAGTTGACAAGAACAAAGCGACACACATCCTCTTGGTGGCCAGAGAAGATGGCTTGAGGGTGGCGCTGCAAACCTGTCCCCTCTGCACAGAGGTGGTAGGCCTGGATGTTCTCAGCTTGAGACAGGTAGAGATACTCATCATCCAGCTCCATCCAGGGCATCAAACTGCAAATAGACAGCAGGTTGGGGGTGTGCAGGAGTGGGGACAAGAAAATAAAACAACCTCACACAGAAAAAGAAAAAATAAATTCCATATACAAACATATCAACAGAAACAAATGCCTGCTCAAGAAAAGTGAAGTTGGAGCTGCAGGTCACATGCAAAAGCAGGGCTTAATAGAGCAGTACGGCTGCAAGTAAAGCTTCTCCAGCAACATAAAAAGCAGACAACATTGCTGGCATTTTTCTAGCCAACAGCTGGGGAAAAGGAGGCATGGAATCTCTGAAAGAGAAGATGGCCAAAAGTCTAGTGAGCACAGATAGGAAATACTTAAGGGCCCCTGAACTTGCACATGAGCTCTGTACTTTTTAAGAAACTAGACTTTAGTGTTGGTGAGCTATGCTGAGTATTTCTAAGAGAATGTGAGGCTGTTGGTGCAGTCACTCTTGATCCTGAACACTATTTGCTGGTGCCCAGCAGAGACCACAAAGCTGCCACTGTTCCATACACCTCTAAGCAGGGGAGCATATCACCAAAATACCACAGATCTTCCTACAGACAGAAAGTCATCCGCCTCCTGCACTCTGAGGCTACCCAAGAACTTTAAGCTCATCATATAGAGGAGGTATTTTTCTACATTCACACCGCTTCCACTACTGAGCAATAAGCTGTAGAGCAAGCTCTTGATTTCTCTTACCCATCTTTTAGAAGAGCCCATACACCCTTTCTGCCCACTGATTTATGTGGCACAGTGGCAGGTTTGTACGGACAGGTTCCAGGACAAGAGCAGTGCAGCCAAAAAAACTATTCTGAAGTATTCTGAAGATTGATGCTACGAATGGAAAATATGTTTTACTTTTTGGGAGACCAAGAAGAGGAGAAGACACTCAAGCGATGTCTGAATCAAGTCTGTCATCTCAAGAAGTTTATTCTTGAAACAAAACCAAAATGCAGAAGAAAATAGGGTACAGTACACACTTAGGCAGTGAGATCTTTGGTCAAGATTTTGCTTTTGTGTAGCCAACAGAGAATCAGCAAATAACATTTCTGGATACAGTGAGGCCAGATACAAAGACACATGGGACTCATGTCCTATGGGGCATGGATATGTGAAATTGTCTCTGCTCTGCAGCCATTGCCAAGTGCACCAATGCCCATGGAAACACTGAGCAAATCCAGAGCCTTTCTACAGAGCAGCCTTTTAGTTTTCAAACTATTCAGGAACAAACAGCTTTGAAAGCAGTGGGGCTTCTCATAAAAACTTGTTTCCCTCTTTTTTTCAGATCATTTATCCTCAGAGGTCATGATTTTCTGTGTCATCAGAGTCATTACACACAGCCGTACCTCGTAACATCACAATGAACAACTAGAAACAAGCAAGAAGACAAGATTGTTCATTAGACAGAAAGTTCCTGCTTGCCTGTATTCATCTCCAGTAACAGGCTTTTAATCATATGGACAAAGCAGTTGAGTTTATAATGTTCATCCGGGACTTGATCATATACATGGAAAAAGTAAGAGGCATCTTTAGAGCAGGAGCTTTGGGTTTAGGTAGGCTTTGATTTCCCCTTCCTTCCTCCACTCCTACGCAGTCTTCTAACAGCAAGTGAATATCCAGCTTACCTAGACTACAGCCAGTTTCTGTGGCTCTCCTTTTGCAGAAGTTTAGCTTTTTACCTTTTTCTATGGCTTTTTCATAAGGAGAAGTAACAAGTCTGAAGCAGGATAAATGAAAATTAGGGGATGCCATTTGGATGGTGGCCTCATTAAATCAGTCCTTGCCTTTTCACTTGGGAAGCTGGTTTAGTAATGATCTCTAATATCCACAGAGCCTGTCTTCACAGATGGTTGCAAGCACTTCAAAGGAAGGTATACAACCTGCACCAAAATCCACTCTGCTCATTACAGCTGTTCCCAGGACTTTAGACAAGAAGTGGCACATTATCCACCACTTCAATCTACACAGCACAAAAAGGCATGAAAGCTCAGTAGAAGGTGCCTGTTCATCAGCAGCTAACAAATCATAGTCCTTCTCATTTTTCCTACAGTCTGATGATGTGAAGGCTGAAAATTTAGATGTGCTGCTCAGAAAAGAGACCTATCTTATGCTTTGCTTTGAAAGCCAAGTACACCTTTGCAAACAAGAATTTAAAAACAAGTTCCTATCATTAATGTCATTAATGTCAAATATACTTTTTTTTTAGGGAAGGAGAGAAGCATGAGAATGAAGGAGCAAAAGGCAGATGAATGGCAATTAGCATTTTAGATCTGTACATCCAAATCAGAGTCCAGTATAAACCATGGGAGACAAACTAAGCATTTTGAGGGGACACCTAAGTCTACATCTGGGATCAAGATGAGCTCATTGTGAGAGCAGGACTAAAGACTGCTCATGGTGTCCAGCAGTAGACATGAATGCATCAGTTTGAAATCCGTAGTAGTAAAGGTTGATAAATGTGACTAAAACAGCACAGATCAGAACAAAGACAAATTCAAATTACTAAGAAAGTAACTCCTGACACTCAGCATGAATTCCTAGGGCAAGGCAGCAACTCTGGTTACCCCACACCCAGCTAGCCAGCAACAGCCAAAATAAGTTGGCAACAATCACTCGTAAGACCCCATGGAGCACAAGGAGCAGGAAACATCTCATTTCAGGGCACAGGCACAAACCCAAGGCCCCACAGCAGTTGCCAAATAACAAAGAAGAGAAAGAAGCCACTTGCTTGCATTTCCATTTCAGGACTGTCTCCCTTTGGCAGCGTCCATGCCTCCAGTTCTGAGATACCTTCACCCTTTCCTTCACAGGAATGCCAGGAGCTCTGCAGACAGAGGAGGAGAGATCAGATTAGCAACCAGGACTGATGCCTTCTGGACAATAAAGGTACTCAAGATGGCCACAGGTAGGCTCTCATCCATGATGAACCGGCACACACTGCTGGTGCCAGAGCCACACTACAGTGAGCACTTTCATGAGAGCTGGCAAGAAAGGAACACTGACAAGAGTGGGGTATTACCAGCAAAGAAAGCTACCTCTGATGATCACAAACCTTAAACATGATCAAGACTTGACCAAGTATTCTGAATGCAGCACAGGTTCAAATAAAATGTAATCCAAACAAGATGACACAGAAAGAAACCACGAGAAGAACCAGAGATATAGGACATCATCCTTTTAACAGAGACTGAAAAGAGTCATTTAAGACAAGGACAACACAACACAAGAACAGATGGAGGAAACACTAGTCAGGAAAACACTGAAACAAGAAGACAGAGAGTGTCTCTTCAGAAGGACTAGTAAAGAAACTGCTCCAGAGTTTCACCTGTCTGACAATCACATAATCAGATAGAATAACCAGAAATCAAGATGTGTTCAAACTAAAGATAAAATACATTAATCTGTATAAACCACCCAATGCACACACAGCCCAAAACAAATTATCTTTTGGAGCAGTTCACCAAAGGACAGAGAATTCCAGCATATCACTGGAAAACTCTCTCTTTACAGTCAGACAAAGCTACTAAAAGAGAGACTATAGCTCATAAGCAGTTGCTGGGTTACAAATCAAAGTTATTGGGATGAGCTGAGACAAACCAAGATCAATACTCTTCAAGATGTGACAAAAAGTAGGTACCACAGAGACCTGGAACCAAGATATCCTTAGAGTCTACATGAACATACCCAGTTCAAGCAGCTGTTCAACATCTGTTTTGTTTTCATGATCCAGAGTTGCTTAAAAACAGGGGGAAAGGCAGCTTTAGCTCCCATCTTTCTCATATCACAAATTTATTATTCAGTATCCTTGCTGGAGCTGCTTAGGTAGAAAAGATCAGAAAACTATAAACAAGAAGAAACTAGAAGTTATCCTTTGTAACGAGGGGTTGTGAACCACTTACTAGACTACAAGGTTTATCCTGCTTTCGTGCATTTCTCAACAGCCAACACACCCAGATGCACAGGAAGAAGGGAAGATCCTTGAGATGGGAACTAGGGCCTCATCAGAACCAGTTTCCTCCTCCCATCCCTATAGTCACTCCAATCCACTTCCCAAAAGCAGCATTTTTGGGTACTCTGTCATTTTTAAAACAAAGATTAGCTCTCTGTAAATAAACATCTCCTGTGGTTGTTAATGGGTGTAGGAATCTCTAACCTGGCCCTGGGGTCTGGCCAGATTCTTATTTTCCCAGCCTTCCTTCCATAGCCTCAGGCTCCTTTTTTTCTACTCACCCTTCCCTCCTCTTTTCTATGCTTTCCGGCATTTAGTCACCATTATAATTTGACTGCATTCCTGGGCATGTGACCCATTTTAAACAAAAACAGAAACCACACACAGAAAAGCTTTTCATCCTCTAGAAAGCTTTGCAACTTTACGTTTATGATCAGTAGAGCCACACCAATTAAAACTGAATTTAGAAAGCTACAGGCTCTTTATTTTTCATAGCCATTTAAAAACAAACAAACAAAACCAAAACAGAGTTAGACTAGGCTGCAAGGGGAATTCCTTTTTTAAAGGGAGCACTTGCAAGAGTTCATGAGGCCAGATAGTGTCTGAGATGAGGAATGCACAGTACTGAAAAGTCAGGTCAGGTCCACTCTCATCATTGCTTATTACTCTCCCAGACAGAGTTTGGGCTCACCGCCTACATCCAATTCCATTCATTACTCCAAAACACTTCTCCTCCCTACACTCAACCCTCAGTTAAGTTCTCCCCACATACAGATTTAAGTCACCAGCTTGCACAGTGATGGAAAACACACTCGTGCCACATCCCCCTCCCAACACATGCTGGCCCAACCAGACATTCTGAGCTCAACGCATAAACCCTACTCAGACTAGATGTAATTTCCAAGGCTCTGAAAAATGTGACTCCAAGGTCAGAAAACCAGCCTCCATCTTACCCTGCTGGTCCCTTCTCTAGCAGATCTTGACCCTCCTGCTGATGAAAATGAAAGTCCTGAAGAGTCACACGTTGGCTTGGCCCAGAGTACCAGTTCACTATTGCAGTTACTCCTGTAACAGACACCTCATTCTTTCCCACATATCAACAGTTCCTGTCTGGAGGGGATGAGGGTTGGGTGAGAAGACTATATGGGGGAGGTCTGATGGGATTTGGGAGGTGAGGGGGTGGTGGACTTGTTTTGTCTTTCTTTTACTCTTAATAGATATATTTTTCATCCACTCTTCCTCCTCATTACAGCAACTCTGGATCTAGCTAATTTAAATACATCTTAAAAGTATCCTCCTTTTACATCCCAGACATTTTATTTATTCAAAATAGAGGCAAAAAAAGGGGCATAATATATGGAGAAAGATGATGTAAAGATTGCACTGATATATCCCTCCCCTTTGCCAATTATGGGGCAGCAAAGATTGAAGTGCAGTGTTGGTCAGAGACATTTGACCTCTTATACCAGAAGGTAAGTCAAGCCAAGTTATGGAATCAGGTGCTGAGATATAATTTGATAATTTGACTTGCTTCCTCAGCAGCACTCCCTCCCCCCAGAGCAATTCCCAGAATACATAAAAAAATATGATGAGAATCACTGCAATGCATGAGAACAATTTTCAAATCTTGGAAAGTTAAAAAGGGCATCACCATATAAACTTAACAATTGGGTAAGTAATTCCTTTTCTCCCCTACAAGAGCCTATTTTGTTTCAGTCATGATCAACACACTTTCTACACATGCAAACTTTTGAGAATTTTTCCATGATGACCTGAGGCAATCAACAGACATCACACATCAGCACTGACTGGTTGACTTAACTAGGTACCTCCCACTCCAGCAACAGTGTTGAACATCCGAAGATTCAGGAGACTAAACCACCTTATGAAGTCAAATGCTATATTAAATGCTATGGAGGGAACACTATCCACTGGCCAATGAATACTTTGATCTTTCTTAGTATACAATCCAGAAAAATACTAAGCCACATGCTTAAAATTCAGCACATGTTTAAGTACTCTGTGAAATCAAGATCTTGGCATTCATGTTTCCAGAGAAGCCACCCAACAGTGAACTTCTAGACTGCTGAAGGCTGACTCACTGGGGAAGGACTGCTATTTTTAGCAGGACCTACACAGATCTGCATCAGAAAGCAACTGAGGTACAGTCCAGCATCCTAGAAGGATGACAAGAAACACAGGATGAAGGAACTAGTGAACACTGATTATGAAAACGCAATGGAATTCAAGCAAAGCCCTTTAGAGTGCATCATCTTAAACCTCTGCTAGGGCATCACAATTATCAATATCTGATAAATTTACATTACTCAGGACATGCAAGACTGTCTTTGTTATTATCTAATTACTACCAAAAAGCATTCTGTGAGGATCCCAAATCATATTGTGCAATACGTGACCTGAGCCAATGCATGTTTCCAATTGCATGCACTCCTGATGGAGGCTTCCTTTACAAAGACTTTGTTATACTAAGAAAGAGAAGCTGAACATATCTTACAGCCTGAGAGAGAGCTCCAAGAGAAAAGTCATCCCAAGCAACCCATTATAAAGGATTTTTCATTTCCCCCTTCCTACCTCACCCCACCCTACAAAAGAACATAAAAGTATTTTGCTCAAATTATGGATTTCCTCTATTTCTTGGCAGTTACCAAAAGAAATGTAATATTCCTTCTGGAGCCCACTTTCCAGATGCCGAAGTTAGAGACTGGAACTGTCCCCACACCACTGACCCAGGTGACCTCAGGCAACAAGACAGTTGCTCGCCGGGGCCCCAAAAGAAAGCAACGAAAGAATCACCCAGCCAGGGCACATCACCTCCTAAAGCTTCATCTCCAAAAGATCTTGCCTTCAATGATCCCCTCCCCAGCCAAAGTCCTTTACCACGAGGAATGGTATTTCTGCAACAGCAAGAGCTTCTGTGCTGTACTGCGTCCCAGGGAGATTTCTGCTGCCTGTCTACAATTTCAGCATGTGCCAAAACAGTGGTGCCTGCAACAACACAGACCATGTTATGGAAGATAACACCAACATGTCATACTGTGTATTTTCCCAGCTGCATGGGGCATCCCAACCCACCGAAGTCCTTCATTTTAAGTACTGAAGATCTCATCTGGAAATGCAAGTCTGCAGAGACCTGCTGAGACTGAATTTCTTCTGTGGACAAAATCTGCTGTTTGCATAAAAGCTGTCACCAGCCTGCCTGAGGCCTGACTAGAAGGGTCATACAGAGAACAAACAGGTCACAGTGGCTAAGCCCCACTATCAACCTTGGCCCTGTGGCAAGGCTGACTAACACAAGGACCAACTGCACTTATTTGTGTAATGGGGACACCTGTTGAGTGGCAGGGTCTCAGCGCAGCTACAAGTCATAGGCCACCAACAGACAGACGAGAGGGAAAAGCTATTTATGTCAGGAGCCCCTGTTGCTGTCCTCAACAAGTCATCTAGCTTTCAAAATGTCTCTTCCAGGACAAAAATTCCAATCGAATTCCTTTAGCACATGACCCTTATTTAGCTTACTGCCCTGTTCAGCCTGTTCTCTGCGCTCTCCCCTCTCTACAGGACATGGGTTCAAATAACTCTGAGATGGAAGAGAGCTCTGCTGGCTGTTCCTTATTGTTCCTTCCTTCCTCTGCTATGTCTGTGCCATCTCAGATGTTACCAGGGTGTCAACTGCTCCACTAAACAGCTCTTGTGAACAAGTCATCTCATGAAGAAGGCAGAGGCTGTCATAATACCCAGAGGTGCAAACAAATTTCTGTGCACACAGCAAGGACACACACTTTCACAAAGGCTTTCCAAAAAAGCACCACCACCAAGACTGAGCCGGGCCACTCTGCCATCAGATGCCCCCTCCCCTACAAGTGACTGCAGTGGGATTTTGGCTAGCAAATCCAGGCAGGGTTTGGACTCTCTCAGGGAGTTGCATAGGCATTTTGGAGATGAAATCTGGGCTTCTTCAAAAAATGCACTGTCCTGGAAAGATTATGAGAAAACCTGAAGCTGCTGAATAGGTGTCATGTGTATTCTGATTTGAAAGAGTAGATTGTCAGGGTAGTACTCGGATAGAATACAATAATCCATAGCTAGTCCAACAGGGGTAACAGCAACAAACAAAGAATACATATTTTAAGCCCCGAACTACATAAAATTATTCTTCCTCTTTGAACTTGTAAAGATCTTAAGGGAAGGGTAGGCAGGCCTCAAAGAACTCTTACAAACAACTTCACATTCCCAGAAGAAGCAGCAGTTTCCATGTTGTGGAGCTGTCCTGGGAGATCTGTCCTGCCCAGCACTAAAGTTTAAGACAGAGTAAGAATAAATGTAACAGCAGTTTATAAAAACCATTGACTTTTTCAGCACAAAGCAAGAGCTGCATTCCCTTTCCCAAGCCTTTTCTGTTACTGCAATATCCTCCCCAGAGTATTCCCCTCTGCATCATCTGCACCAGTTCATTGCATTCTTCATTTCTGTCTTAAAGCAATGAAACTTTGTTTTTAAAACAAGTTCTAAAAGATGAAGGAAACTGAAACAGCTTTACAAGCATTCACACTCCCTCCTCCTCCAGTGGTGAAGGCTGAGGTCTCCTATGATTGCTGCAGCTTGCATTTGGATTTGACTTGCAGAGATTGGCCATTTCCTGCTCCTGTAGGTGTATACATTTTCCCAAGATCTGGAGAAAACACAGCTTTTATTAACTCACCAAAACGCTTACACAAGCTCTGAAATATTTGTAGATGATAAATTTGTCCATTAATGGATCTGCTTCTCTGAACTGGAGAATATACCACGATCCTAGTGGGCAAGGCAGAATAGGAGACAGGGGAAGAGAAAACATGCAGTGGAACATTTCTATATTTTGACATCTATTAATACAATACAAAGAGCAAATTGTCAAGCTATTTAGGTTCCAACTTTTAACCTGCCCTCTAAAATTCCTTTGTAACAAAGAAGAAATAAGTTTAGCCCAGCTGCAACTTTATTCCTCTCTTCCATGCCTTAGATAAAGAATCACTTTGCAATGAGCTCTTTGCCTCTCCGATTTCTCCAGTCCAAGGTGGTCCAGCAAGCAGGCCCTGGATAAAGGCTTAAAGCACCCTCTGCTATTCCTGGCTCTGACACTGACCTGATGCACAGAGGGCAGCTTGGTTGACATCTCCCTGCCTCTCCTTCTCCTCCAGCCCTTGTTTACTCTGGCTATTTAGGCAGTAAGCTCGTCAGGGCAAAGACTGCTCTTGCTGGGCCTGTACAACAGCTGGCAAAACAGACAGAGACTACCGAACACAACTGTAATATCACTATATCACCAAAACCCCCAAAGGCTTTGTGTTACTACTCAGCTACAGTTTAGCTGCAGAAAGCGTTGTTAAGCCTTAACTTTCCTGTGATATGCTGTCATGCACTTTTGAAATGAAACATTCTCCTTTCACCTTACATCGTGAAGATGTGGGTCAACTTTTACTTCAGCTGCTCCTCTGACTGAGTAGCATAGGTACTCTCTTTTTATCATCCTCATGACAAGGTCTTGTAGCCATACAGGCCTATACATAAAATTAACTTCTCTATACAGAAGTGACAACCTGATTTGGAGAGACTTACAGTTCAGATGCCTAGAAGCACATCCATATAATATCACTCTGTATTTCCATAATAGTGACACAATATTCTATTGAACGTTTAGTTACTGCTGATTCAACAAAGAAACAGCACATTTTTAACACTGAGAATATGCTTTAAGAACTCCTCCGGGTCAGCCCCTGCCATCCCTAACATACAGTGACTCAGGCTGATGTGAACCTTGTGATTCCCCTCTGCCAAAGGAATGAAGTGTACACATATATCCCTCAAAGCAAACTTCTTTCTTCTCCTGCAAGTGCACAATTGAATCCATAACTTAAATACTTAAATACTTGTCTTACATCTGTGGCTCCCATTTGGCTTAATCTACCAGAAAGGGAAAATACAAGAGATTGTCAATGTTGTGAATATGCCTTTCAGCACAACAGCTAGTTGGGCTTAAGTCCACATCTTCCTTTGACATCATTAGCAAGTTAATTTAATATCATTTAAGCCCAAGCATGTGTCCAAAGATAACCACAGCTGGCAATTTTTAAAGGTATGTAGTCAGGATGACAATTTTTAAAATTCGATAAAATCAATTTTTTTCCACATATGCTACTGTTTTCTTTCTCCATGCTGTTAACAGCTAGGGGCTTACAACCAGTTTCTTATCAATCTTCCCTCTTCCCTATCTTGTCAGAAAGAAGTTTAATAAGCAAGCTGACTGTGCAAACAGTTTTTTCATATAAAAGATAAAGCTTTTTCCTTCTGATCCTTGTTGTTACAATTATCTGAAGATATACCCAACAGAAACAACATTTTAAAGAAATAGTGTCATTTTCAAGTTAATCACCTTTTAAAAATGGGGAAGTGGTGGCGGGGGTTAAGTTTCACAGCTATCTCCTCTAGGCTCAAATTTATTGCTATTTACAAAGCATTAACAGATGGCTTATCAAAAGCCACTTAACAGCAGAAATGATTGAACTATTCTGAGACAGATTTTTGTTTTAAACTGTAAATACTCCCTAGACTAGTTTTTAACTTATGCCAGCCTCCCAGGGACCATCAGTTTAAGATCTAATGTGAGAACCATACATGTTATTTCATTAAGTATATTAACCATAAACGGTTCCAGCCTTTGCTTTCTCAATTGCACGCAGTATTGCACAAAAACCTCTCAAAAGTAAAAACTAGTGTTAACCTCATGCAACATTAGCCAGAACATGCAATAGGAGCTTCAGCTCCTGAGTGAGTCAAAGCCAAGCTTGACAAACTCGAGTTATTCCATATCACTAAGAAAGCACAGTTACCAAGAAGGTCCAGCTATCCATCTTCTTCATCACCATTCTATTTACACAGTAATGTTTTAGCTTAAATACCTACTCAGCTCAAATTTAACCTTCAATGAGCAATTGACCAGGTTCCTACTTAGAATTGCTATTAAGAAGGATGGTGTGCCCAGAAGCTTGCCTAAACTCCCTCCCCAGCTTGTACTGATTAGTCAAATAAAATACAGCATCTCTCTGCAAATCTTACTCCCTAAATTACAAGAGCAGCAATCTGGGAGATTGCTCTTGATCTTGGAGACATGCACGAGGAGCAAGTGCTACAAAAGAGACATGGCTAGTTAAATCCCCTGAGCTACCAAAGAGACTGTTAAACTCTTCTTCAGCTAAGTACAAATTTTACAGCTGTACAACTGAACATATGCAGCCATACTGGTTCTTCTGGAGATGTTCAGATATCCAGACCTCCCAGTACTGCAGTATGCCCTTGCCTTTTATCTGGTGCCAAACTGTCTACCCTAACGGAGTAAAACTCCTGCAGTTGCCCCCAGATGCTGGATCTCCACCCAGGGAAAACAAGTGTTTGTTTTACAGGTGTTCTCCATAGGATTTGGTATGCTATTTCAAGGAACTGGAGACTGTCTAAGCCTCCTATGAAGTTAAGAGTAATTAAAGGAATCATCCTCCAGATACATCTCAATGTTTCTTCATAACCACTTGTAATGTAAGTTGGTGTGTTACCCATGACTGAACTCCCCAGGACCGAGGCAGTGTTGACCAATGCTAAAAGCAGCTCTCAGTACTGGAGTTGTTTGAAGAAAACCTGGAAATAGCACACAGCACAAAAGTGCATCCTGGAATTACTAAAAAAAAACCCTGTTCATAGCAAATCTAACAGCAGTGAAATCCCTTTGAGTTCATGATACTCAAGCAGCCTTCCCTTCTCTGAAACCCTCTGACCTAGCAAATCTCTTCTGTAGCTGTTTATAGACCTGCATTCCTCTGCAGGGGGAAGTGGTGGTCCTTCCACACACTGCACCTGCTCTGCTGTACACCTGATCCCTCCTGCAACTGAAGGAGCACAGTATCACCTTATTCTTAATGAAAAATACAGAACTTCATTTCCTCGGGAGACAAAATCATATATCACAGTAGACAAGAGTTCAATACGCAGTGCTTATTCCTGCTGACTTCCAAGGGAACTGTGCTTAACTTCCAACCTGTGGGTTGAAGTGCTGGCCTGAAAACCCAACACAAGGATTTCCAGCACCACCAAATTTCTGCTCCTGCCAGCAGAAGCCATAATTGTTTCTCTAAAGTCTATGCACTGATGAGACAGCAACATCACACAGCAAAATTGGGGTCAAAACCTGCCATCCCTTCTTTTGGGTCATGTCACCACAGTGTTTATGGAAACAATACTGAGTCACTGAATGACAAACAAGATCCATGCTGGCAGCTAAAGAGAAGCCATAGGAAGGGACTCATAGATCCTAAGAACATAAACTTTTCTTGGGATCCTTAAATGAGGAAGGAAAGCCCACTTTCTGTGGTTACCTCCAAGCGGCATTTGGTACACAGGCAAATTTGAGAGAAAAAAGGCAAACTCTGGATCCTCACCAAGCACTGCCAAGGCCCAAAGCCCAAGCCCCAAAGCACTTTCTCTAGAAAGATACTGGTGTCATACATTCTGCAAAGGGATGCCGTCCTAGGTCTTGCTCCCTTGCAGCTTCTTCTCTGAGGTGTTTTCCAGACCATGGCAGCGATCACTACTCAGAAGTGAGGAAGGTGTGTGGGCATACGGGATCCACCCCAGCTGCACACAGCATCTCTGTCCATCCCCCTGTGCTCCAACCTCCCCTAGCCTGAAGCTCCCAAGCCTCAGTGTTTGGAAGGGTCTGGGGACCGAGAAAATCACAAAATCACAGAATTATTAGGGCTGGAAAAGACCTCTGGATGTCATCTTGTCCAACCTCCCTGCCAAGGCAGGGTGACCTAGAGCAGGTTACACAGCTATGTGCCCAGGTGGGTTTTGAATGTCTCCCTCAGCAGCCCATTCCAGTGCTTTGCCACCCTCAGCATGAAGTTTTTTCCTCATGCTGAGGAGAAACTTCGTTTGTTTTAGTTTATGGACATTGCTCCTCATCCTGTTGCTGGCACCTGCCTTTGAGATACTTATATGCATTGATGAGTTCCTTCGAGACTGGAACAGGCCTGGCTCCCACAGTCTCTCCCCACAGGGAAGATGTTCCAGACCCCTCATCACTCTTCGTGGCCTCCGCTGGACCTTCTCCTTGTCTTAGCTCCTTGTCCTTCTTGTACTGAGGAGGTGAAAACTGGACACAGTTCTCCAGAAGAGGAGAGGGCCTCAGCTCCAGCACTCCCGCTGGGCCGGACAGTGAGAGATGCCGTGAAGCCCCCGCCATCCTCGCCCACTCCCTCGCGGGGACAAGAGGCGCCTCCCCCAACCCCTCTGGGCAGCGCCGGGGCCGGGCCCCGCCACCCTGGGGTACGCCATCGGCCGCTCCCTCCCAGGGAGGCCCTTCCTGTGCCCTCGCCGCCCCTCCTGGCGCAGGGAAAGGGCGGCGCAACGGCGCTTGGGGAATGGCCCCGCGTCCCCCGCCCCTCGCGGCCCAGCGGCGGCCACGCCAGGAGCGCGGCCCTGGCAACCGGCTGGGCCGCGGCATCCCCGGCCTTTCCTAGCCGCCGCGGCCGCTGCCCCCCGCCCTTCCGCCGGGAAGGCCGCGCTTACAGGTCGGTGCCGAGCTGGGTGAAGCCGGAGTTGAGGCAGCCGCGGGCTATGCGCCTCCAGAGGAGATCGCGGCTGCTGAGGAAGCGCAGGCGGCGGCAGACCTGGGCCAGGCGGCCCAAGGCCTGCGCGTCCAGGTAGGAGCAGATGAGGAGCAGCAGCTCCTCGGGTAAGGCCCAGAGCGGGGAGGGGGGGGAGGCGGCCCGGGATCCCCCCTCCGCCTGGGGGGATCGGGGACTGCCCTTCCTCCCCATGGAGCAGCAGCTCCCGCCCCTCCTCCCCGGGAGCCGGAGCTGCTGCTGCCCGGGGGAGGCCAAGCCATGGACGGGGCAGCCGCTCCCCAGTCACATGGGGCAGGAGCCGCTGCCTGTCACTGCCCCCTCCGGGGGAGGAGGAGGCTGCCGGGACCGGAGGGGGCACGGGCCGCCGAGCCCACCCTCGTTAGCGGATTAATTCATTAACGGGAGCCGCTGGGACTCCCCCTGTGCTACTTGCCCTCCCCCACACCCCCTCGCCACGCCATGACCGGCTCACGGGTCTGTGTCTTCCGATCTGGGATTAGCAACATCACCTGATCGGAGTATTCATTAATAACGTGAGCAATTAATGGTAGGGATGGTGATCCCAGGTAACGAGAACATCTGCCTCACCACCTGGAGCAACACCAGCTAGGCACTGCACCCCTGCAAAGGAAGGTGAACAGCAACGTGATTAATGCTCATTAATTGTCCTTGACCAGGGTCAGGAGTGCCTGTCACCCACTAAGTGACAGCAGAGGTCATCTGGTGCTGCACAGCAGTTTTCAACACTCCCAAACTCCTGGGACACATAAAAGAAAGGGTCTTCCCCACGTAAGAGCAGGCCCTGCTACAATGCATTTAGGGCTGGCTTTTCACCAGCACCCTTCCTTGCAGTCCATTCCCCCCTCTAGAGCTCCACAGAGTGGGATCTTAAAAGTGCTCACGGTTCACACGTGTGTGTACACATACACAAGCACACCACATCGAAAGAACAGTTCATAATAACTGAGTCATTGTTGCCATCCACAGGAGCCTGGAGTACTGACAACGCAGAAGGATTCTGGTCCAAAATGGGAAAGTAGCTCTCTGCAGACAGTGGACCAGGAAAATATGAGTCTAGTGTTGTGTTATTCGTTCTTATAGTACTTTCCACTCTACAGAAGCCTGAAATGATGGGGAAATTTCTCCCTCAAAATTAAATAGATAAGTTATGAAAAGTTCATCATCTGCCTAGAATGCTTTGAACAGGTATCACTTAGCCACCACAATCTACATCTCATTTTGCAGGGTGCAGTAGGATAATAAATTTCAGCATATAATGAGGTTACCATAGCATACAGGCCATTTGACAGTACTTGCATCCTGTTCCAGAGGGTCATCTTGTCTCTCTAATATCAAGCTCCCAAATACTCCTATGAATAAATCACCAGCTCTGGAAGCCTCGTATTTAAGAGGTTCAAAAGTGACGAATAAGGAGCTCTCTGGTCCATTTGCATGGAGTTTTAATATACCCTAGAAGTCCGGGAAGTTTCAAAAGGCAGCGGATTTTTTATTAGCATTTTTAAGGAGTGATGTGTGAAGTAATTAAACATTTCTCAACCTGAGTTTGCACATCTAGTACAGGACTTACGTAGCCAGCTGAAAGGGAGTTTTGAAAACAACAGATTTTGCTTAAGATTGTGGGAACTTCATGTGAATGCAGTTTTATGTCAACTTAATGTCTTTCTGATGATATGAAACATAGTTCTTTTTGTAACAGACTACAATATTGTCTGAAACATTAAAATTATTAAAAAATGAGTGACCTCTCTGTCTTAAATTGTTATTGCAAAGATATACTTATTATCAAGTTGGTCTTTCTCTAGCAGGATCCTACAGAGACTGCTTATGCACCCTTCACTATTTAATATTTTTGCTGAACAGTCTGAAAAAAATCTGAAATCCTTCTTAGCAAATCTTTGTAGGAGGCACAAAGCATGGGGCAAGAGGCAAAGGAAGCTTATGGCTGCATAGCCCTAAGTTAAGTTTAGGCATAATCACATCATATGTATTTCAATCAAGCCAAATGTAAAGTCTCACATCTAGGAACAAAGAATGTAGGTCACACTGAAAGGATGTAACTCTATCCTGCAAAGCTGCAATTCCGTAAAGACTTCATTAAGATGAATAATCAGCTGAACGTGAGCTCCTTCTGCAGTGCTGTGACCAAAAGGCTAATGCTGTCCTGGGAAAAAAACAAGAGCTGGGAGTTCGTTTACCTCTGGTTTTGACTCTGTTGTAACTGCTTTGGAAATAATTTGTCCAGACAACATTTCAAGAAGGATGTGTAAAAACTAGAGGAGTTTCAAAGGAGAGTAGTAAAGAATGATTACAGGACTGTCAAACATGTTTTGGAGTAAGACCCAAAGCGCTCAGTCTATTTAGCTTTCTAAAGAGAAGGTTAAGGTGTGAGGTGATCATACCTTATGAGCACTGAAACAGGAAGAAAAATCTGTATCTTCCATTTAACAGACAAAGAGATAAGATCTCTTGACAGAAGGTGATGGGAAACAAATTCATGAGTAAAGTGTGCTTTTGTAGTGAATCAAATTAACTGTTGAAATGGCTTTCCAAGATTTATGGCAGGTTCACCATTACTAGATTTATAAAAAACAATACCAGTTTGGTTTGGTTTTGGGTTTTTTTCCTTAGAGAAAGAGAGATGGGCTAGACCACAACTCCTGAAACTTAACCAGGAATTGACCTGGAGAGTCCTAACTCAGGATATCAGACCAAGACAGTTCAACGGGTCTCTTCTGGTCTGAGGCTCTCTTACTCTGCAGAGGCAGCATGTGCATGGTGCGTATCTCCCTGCACTGTGTGGCACCCAAATTCCAGTGGGCAGTCCCCAGCCTGTGGCTGTGCTGCTTTACCAAGGGAAACTATTGGTGCAGACCAGAAGGAGCCTGGCTGCGAAGTAACACGTGCAGTATGACTCTCTGAGGTGCCAGGTCCAAGGTATGGACAAGTGCATCTGAAGAAGGGGGGCATTAGTGCCCTCCAGTTTGTAACCCAATGTATGAACAACTGTGAAATATTTGGTTAAGATGAAACTTGTTTGCATCCAGTAATCTTGGAGAAGGTCAGTTACGCTCCAAGCAGGGGACACAGAGCAGTATGAAGAAAAAAATTATGATACATTGCTCCGAAATGTGGCATTGTTTTCAAGTATGGATAATTGTCTTACAACATTGTAACAGTAGTTATTTTTTTGCCCAAAATGTAATGTCATCCATTGCTTTCTCTGGGTTCTTTTTTAAGAGAGGTATACCAGCAACTGCATACACTTGCACACACTTTCTCAGGCATGGTTTCAGATACCGTCTGTTGCAGAGCTGACTAAGAACCTCATGGCCTTAGTCTTCTCAATAATGCCAGAATAAGTGCTTATGTAGTTGTCTGCAGGAGCAAGGACCAAGGAAGGTTCTGAGCATTTCCTAGAACTGTATGTGATTATTTCCACTGCATTGTTCACGCTCGAATAAAGGACTCAAAGCAGGCGCTCAGTGCACTGTAATCATAATAATGTATCTTTCCCAAATCTTGCAGTCAAAGATCCCAGTCCTTTTCATGGTTCTTGACCACTCTGAACGTCTAGAAAAGGGAGTAAGGTTCTGTGCTGAAGCAGCAGACCATTCCAACATCATGACTTGCAGGGTTTGTAAACTGAAAACCAGGGGGCTTATATCTGTAAAGCCTTAACAGCGTAAGTCAATGAAATCCAGCTTGGAGAAACACCATTTGAATACCTGCCTGTCGTTTTTTTTTTTTCTGTCTTCAAGGGGTTTTGTTATTTGCAGTGCCCTCAAATACACCTTTCCAGCTAAAGACACATTCATGTGGACAGCTCTTTGTTTTGTTTTCCCTTCCAACCAATGCTTTTGTGTATTTCTGAAACTTAAGACACCTCCTCTGCTACTACAGTACTTATCTGTAACACCATCGCTTTGAGGGATTAAAGCAGGTTACTTGTTACACACTTAGATCAAGAGTTATCTGAGTAGAAAGTCTATCCCGTTAGGGTTGGCGGAATCTGTTTTTGATCTTGAGTTGTTTTGATTTTCTCTAAGAGCAAGTAACATGTTATTTTAACTTCTGAATAAGGTGTGCTACCTGACTGTGTCTCTTCTGTTTGGCAGAAAGGATTAGAAACCTCCACAGAACTTGCACTCTATTAAAGCAGAGTGCTCACCATTGAGAACCAAGGAGCTGAATTGTTTTCAGATTGTATATGTGTGTGTGTGTGTGTGTGTCGTTCCCACATCAAAGACTTTGATGGAAGCTGTTCACACTATTGTCAGGAATGCAGGGATTGGCACAAAGGTGATTAGCAAAATTGCTTTTCTGTAGGAGAAGCACAAAAATTATCAAAGGACTAAAGAGGATAAAATTAAAAGGTTATGCGTAATTTGGGTGCAAGTTTTCTGCTTTTGAATTTTCTCCCAAATTATACATACTGGTTTGGTTTTGCATATAAAATATTTGTCAGAAGAAGCCAGGATTAGAAGCTCTTTCATATGAGTTCTATTAGAGGAAGATGAAAAATCTTTCCTTAAAAATATTCTCAACAGACCCTATTCCAAACCCCATGCACAAGGAGCTTTTGGTGAGTGCTAAGGGCACACAGCTAGCAGCCGTCCCTACAATGCTCTTAGCAGCCACAGGATTGGGACCTTTAGTCATGATTATGCTGAAAATTATGATAATTCCATAAATCAGTTTGTCATCAGTGATGCTGTTTGTTTACTTTTCTCGCTACACTCTGCTGACAAAGATACTAAACTGAAGGGATCACTTTCATTATCCACTTGCTAGGCACATGCAATGCTTTTGTATTTTGATCAAGCAGCTGAACTGCTTGAATGGTTTGGGGAAAAAGGCAATAAAAAGGGATTCTCAAATATTTTAGTGTATCAAAATGAACAGAGCCTTCCAGAACCTTTCTTGCTTGGCAAAACTGCAGTGCAATAAAAAAAAATATATCATCTCCCATAGCCAGCAGAATCGTCTCATCTTGCTGGTTCAGACTCTATTTGTTGTGCAGTTTATTTTGAACAATCCTCTATTATTTGCCAAGTACAAGCCATATACCTATTTCTTGTCTTTGAGTTTTGTTTGTTTGTTTTACTAATCTGTTCTTCCCAGGAAGTCACCCAGAATATTTTATTTGTTTTAAACCTCATTTATCAAAGTATTATCTAAAGCATCTGTTCAGAAAATGTTCATTTTAACTGTTTTCCCAACAATTACCTTCTTCCTCTCCCCCAGGCCACATCAAGTTGTCATTCACCAGACAGCTGTGGAATTTGGAATCATTCCTTTTAAACGCTTTACAATTCCAAATGGTAGATTTCTAATGGCACAATATGATTGCCACAAAGATCTTTAAATTTCCCAATCCTCCAGGCTTCAAAGGCTGGACCGTCCTTGATCTCCTGAAGGAATGCTTTTGAATCTTATTCTTTTATAGGGGCTACCTATGAAGATATTTTAGGGGCTTTTTCCTTTCGTGCTTAAAACCTGAGGAACTAAACATTCAAATACCCGCTGGCTTTTTTGGGAGTGAGATCAAGACATACAAAGTTGTTTCTAGGGATTCTTAGCTCAGTTTTTATTTAATTCCACAGGTAGTTCCAAAACCTTTTGGAGTATTTATAAAGCAATATAAATATCTTTGGTGTGACAGTGACTGTGATACTGTTTTATCCTGCCTTTTCCTTCCGCTTGCATGGCTACATCATGCAGTTCCTCACCTGCCATGAGCAAGTCTGACAGTGCCCTGACTCATCCTGTGGCCATGGGTACAGAGGGGTTCATTGCTCTTGGAGGATTCACTGCTGTCATATCACCTACAAGGTAATTTGTTTAAGAGAAGTGAGCAAACCTAATCCTACTAATAGTTTTGGGTCTGGCTTGACCAGGCAACCAAGACAGGGCCTAATTACCTACAACTACAAATGTGCAAAATTATTAGAGTTCTAAGCTTACTTCTCTCTTTTTCTACAGTCAAGAGGAAACATTTCACTATTAGTCCTTTCTTGCACAGTAGGATTTCTCAATCAGGAAGCTGACATTTTTTATTTCTTGCTGGTTAATTCTATTTCTCATTACTGAAACACAGAATTGTTAATTTGAAGTTAAGAGACTTATAATGCAGCAACAGGAGTCTGGCTGGTGCTAGAAACAGCCTTTCTTTGTATTCAGTTCAGCTTATGTCAACCCATAAGGCAGGTGTTACCCTCTCTCCTCTCATAAATGAAGCACACATATATATATTAAAAAATGAAGGAAAGTATCCCACTGTCCACACACAGTAGGTCCTAGTCCTGCAGCAAAGCACCACACTTGTGCACAGTCCCACTACACAGATTCATGATAGATTTGGGGTCTTCAGCTGTATGCACCTTGGGGAAAACACTGTCCTTTCTGTGGTCCTACAGTACTTTGCACAACATGACCTCTGCTGTGACTGAGCCTCTCAGGTATTGTTATAAGGAGCAATTAATGCTTTGTCACTGCAGTAAGTGTATGTTTAGATACCCTGTATGGGTAGTGCACGTGATTTTTAAATAGTCCTCAGCCTAACCTCAGGTTTTGTGACGGCAATAACAAACTGCAGGAGCCACTGATTACTAACCCAGTTTATGGGTCAGGGAACAGGGCTTAGATCCTCATTTACACAGTTTCTTATGATCATGTAAGCCCCCACTCTCCAAGACTATTTTTATTTGTTTGTTTAGATCAGTTTAAAAAAAAATCCTAGGTCCCAAAATAGAGAATGTTTTCCTTTGGAACTGGAAGCAAACACACTTGATGGCTTTAACATCTGTTGGACAATGCATGGTTGGGTGGTGGGCACCTCACACAGTTTTGTGGCAAACACATGTGCATACAGCGTGTCAGATTATAAATCCAAGAATAAAGAGTCATTAAAACCTCCCTTCTCTAGCCCACCTGCCATGAAAATAGGCTTTTCACTCTATCTATTTAAACTGAAAATTGAGTATTCGGTAGAAAAATGCCGACATTCCAGGGATTCAAGTCAAAATCTCCCCCTCCAGTAAAGGAGGTCTGTCAATTGAACATAGATTGATCTATTGTCTGTCTCCCATCAGGACCCACAAGCCACCCCATGCACATATGCTTCTATTCTGGCTTGAAACAGAGACCTCACAGTCCCAGGCCATCACAGTAACATTTATATCTGTCATAGGCTTGATCTGAAACTGCATAATTCTCAGATATTTTTCTGGTTTTTCAACCTGTTAGCACGTAGTGCAGTTCTTGGGTGCGGATTCCAGTGAGATTAGCTTGCCACCCAGCAGAGTATGAGCCCTCTCAGCTCTGCCATGAGCACAAAGCTTCCTGCTCTTGGAAGGGAGAAAACAAGAAAGAGATACTTGCACTCTGGATCAACTCTTACCAGAATTCACTTGACTGCCACGAGTGCTAAATTTTGTCCTATCCTTTATCTTTTCCTTCAGTTTGCAATGGACTTACCATTGTTAGTATGGCTGAATTATTAGTAGAAATATATTGAAATGCATTTCAAGGAAAAAACATCCAGGCTGGGCAAAATGCCCATGCCCTTGCAGAGGAGAAAAGGCTTCTGATTAACAGACATAGGATGTGACTCTTGAAACTGAATTTACGAGTATGGTGAAGCCTGACAAATCACAGTGCTTCTCACAGATTGTTCTCCTCACCTGTAACTGTGCTTCTTGATCTCTTTAGCCATTGTAAGCCTTTTAACACACTCTGAGCCTAATAACTGCATTAGTAATTCCTGGAAGAAAACAGCTTTCTAAGGCAGGTCAAGCCCACAGCACTTTTTTCCTTTTGGTTATGTCTTTTTCCATGCACACACGTACACATGTGCTTTTTTTTCCAGCATGAATCTCTGTACAGGGAACCAGTGAAGCCATTTCCTTACTTATTTTCTGTTTCCCCTGTGAAGTGTAAGGCCCATTTTCTGTGTGGATGCCCTGGCAGGTGTTTGGATGTGCAGGTGTGTGCACAGGCCCGAGTGCAAGCACAAAGATTCAAATATCAGGACCTTTCAGCCTGAACCTGACACTGCCACTTTAAAACCAGAGATGTGGACATCAAAGTTTTCCACTCCCCAGAAGGAAAGGACTATTTTACACCCTTCCAAACTATGTCTCTCATCTCTCTGCCTTTCCTACAGCCCTCTCTCTCTCTCTCTCTCTCTCTCTCTCTCTCACATACACACTTTTTCTAATACCATCCCTCCCTCTCCACTTCAAACCATGGGAAAAACCTAGGAAAAGAAGCTTGCCGACTAAGGGACCGTTTCACTGCATTGTGTTTTCCAGCTAGACCTGAACAGACTGAAATCAATTCAGCTCTCTCTTGCTCGCTCTTTCCCTCCCTCTCCCATGTCTTTTTTTGTTTCTCTTAGATCGTGCTCTCTGCCTTAAGAAAGCCCGGTTTAGTTATATCCATCCCCATAGCAATCAAGTGACCAGTGTTTTTTTATTGCTTGTAAAAACACAGTATCTTTTTCATGGGAGTCAGGTTCACCTTGGTTTGAAATGCCCAGTGAGCAGTGGCAACAACCTGCAGAATCTTTGATCAATTCTCACATATCCATTTGAAGTATCTTTAGTAGACCCATCAAAAGAAAGGGGCTTGGTAATTAATATTTTAATAGAGTGTACCAGCTTCTCATTGTGTTATTGGCAAGAGACCTGATTTAACAGAAGGACACAGAAATACCTCTGTCTGATCTGAATTGCTACGTGCTCTAAAAAAATATACGTTATTAAAGCTGAAGTCCAGCTGTGGCTATATTAATATCCTCTGTTTTTTATTTGCTCCTACCTTTTGGAAGGTTTCAGTTTTCATTCTGAAATTTTCCAGGCTTGCTCCCAATACTGAGGTTATAACTGCAGGGTAAGAACCAGAGGAGAATGCAAGAAGGTTCACTGGAAACTTGAACAGGTGAGATTCAGCACAGCAGAGCCAGCAGCCCAAAGAAGGCAGAAGTGTCACTTAAATTTTGATTGTACAACCTGTTGACAAAGGGACAAAATTAAGATGTGTGTGCAAGCTGGTTTTTATGCCTTCCAATCTTTGGAACAGTTAATTCCACAGTGAGTGTTCCCTTAACATATTTTTTTTTCCCAGAGTTGTCCAGGGTCTCAGGACCAGATGTGAGGGTGCTGTAAACAAGAGTTTTCACTGTGTTTAACAGAATTATGCTGCTTTATATTGAAACAGGGTGTCACCTAAAGAAAACACAAAAATTATCCACCAATCCAGAACTTCCATAATAAAGAAAACCCAGCAACCAAGACTAATCACAGAACAGAAATATCTAGTGAAAGCTAAACAACACAATTTAAAAATAGTTTAAGTAAGAAAAATAAAGGTGCTGTGAAGTTGCAGGTTGTCACCAACACCCAGTGGACCAGAGCCCCAGTCCTTTAGGACATGCATAACACTCTCCCAGCCAAACTGGACTTGCAAAGTCCAGCCAGCAAGTAATGGCACACCAAGGGCTTCTGCTCACGTAGCCTCACTTGACCACAAAAGGATGAGGTCTTGGTATGGCAGCTGGATCAAAACCAGTACTGCAGAAACCCGTTCAGCACTTACCAGGTGTTCAGTTCAGTTTGGGTCAACAGCCGGTCCCAGGGCAGGTACATCCCATTTGAGGACTGAATTGTCACCTTCTTTGCTACCTGTGGTTTCCAGCTGGAGGCTGGAGCAACCATCAATACAAGCATTAAACCTGTCTTTCAGACTGACAAAGTCGTTTGTCTGTTTGTCACTAGCTCTGAAAATCAAGCAGAACTGTTGGGTGCTCAAGACCACTGAAAACATTTTATTTAGGTGCCTAAATACTTTTTCCAGTGTCTAGTTTCTGACTCCTAACACTACATGTGCTGTGTCTCACCTGCCTTCTGCACTGTTTTGCTATGGTAGAAATTTTAATACTACAATTCCAAGTTACTTCCCAAACAGCACTGTACAGCGTGTCCTGTATTTCCTCTACAATCTCAAATACACTGGTAGTAACAGTCTTGAAACTTATCCTACCCAGAATTTGTAACCTGTATCCTAATTTTGCCTGTACCCAGAATGTGGCCTAGTTATTTTCAGCCAGCTTTTCAGACTTTTATTCAGGAGAAGAGGTGATGAATTATGACCCTAATTTTGTGCTATACAGACTTTTAGGTAAAGGAATTGAAGAGCTTAGCCATTCAGGTCAGCATCAATTCTATTTGGTTTCCACATGTCAGTGTTGTGTGTGTGTTTATAAATATTCTCTGTATTTAATAAACAATGTATTGTGTTAATACAGTTTACCTAGTATTTTTCTTAAAAATGAATATTTGCTGAGTGATTTGCATAGGAGTATAACAGATTCTGTACAAAATTGCAGAAAGGGCCAAATAACACTGTACAACAAAGAAATCCTAGATGATAATGGATATTTATCTTGGAGATAAAAAAAGGTGCATGAAGTTATCCTTTCTGCAAGGTACCTCCCAGTTATTGTGCTTAATCATACAAACTCCTGGAAGCATTAGCAAATTTTGGGGGGTTTTGTTTCTCTTTAGAGAAAATGCTGTGGTTTAAAAAAAGTAAATAATGAGAACTTAAACACGGGGCAAAGCTTTGGTGTGTTGTTATTGTGAGTGTATTTTCAGGATCAGTTTCCCAATAACTCAGTCTCCTACATGCTATGACTTCTGACTATTCTGACTTCTTATTTTATATAATACCAGATTAAAATCTAAATACAATTTTTTCAAGCACTTTTAGATGCTGAAATTACCTGGCAGCCTTAGTTGCCCACTTCCAGGTCTGCTAGGCATTTCTGGCTTGCAAATAATTGTAATGATTGTGTGTAAATGCCATCTCTTGGGACTCCTGTGACAGATACTGTAGGAATGCAGCTCCCCTGCAAGTAGCAGAGAGGGATCCACTTCCCTGCACATCTTAAAGCATTCTTTGGGGAAAAACTCTTTCTCTCCATCCAGAATCTCCATTTTGTCCCTGAGAATCCTGGAAAGAGGGTTGAAAACAGGGTACACACTTCAAGAAACAAAAAATATTAAAGTTAACAAGGTAGTAGAGGAGAATAAAGACATTTTCCAGCTCACACAAACAGATGGACAAGAATTGCCTTCTGAGCACTCTGAACTTTGTGCAGGAACATAAAGACAGCAAATGAACATTGTATTAAAAAGGCAGAGGAGTGAACTACAGTGAGAAAGGAGAGAGATGGTGTTGAGATATCTTCGGGGGGGAGGGAGATGATTCGTTGGACCAAGTGACCTTTTCCCATCCAGCAATTTCTTCTGTCCCAGTGCAGAATGACAATGGGAACCCAATGGCAGTGCAATCTGACATCCACGTCCATACTGTAAGAGATTCAACTCGACCGTGCTGCACTGCTGTGGCCATGGGATGCTGTGAAACAAGCCAGACCTAAGTTTCCAACTTGCCCTCTTTTCTGTTGTTGTTGTTATTGCTGTTTGTTTCCATTCACCCCCTTTTATTCTCCATTTTTTTCTGTCTTGACTCTGATGGGGGCTCTTTTTGTGCAAAACAAGCCCTTCTGATCTCTTTGAAAGGCCAGCTCTTGTCATTCTTCCAGATCATCATTGTATGACATGTTTTTATATCAGACTGACAAAGGAGCTATTTGATCAGGGGGTATGGTGTGTGATTGTAAGAAATTCAGCTAGCCGGTGGCAACCATTGTTCCCCAAAGCGGCTCCCTGACCCCATTCTATTCAAGGAAAAACTCCCTTGGAGTGGCCTCTATTCATTGAGTAACACCAGTCCGCAGTCTCACTCCAGGAGTATGCTCAATTCAGAGGTGTGTCACCGATATTGCCCATCAACCAGCCTTTAACTCTTTCATCAGCATTAGGTTTCCAACACAACAGCTGTTATCATCGGATGAGGTGGGGAGGAGGGGTCGCGATGCATTCCTGCAAGCTGGAGCTCTCCTTATCTTGGAGAAATTTAACCTTCCTTTTAAAAGTTGCCTCGGAAAATATCTGCCTGCTGCTTTCTGCAAAGTGCACCCTGAGTCATTTGCCTTCCCATCCCTGTGTCCTAAAATGTCACAGTTTGTTACTCAGCTTCTAAAACAAGAATCTCTGTGCTTGCTCAGGCTAATGAGGGGCTTTGCATTGATGTTGATGGTTTTTGGATTTGGCCTAAAATTATCTGTGACCTTCCTGCACCCCAGTCACACAACCTTTTTTCTCCCAGATAACCTTGTATCCATGTATGCATTCATGGCATCAGTGCAACTGCTGGCTGTAAAAAAGAACACACGGCCAGGAATCATCTGTCTCCCTGGGAACCATTTCATCTCACATTATCAGCAGAGAAAACTTAGGGCATCCTCATGAGCTCTGAGAAGGCACTTCACTAAAACTGCTCCTGCTTCCTTCAATTAAACTCTCTATGCACATAGAGCCTCCAAAACCAAGGGAAGCCAGTGCAAAAGCTCACGTTAGGTGGCTCAGGGCCACTGTCCTGTGCTTGAAGGGTTATACAGCATTGCCATGTAGCCTGAATGGGATCAGACTCAGGCACAAGGTGTGGAACAGCTGTAGATTTGGCACCACAGTGATCGATGGCTTTGAACACTGTTGGGAGAACTCTCCAGACAACAGGATTAAAACTGGCCAGCCCAGTACAAGTGCAGGTACACAGGCTATTGACTGCCTTGAAGTAGCCTCTGAAGTAAATTAAATTCAGTTCATCCATCATAGTGTGGATCTGCTCCACCTGTTGATGCAAAATGTTTTCCCCATGCAATGAGCGTGTCTGCTGGCTGTTGCAGGCCATCCATCTCTTGACATGGTTGCAGTATCCCAGGAGCAGAGCTCCTTGCAGGGCCTCTTGGCTAACCATTCGCTTGCTTCCCTGGTTGGGAACACAGCCCTGCTTTCAACAACACCACTAGACACCTACCTCTTCAGCTGCCCTGCCTTCCTCCAGCAGCCAGAATCCTGCCCGGGGTTTGGTACCACCTTGATAGCGGCTATCTCTGGGATCGGGATTTGTTAATAAACTCGGGCTCCCTCTGCTGGGACAGAGCACAAAATACGGGGGGAGGGGGGACGTCTGTCTGTCTTGCAGCACAGGGTGCTTTCACTGCTGGGCAGTTGGCTTTTTTTTCCCATGACATTTCAGTGGATGTCACAACGAACTCTGCATTTTTCTTCACTGGGTGATAACGGTGGAATAAACAGCGATGGTTTGCGTTGCAACATCCTCCACTGCACGCTCCAAAACCACTGGGAAACTTGCATTAAACTTCCAGTGGCCTGTGGAGTGATTTGGCACCAGCCCTGTTTTACACAGGGGGCAGGAGGAGCTCAGGTGGCCGGCCAGTTGTTCCACGTTGTGAGCTGAAACATGTAAGGCTCTTCACAGTCCATTGAGACACACGTACTCCCAGTGCACAGTGCTGAATTTTACCCCTCTGGGAACAGTCCTTTAAAATGCTTCTGTCACAGACCTGCTGTCTTCCACAGAAGACTTTCCATCACCTCAGATAACTGCAAAAGTTGCAGCAGCCTGGGGAAACCTACTCCTGCCCTCTCCCAAGAGCATGCTCTGCAGCAAGACCCATCTGTGTGTGTGCACAGGAAACTTCTTGAAGGCTGTGTTTGCCCAACCATCTCTGCATCCTAATCACTAAACACTTCTCTGCTCCACCTGCACCATGCTGAGTGGTCATCCCATGATTTAAAGCATGGGGGAAAGATTCAGGTGCAGCTCTACTAGCCAAGCTATTGTCAGTGTGCAGAAGTGTCCAGACAAGAGTGAAACCTGCTAGGAAGGAGAAGCAAATCCAGTTCTTGCATAGAACAGACAAAGCTGCAGAGAAGACACTTCAGGGAGACTTTCCCAGTGCGTCTTGGGCTCTTCCCATCTGCTACCTGTGAATTCAGCATGCTACATTATCTCTATGACCTTTAATCCACCCCCAGTTACTGCACAGAATGTTACTGCATCAACATTTTTTCCAACAAAAACTGCAGTGTAGATCAAATTAAATGCATTTCCTCAGCAAAGCTGCTGCCTTCATCGCTCACGTCTGAGCTTCCTGTCCAGAGATCAGTGCTGAGGGTAAGCAGGCTGCTCTATATGCTCCGGTTTCAAGGAAGGTCAGACATTTCCTAGCAGCTCAATACAGGCACTCCAGAGACCTGTTGCCTTCCACGACAGCTCCCAACAGTAAATGGTGCATCCAGCTTGCAACTAAGTCCGGGTTATGGTCCTGCAGCATCCTGATGTTCACCTGCTGCCTCGGGTCTTATCTGGGGCTGAGCCTTCTCCGTGTAGGCTGTTGGCAGAGGTACGGATTCACTGCTTTGGTAGGGAAAGATGTTCTTCCCCAGAATGCACGTTCCTGAAATAATCTACCAGCGTCTTCAGAGTTCCTACTTCCATAGGTTCTCTATAGGTTTAAATCAGAGCAAGCAGCAACACAATAAGGTTCCTGGGGATGAGGACTCTGTGCTCTGTTGATGACTCTCCTCCTCCCCATCCTGAGCTCTTCATGCCCCACTGGCACCCACCCGACCTTCTGCCTTATGACCTTTTGTATTATGACTGCTTCCCACACAGCCAGCTTCAAGTAACAGCTCCAAAACCTGCTCCAGACAGCAGCAGTGGCAGCATGTACCCATCCTATGCATAAAATCCTGCAAGTTGGCACACTCAGAGCTTTCCTGCACTGGCACCAATGGGGAAGGCCAGATCCATAAATACCCACCAGTGCACAGTACTTGTGATGCTGCCCAGACACGAAGCAGAGTCTGATCTCAGTGTCCAACATCTCCCCTGGAAAGTCAGTGCAACTCCTCTGGACCATTCATCAGGACAGGTTATGGCCAGGTCATCCCAGCTTGCTATGCCACAGGGTGAACCTGGCTCTGGGGTGGAGCAGGGAGCAGAGGAACAGTGAGCAGTGGGTGCTGCCTAGTTAAGTACCCATGAAATAGCTATCTGTGTCACACTGCCATTTCTCTAAGTGACAGTCCCTCGAAGCAGCCCATTATGGGTTCAGTTGGTCTCAATAGCAGAGACTCCACATTTGTCATCTCTGCATGCCCTTGAGTGACAAGAGGACTAAAAGCCTATGTACTTCACTAACTGGCTCCAGCTTCCTGCTCCTTCCAACAGATATTCATTCCCAGGAAATGTACTTTAGGCAGTGTAGGATGGGACCCACAGCCCCTCCTTGCCTTTCCACTGGCCAGTCTGGCTGCTTCTGCTTTTCCATGAAGGACTTGTCCACACTCCTGCCTGCTGTGTCCCCTTTGCTGTCTGTCCCTTTGCTCACACCAGCAGTACAGCTTTCCACACCGTAGGCAGCAAATACACAAAAGAAATGCCCCATCCTCACTGCGTGTAATGTGATCCTATGTCACAGAGCTAAGGATTTGTCTGAAATCCCAGCTCACAGAGTATTGCCATCAGGACAAAAATCTCGGCTGAAATCTTCTCTTACCTGCAGGGAAGTTTCTCATCCTTGCTGATGCTGAAGGCAAGCTGGCTCCCCCAGGGAGCCCCAGATCTGATTTGGGAAGCTCCAGCTGGTGACTGGAGTGTCTGGGACCATAGTGACCTGGAGGCTGTCACATTCACCAGCTGGCAACATGGCCCTGGGGGTTCCTCCTCCACATCAAACCACACCACGCTGGAGTTCGGCCTCACTCTGGGAATGCCACAGCTCTTACAAGGAGGTTGGAGGGGAGCACTGGGGAAGGCCAGGCAGCTGCTGTGGTGGAGACAGTCATCAAGCGCAAGTCATCCCCCTGCACCAGTGTCAAGTGCAAGGCAAACCCACGGCTCTGCAGGGGGAGGTGGTGAAACTCTCAGCTCCTTGCAGTGATCTCTCTGAGAGGGAGTGAAGTGCAGACACTTCTTCAGTCTCCACAATGGAGGCTGCAAGGGCTCAGCACATGTCAGCAACCACCACTCTCTGCTCTTGATCCCACCAGTCCTTTAGAGGCTGGGGATGCCCCTTTACCAGCCAGCAGCAATTAGTAAGAAAGAAATTTTCTTATAATTAACCAGCTTGTGATAGTGGTGGGATTTGGGTCAGAGCAGCAGGTGCTGCACATGCTGCCACAAGCCACAGCCATAGCCTTGGGAATTTGCAGTTTCCACTGCACTTCCTGCCCTATTGTGCCCCTCCATATCTCAGTCACTCCTCGCAAGTGCCGTGGGACAGCGTCTGGGGTCAGTGATCAGCTCCTGAAACATGGATTCTGCCAAAACCTTGGGTATATGAAAACTTGTGCGCTCACTGCTGTCACTGTGCTGGCTTAGTGTGAGAGAATTGCAGACATGGGCATGGAGGATAATTAGGTCAAACCACCTTCTGCTCCCATGTGAACTTATCCACAGTGGTTCTAGTGAAATTGGAGGAAAGACTGTGGCTTTACCCATCACAACTGAGAGCAAAAATAGATCAGACGTCAATATTTAGATGACAGGAGATGGAGTCCTCCTGGGAAGGCACAAGATCTGACATTTCAGGTTTCATTATAAAATAAATGCTGCCTTTGCCTTAGAGATGTGCTGTGCCCATTGCAGCTGGATAGAAGTGTCAGGAGACTGAAACTGCCTTACCTGCACCTCCTGTGAGGACCATCCATGTCTCTCTTCTTCAAATCAGACTGGAGTTATAGTGGTCCCATCTGAATGAGGGTTGCAGCTCCATGGTTGGTTTCAATTCCTCTGCAAGTCCCTGCAAGAACCCCTTGGAAAACACCAGCTCTGAGCAGAGAGACAGTGGGTGGTCGCTGCATCTTTTCTCTTCTCAAGGTCCTGGACACAAGCAAGCCAACACCAGACTGTATCGCCAGATGCTGAGGCCAAGACACTTGGCTGCACTTCACAGGAGACGTTGACAGATGGGAATCAGCTTTAAAAATCCCTACAAGAGTTTGGAGAGACTTGGAAAACCTGCTTGCTCTGCCTGGAGAAACTTGGTCAGGTGGGATGGCACTGTAAGCTAGAAGAGTGCAAGATCAAGTGCTGTGAGTTGAAGTTAGGCATTTTAGGACAAAAATGCCAACAATATTGAAACATGGAATGCAGAATATCCTTTCTTCCTGTTCCTTAAGTAAGAACTGTGACTTTCACTCAGAAGGCACTGAGCAGGTTTCTCTCATCCAAGTATGGCAGAAGACTGGAATGAACATTCGGAATACTCCTCATGACCTTGAAATCTGCCAATGTACAAATCCAGTCATCATTCAGGACAGAGTCCAATCTTCAGTCAAAGCTGGGGAATCGGACATGAGGTTTAGAAAAAAAATCAGGTTTGTGGTTTTATACCTCATTTATAACTCCGATTATTGCATACATGCATTGCTTCTCCCACTGGACCACTGCCATACCTTTTCTTGGCCTCTTACAGTTTGATTCAGCTGATTTGCAGCTCTGCCAGAATTTCTTTCAGATCTTAATCTTTCTGTGCACTGATTTGCCCCACACTTTCTCTAAAGTGGGGCAATGCCACTTGTTTTCAGCTCTGGCTGGGAGCTCCTCTGTGTTCACCCTGTGTCTGTGCAGAGCCCAGAACAACATCAACTGCAGTGGCACAAAGTATAAGGAGGAATGAGGATGTGATACTTTGGCAGAATAGCTCTGGAAAGTCTGTGCTGCTTCTCTTGCTAAATTCTCTGCTGAGGGTTTGGCTCTGTTTGCATTGCTGCTGAAAGCTAAGCCAGCCTGGTGATGATGGAGCATTTTTGATGTCTAAAAAGAGCCCCCAACAAAACCAATTGTTTCTGTTTATAGCTGACCTTCTCTGGTATACAGAAAGTCTGAGCAGGCAGAGCTCACCCGGCTCCAGCAGGCAAGAGGCACCCACCAGCACTGCCTGGAAAGATGTGCTCAGCAACAGCTCAGGGGGAATGAGACACCCAGAAGATGCACAGACTGGGACTGCTGTAATTCAGCCCAGTCAAATGCATAAGCTGCAAGTAAAACATTTGCTCACAGACCCAATGAGTGAGAAAACTGGGTTGTCTGCTTACCCCAAACTCCTCATTTTTACTTTTGTAAGAATCTGTTCCTTCTTGCACAGACTGGAGGAGAAACCCTGACTGATCTCCCAGATGCTCACTGCACATGCACTGCCTGGCATGGGGGCAGTTTTAGCTACAATCCAGCCTCCCCAGTGTGGGTGGCATGGTAATCCCAGTGTGGGAGAACACAGCTTCTTTTAGTAGGTATCTGATGAAATAAGCAACTTTGTCCTGTTTGCCCAAGGATCTAATACAGCTGATTACAGAAAACATGCACCATACAGGGATATGTACTGGTGGGAATCTGGGATGACCATACTGGAAAGGACATGAAAAACATGGCACCAGGGAGAACCAGATCTGCACTTAGAGGAACCCTGCAGGAAGATCTTTGAAACATCTACATGGGTCTCAGGGGCACATGTCCTGCTGAAAGGCAACAGGTCCCATCTTCAGAAACTGAGCTCAGGCTTCAGAGCTGAGGCCCTGGCAGGACCACAAGCCCCTGAGTACCTGCAAAAGCACAACCACTGTAGTGTTGTTCATCAAGGTGCTCACTTCTCACCCTGCACCAATGGAGTTTACATTTCACAAGGTCAACCTCTGCAGCACATCCTCTGCATTTTCAAAGTCTTTCCTTAACAGGTGGCTGTCTTCCTCCTCCCCAAACATGCTACAGCTTGAATCAGACACTTTGATCAGGGGGAAAATATCCCCAGGGGGAAAAAAGCTCTTGATGTAACACCAGCAATGTGTTTGAACCAGCCTGTCAGGGCACAGAGGAGAACCAGGGCCTGAAACTGTGGAGAAAAACGGATGAAGACCTGACCAGCAATCTTAAACAAACCCTGCCTGAGCCCTGGGACCCCAAAGAGTATTTTATAGTTTTCATAGAGATACACCTGCAGAGGAGTCTACATTGCCTTCCAGCAAGCACAGTGTCCCAAGCTGCTATGGAGACATCCTAGGCTTGCATATGCTGATGGGAGCTGCTGTCCCTGGACAAGCTCTGGGCTGGTGGTGCAGATGGAAATGGTGGTTTGTGGAAACACCTGAACATCCAAACTAGATACATTAATCTGTGCAGACAGTAACTGTGGAAGAAAGCTGGACAATGAGCAGTTCCCATCCATGGGGGCCTTGAATGCCACGGTGCCCCATGAGTATCAGTGTCTGCCCTACAAAGAGTGGTGGCAGCACTGCTCTGATGGCTGCCAGTTCATCCCAGCACATGCCAACAACCCCTACTTTAATCAAAATGGATAAAAATTCTGGTCATCCCCTTGCCTGCTCTACTGGTGTGGGACAACTCAAATGTTTGCCTGAGCCAGATGCATTCACAAAATCTTGGTTTTAATGGCATTTTGTGACACAGGTTGGCTCCTCCACTGCAGCCCCAACTGCTGAGAAATCAATCATTACCAGCAGTTAGCTGTTTGATGGTTAACAGCCTGAACCGAAGCCAAACTGGTTGTTAATTGGGCTAACAACTGATTTCAAGGGGTTGTTTTGCAGGGCCCAACACTCCCAGCAATTGACTTGGAGTTGTAACTAGCAGCCAGGCGGCAATTAACAGAGCCCAGGGAAATTCGCAGGCCATTACCAAAGGGCTGGCTCCCAGCTGGGCTTCTGCTTCTCACGGGGAGATAGGGAGCACAGCCACAGCCCAGGGCCTGAACAGGCACTGCCAGCATTCAAGGTCCCATTTCACATCTTGACAGTCAAAGTTCTGTCGATGTACAGCCTGGGTCTCATCCTGCACTTCAGCAGGCTCCTATGCGGTGTTTTTTTTAATGTTGTTTTTGGAGTCTTCCTAATGTTTGCTATGCACTTCCACGGGGATATCTTCCAGCTCTTCTTCAAATCCCTTCTCAGGACTCTCTTTTGCTGTGGTGGCATCTGGACCTGTGCTTATGTCTGTCTTGCCAGCTTATGGCACCTGCTACAGTTGACCATAGAAAACATCACGTCTTTGGGACAAGGGCTGCTGCTTACTCTGGGAGCAGCTCATAAAGAGGAGGTTCCAGCCACCAAGATGTACTACTACAGCAGAAAGAGTTTGCAAAATAATCACAGAAAGAGCAAGGCTGAGATTTTTTCCTTCTCCTCCTGCTATAAATCTTCAGGAGGAAAAGAACTAGAAAACACTGCTGCCCATATTGGCAGGAGAAGCCAGCCCAGGTAGCAAGGACCCTTCACAGTGCCATGGTCATGGTTGAAAAGGGTTACTCCACGGCTGAACAGAGGGAGCAGTGGCACAGATCAGGCATTCACCAAACTGGGGAGGCTCTGACAGCCCTCACCATCCCATTTCCAGACCACAACAACCAACAGCAAAACCTCAGCAAAGTGGTAACACCTGAACCTGGCTGAAGTGGTTCTTCCCAACACAGCCAAGCCTCCCCCAGCCTCTGATCTAGGACTACGTAGCCACAGATTTTGTCTTGGACACCACATAGCCTGGAAGGACATCCCAGTGTTACAGCTACCATGTAAGTCACATGAAGACCAAGAACATCCCCTCTGCTCCCAGAACAGCAAATCTGAAGTGCATTTCATGGCACATACTCCTGGGCCTTTAGGAGTAACAGCTATAACGTCCAACTGATCCACGAGCCCTCTCTCATCCTGCAGCTGATGTGGGGCAGGGCCAGTGGGTGGACAAGAAGTTTTGCTGGAGCCTGGCACCAATTTCATGCTGACTTGGACCCGGAAAGTCTGCAGGTTCCCATGAACCAAGTCCCAAATATCCCTCCAACCTCTCCCAAGAGCTCCTCTGGTGCACCAAGCCACAGGGGCCATGTGTCCCCTGGGCCCATGGCTTGTCAACGCCAGAGGTCACAGCACATCCTTGGCCAGGAGGAAGGCAAACAGCAAACTTAGCCATCAAAGGTCCTCTGCAGCAAAGCCACAGCAGCTGGAGGGCAGCCCCATTTCTAAGGAAGACCTGATAGTGCTGTAGGCATGTGTGGGGAGGGGGCAGCAATGCTGCAAACGGGAAGCAGAGTGGTAATGAGGAGCATATGTGTAGGTGCTTGGAGCATCCCAGGTGCTACAGAAGTGCTAAGTGTTATTACTATGGCCAGGAAACCGGCTGTGAAAACTCAGTGTACTCCACATCCCCTCTCTCTCTGCACCTTCTCCAGGGTCTGGACCCAAGACTCCCCATCAGACTTGGGAAAACAGAAACCAGCCTGGAGGTTGCCTTTGACTGCAGCCTGTGGTCAGAGGAGCTTCATGGAAAGGAGAGGAGAGGAGCAAAGAGGGACCAATACTCAAAAGGAGCATCAAGTCTGGTGCACCTGTGGCCAAGATGATTTTGTGCCCTGTGAGAGCGTGGGGCTGTGTCTCAAGACATCTGATTCTGTTGCAGCACAGAAGGATGTTTCCCTGTGTGAGACTCATTTTGTGGCCACCCTGCCCAAAGTTATCTATCTCATGAACTCCTGGCCCTGGAGGGCTGTTCCCTTGGGACAGCACTGAGCTCATTTCTGCTCCACCTTGTGTCTCCCTCTAGGATGCTCCACTCAGTTCCACAGCCAGGCCTTGCTGGTGTGGAGCAGGGCTGAGCCCTCCCTGCTGGCAGGATGCAGCCCACCAAAAAGCCAGTTTGGTTTGGAGTGGCCAAAATTTGAGATCCCCCACCGAGTCCCTGAGCATCCCCATTTCTGGCTATAAATCCCTTCCAAGGAGGCATCTTTAGAGAGGGGGACTGAGATGATCCACAAGCTGCAGCCACCCCCCCACCCCCTCCCGGAGAGGAATTGCTCTCACACAAATGAAATGTGTGTAATTAATGGGCAGGGGGCTGGACAGGTCTGAGATGAAAGCGTTTCCTGGACTTGTCCTTCATTTGCATGGTATCAGAAGCTGTTCAGAAGGTGTGACTTTTCCCACAGGGAGCCCTCAGTTCGGTGGCACAATAAAGCCAGAACTTCTTACCCAGAATTAATTAAAGGAGGGGGAGGGGGATGGCAGGGAAATGTTTGAAAGCTGAGCCTGATGCAATAAACAAACAGCCCAGTCGTCCTTCCCAAGCTAGAGCCTGCCTAAGGGAGCCTGGGCAAGCCCCAGACTTGCCACAGCCTCCGCCAGCCCACCCAGCTCAGTGGGCACTCATATCCAAGCAGAGCTCGTGGAAAAGTTGTAAACTGAGAGAAGGGGTGAGAGCAGAAAGCACAGGCCAAAAGCTTTGGGGTTTGGTTGATCATGTCCTGGTGCAGCCCCTGCCCAGATAGCACATGCTTCTTTTCTTGCCACTCCAATTTAGCCTATCTACTCTGTTTCTCTTCCATAGAATCACAGAATGGTTTGGATTGGAAGGAACTTGAAAGGTTATTTAGTTCTAAACCCCCTGCCATGGGCAGGGATACCTTCCACTAGATCAGAGTGCTCAAATCCCCATCCAGCCTGGCTTTGAACACTGCTAGGGATGGAGCACCCACAGTTTCTCTGGGCAACCACAGCAGTGTTTAATCTGGAAACAGCTCTTTCTCCTGCCTCATGTTGCCCTGGCATGTTCACCCCACATTTATTTCTTACCCTGTGTTAGCTGGCTGGACCAGATGGGCTTCCCTGTGATCTGGCAAGGCAGAGCCTCCCAAATATTGCTCAGCTCCAGCCCTGTCCCTGTGTCTGGATGGCACCGCGTGGTGAAGCCCTGTCCAGGCAGGGACACGCCTGCACCGCTGCTCAGAGCTCAGGATGGGGCCACCATCCCTGCTCCAACAGCCACAGCAGCAAGGCTCCTCTTCTGCTTCCTCTGCCACCTCCCTCCAGGCAGCTGCTGGCAGTGAGGGGGCTGCAGGGTGACACTGGGAATGGTGTCATTAGGAACAGGCACATGCCCACCACAAGGACTTTGCTAGCTCAGAGCAGCAGTTTCTGCCCAAAACACCCACGGTAACAGCATGAGTTATCAGAAGTAAACACCCATCCCCAAAACCCCCCTGTCCCCAGCACTCTCCTGTATCCAGCCCCATCTCAGCATCCTGCAGTCCCCAGGGTCCTTGGATGGCTGTGATTCTCAAGCTTGGTTCACACACCTGCTGATGAAGAAGGAAAAAGGAAAAGTCCCAGATTCCTGGGTTGATGATTGACCCTATGCATTCAACTAGCAGCCATGGTTTCTGTAACTGTGGAGGAATAGCAGGTATCACCAGGGACTGTCCCCACCTCCCTGCATGGATGGTGGAAGCCACCAGCCCTGGGGACCATGTGCACAGCACCCTGCATGGCTCAGGAAGAGCACAAGCTCCTCCAGACTCACCAAGGACTAAGTGGTATCAGTGCAGAGACAGGGTATGAGGAACCATTAATTAATTCACTTACTCATTAACTTACTAGAAGTGGGCTCCTTAATCTTCCAAGCAATACTGAAACAACCTTGGTTGACTAAGAGCTAAAGTTAGACAAATTCGAGAAATAAATAAAGTCTCAAGCTGTTGTGCTCCATGGCCACCCAAAAGCCCTTTAATGAAAAGTGGCTGACTAACCACGGACCAAGTGAGCTGGGGATCCCTTCCCAGAAGCCAGGCCCGGGTGCCTTTCCCTGTGGCAGAGCAGACAGCAGGATTTGGGGGATGGTGTGTTACAGAGCTGTGCTACAGAGCTGTGCAGGGGCACAGGGGTGTCCATGCCCACCTCAAACCCAGGGTGCTGTCTGCTCCCTGCTCCAGCTCTTAGCTGCATCCCCGAATGGCAGGGATGGGAGAACAGCCTCATTGAAGGTTGAGCACCCACACCATGCCCTTCCCTACCTTAGCTGGGGCATTCCTAACAAGACAGGAGACATGGAGCCAGTCCTGTGCCTCTGCTGCCCTTACCCGGAGAGCAGGCACCTGGCACCAATTCACTCCTGTTCGCAAAGCCATTAGGAAAAGCAGTCAGACAAATTAAAGGAAGAAAAGCAACCATTAAGAGCTATCAAACACCATCTCTGCCTGGGGAAAGGCCAGGAGCAATTCACTTTTAATTCGTGTAGTCTGTAAACCACAACAAAGTCTCACCCCCAGCTGTCATCTTCAGGTTTCTGCAGCCCTTGGGTCCCTCCTGGGACAGTCAGACAAAAGCCATCCATGCTGTCCCGTGGCTCAAGCAACATCCCGGATCTCCGTGATGCTGCAACGATGCTCAGGTGCAGAGCATGGCCAAGTGCTCAGTTCCTTCTTTTCCCTTCTTGAAATTATTGACAAATATTGTCAGCTCAGCCCAGGCTGCTGTGGCAGCTAGGGGAAGGCTCAGCCTGAGCACTAAGTGATGTCACAGGCACCCCATGAGCACGGCAACAGACCCCGGGCTGGCACCACTGACAGTGAGACTCACCTTGCAGGACTGCTACATTTATGCAGTTTAATATATTTCAGAGTTTTATTCTTGCATGCTTCCATACCTTAGAACCTCTCCACATCTGAATCCCTGACCAGCTCCTGTAAGCAAGAAGCACTGCAGCAGGGTTGAGTATTCTCTGAAGGAGGGGACACAACAGCCCATTTTGCACAGCCCCCAAGCTCTTCCAGGAAAAGATAGCAGCTTTCTCTTGGAAAGCTTCATCCCATGCTTGAAAGCAGTGGTCAAGGCTCCATTGCACTATGTCCCTATTCTGCCCAAAGTGGGCCTTGCTCCCACGTGTCAAGAAGGTGGCATCTGCACATTAAACCTGGAATTTGCTGCAAGGAAAACCATGATTTCCAACGAGACTCATCTGGGTCCAAAGTCTTGGGGCAGTCTCCCACTTTCCACAGCTGTTCCCTTAGGAAGGAAATTGAACCAACCAGCAGCCTCAGCCCCACCCTGCACCTCACTGCCATCCTCTTTCACCCCTCTCCAACACATCTGTCCAGCCCCAGCCCCTCCCTGGAAAGCATCAGGCTCAGTTAGACTAATACAAACTTTTAATGCACATATTAAATAAATATTTCAGTCATTTCATATTTAATTTGTACACAACCGAAACAAAACAAAAATCCTCAAGGAAACAGGAAAAACCTCAAACAATCAAAAAAGATTGGATGAAAAGTCACCCCTGGTTCTGGCTCCTATCCAGTGTCTTTGTTTGCCCTCCCCTCCCCGTGAAGAATAATTGGTTTAACCCTTTGGAGAGAGTCACAGTCCCAGGGCACCATGTGCAGAGCAGGGCTGGCTGAGGATGTTCACTCAAGAGATTTAATGTTTCCTTTGGGGTTGTTTTATTTTTTTTTCTTCTAAATAGAAAATTGGGCTTCTGTCAACACAGAAATTTTGAAAGAAATCCCCTTCTTTCCTAGGGGGACAAGGGCAGCAGTATTTTTTATCAAAGAAGAAACCTGGAAGAGACAGTTAGCAATGGAAGCACCAACTATTATGACAAGATACTGAATATCACAACAAAACAGCCTGAAATGGCTCCACAATAATTTGTAAACTTTGTTTAATTTTACGGACGAAAACTTGCATCTCATAAAAAAATATAGACAAAAAAAAATATCAGCTTTTGGTGAGAAGTTCACATTTTCCACATGGGGAAAAAAATTAATACCAGTTACCAGCCCGCTCCACAGCAGCTGTACCTTAGTACTTTAAAACAAACCAAATGCCAAAGATGCTCCCATGGGTAAGAGGTACCAAGTCAGTTCAGGACTTTCTCTGGGGAATCCATCACCCCTGTCCTCTCCTGAGAAAAAAAGTTGAGAGTTGTGAAGCCAGCAGCATGCTCAGACGGATGCAAGCGACTTCCAGCACCCCCTTGCTCAGCCAAAGAAGTAGGCACATCCAAGGAAAGAAAGCATCCAGTGGTCCTCACCCCAGGCATTACAGTCATCCCCCACAGGCAGTGTCCCCACATCATCCAGGCTGCAAAAACCACCTAGGAGGCCTCCAACCACCTCCAAAATAAATCTCCCTTCCCTTAGCTGTTTTCCAGCCTCTCCACCTTCTCCAGCAAGCAGAGCATTAGTTCAGTTCATTTAAGTAGCACATCGCTTCCAGATTTGGATTTCCATGGTTTTTGCTTGTTTGTTTTAAACATGATATTTTAACTCTTTTCCCCCTAGAGCTACAAAAAAAAAAAAAATATTACAAAATAAAGCGCAACCCCAAACAGACTAGAACATTTCTAAGTGAAGGGCTCTTCTCCCTTCACCAGTCTTTGAATATTTCATTACTTTTAAAGCTGGAGTACAAAAATAGAGCCTCTCTCATTTTTTTCTTTTTTTCTTTTTTTTTTTTTTGTAAAAACCAAACACCCCCCCCAAAAGTACCAACAACTAGAGCAGGTAATTTTTTTTCATCCTCCCCCCTCCCTTTTTTTGTTTTGTTTTGTTTAATACCCATATGGGAAAGTCTCTACATATAGTCCACGAAGCTCAGAGGAGCATCCTCCAGGAGAGATGCAGGCAGAGGAGGCAAGGGCAGGCACATCAAGGGCCCGCTCTGGAGTTTCTAGTCCTTTTACTCCTCCTGTTGAAGGGGTAGTTGAGGAACTCAAAGCGTCTGTGGGGCTCGGTGGTCTGGTGGCCCTTGGGAAGCCTCTTCATGAAATGCACCTCGCGCTGGTGCTGCCGGGTCTTGGAGCCCTTGCGGGGGCGGCCCTTGCGGGTGAAGGCCATGTACCAGCCCTCGTACTTGGCGTTCTGCAGCGCTGTGTAGTTGTTCTCCAGCACGATCTCCGTGAACACACAGTCCTTGCCTTTGCCGTTGCTCTGAGAAGGGGACAGGAGCAGAGATTTAAGCAACGGGCACCTGCTCAGAGGGCTGCTTCTCACTGCACTAACTGATGCTGCAGCAGGGTTGCAGAGCTTGTGGGCAAGCAAAGGCTCACTTCTCCCACAGGTCAGAATTGCCCAAAATGTGCTTTTCCTTAACAAGCCGCAGGGAGCAGGCACTGTGACACAAACACTGCTCATTGCTGCTTATGCACCAGTGCAGCTGGACCTAGCCTTAAACTCCATCACAGCCATAAGGGAACTTTTGCCTCCATCTGTGTCTGGATGTAACCATAAGCAAACTCTCCATCCCTGTTCACCCACCCATCCTGTCCCCCTGAGGGCTTTAATATAGGAGAGGAACTGAGGAGCATTGAGTGGCAGGAAAACCAATGTGAGGTCAGTGGTGATGGTGCCCACACAGGCAGGTGGTGGGGGAAGCATGGAGTAGCCAGGAACTGAGCTCCGCTCATTACGGGCAGCAGCAGGCCTAGGGAGGGACCCACATCAGGCAGCCCCCAGGAAGCTGCTGCCATGGAAAATCCTGGCAGATAATCACTGCTCTGGAGGGATTTTGCACATCCAGCCCCACCACCACAGAAGCTGCATGACAACCCAGCGGGTGGTGGGGTCTGGCCTTGGGGCCAGCCCCATGGAGCATCTTAACATTCCTGGCACTTGTACCATGTAATCGTGGAGAATAGACCAGCAATCCGCCTATTTGTTCCGAGAGATAGAAGGAATGTGCCCCACACAGCACCCGCCCACCTCTCTTGCTCCCCCTCAGGCTGCAGGATGGCTCGTTCCCCTGCCCCCAGAAAGGCAGTGCTGGCTGAGCCCCAGGACCCCCGTCTCTCCTCCCCACCACGCAGGTAGCTCTGTACTGGGTCAGAGCTCCTCTCCTGGCAGTCCCCACTCCATTTCCCCAGCAGTTCCCTGCCCTGCCCATACCCTTGCACCCTACCTTGCCAATCAGCTTCCCCTTCTTGTTCATGCAGATGTAGAAACCTGTGGCTGCCCCCTTGATACGCACACGGCTCCCAAAGGTGTCTGTCTCCACGATGAGCTTGGCTGGGGAGAGCAGTGGGGGGAGAGAGGGAGGGACGTCAGAGGGGCTGTGGGGTAGGGTCAGCATAGGTATGGAGATCCCAGCAATGCACCCTGATGTTGGGCACTGCAGGCACAGGATCTCTGGCCTAGAGAGCCCTAAAATCAGCACATGAGGTCAAGACACAGCCTGTCCCCCTGCTTCACTTGCCCCTATAACCCTGCATGACCTTGGACATGCTCCTTTGCAACTTTGAGCTGTGCTGGATGGCAGGCAGCTCTGTTTTACCCAGCTCAAGGGGGCTCAGTGGTTCAGGTGCCACAGAGGTGTCCCAGATGGAGGCAGGGCAGTGAGCAGGACACACACTGGCTGGCAGAGAACAAGGCAGCTGCCCTGCAAACTGAGGCAGGTCTGGGTGTGCCTGTGGGCAAGAACCAGGCGGGCACCTTCTGGAAGTGCACAGTGTGCTGCCAGCTGTCCCCAGCCCAGGGGACACTGCTCCCTGTCCCTCTGCCAGGCCAGGGCTGCAGGAGGAGCAGTGACTTTGCAGCTGGCAGGGGAGGCGTGAAGGGTACAGCCACCCTTTTAATGCCTTTCACCTTTGCACGAGTCGAGAGGGCGTATTGATTTGGTCTCAGTTTTTTAATGGAGGCATCGATCGACTTCCGAAGGAGCTATGCAAATCGCTGGGTCGATGGGCCGCCTATAAATAGACCTGTCACCTTCCCTCCCTGCCTTCACCCTGGGAACCCAAGCCCCAAAGCCCATCCATCCCCAGGGAAGGGGAGGATGGGCACAGGACATCCTTCTTCCCGGTCCTGCAGCTGCTGTCCCCAGAGCAAGCCCCAGTGGGGATGGTGGCTACCTGTTTGCACCTCAAAAGGTCTGTGCTATGCCAAGCACCAAAGAATTCCCCACAGTGCTGAAAAGCCAGCTGTGACTGATGCCTGTCCCATCACCTCTTGTCCAGCATCAGCCCATAGTACAATAAAGTGCTATCCAACAAGGCAATTAGAGGACAGCCACAAAGGTTCCAAGCCTACACTCTTATTATGGGTTTAAGTCCATTAATGCCTTATTTATCCTCTCTGATCTCTGCACAACGGCTGCTCAGTTCCTCAGGTTCACTGCAGCTTGCACATCTCTACCCCAGGATGCTCAGCCTCCAGCGAGCCACAGTGGGGGCAGTGATGTGGCTCTGGAGTGGGAGGCTCTGCAGGAGGAGGGTTTGAATGGCAGAAGGAGGCTGTGGGTGCACACACGAGCTAAAGTGAGCCTAAATCTCACTCTGGGCTAGGGGCAAATGGCCTCTCTGTCTCTGCAGTGCCTCGACCCTGTATCCCTCCTATGATGGATGCTGCTGAGGTCAATGGCACCAAGGGTGGGGACCGCAAGCAGGCAGTGCTGGCAGCAACTGAGTTGACCAATGGAAAGGTCATCCCCAAATTTGTTGGGGCCAACTGACTTGGTGCTGTTAGGCAGGCCAAGCTTGATGTGCATGCAGGCACCCCCTCCTGTCAATATCACCCTGCAGCATCCCTTGTCCCCAAGCTACCATGCACTCATATCCACCTGCTCCTAGGCAGGCACAGATTGAACTCAGAGACAAGAAATTTGGGAAGAGAGAACTCCAGGCTGTGCTGATCAATGCCCAGAGCCTGACAAGCACCTAGCATCCCCAAAACCACCCACGGGAGCAATGGCACTCTGCAAACAAAGCACTGAGACAGTGACCCCCTATTTATCTATATTGGGGAAAGGGGTGGAATTGATCTTGGAGGCAGTAAAAGGTTTGAGGAGAATTGATTTTTCTCTCTGAGAGATAGAAAGAGCTGGGAGGGAGGGAGGGATGAAGAGGGAGAGAGGGAGGGAGTGGGGAGGCCTTGGTCCCAGTGAGCACAAAACCCTGCTTTAAAGATGCACATTGCTTCTCTTTAGGACTTTTCTCTTTTTTTTTTTCCCCCCTGAAGGGCAGCTGTGATTTACAGCCACCAGACGGGTTTGCTGTCCTGCACGAGCCCAGCCCATGTGTCACTCCAGCCCTCTCATCCACAGAGGATGAAGACAACCTGACCCCAGGGACTTGCATCCCTAGACCCTTGTAGGCAACTCATGAACCCTGCTAACTCCAGCCCCAGCCAACAGAAAACCCTGGGCGCTGACAAAAACCAGCAAGTGGGCAGAGAGCTGTGCTGGTGTCCCCAGCCACTCATGGGGTCGAGCCCAAGCTGCAGCTGGCACTGGTTTTCTTGGTGGCAGGCCAGAAAACCTGGGAGGGACAAGCTGGGGTGCACCACCCACCTTCCCTTAGAATTAAAAAAAGTCAATCAAATATTGACAATTAAGACAAATAACTGAAAACGCCGGACTCGATGTTAAGTCAGCTGTAAAAATGTCAGCATGGGGAAAGGGGTCATCTGCAAAAATAAATCAACCCCTTTTACACGCCCACCCCCAAAAATGAGACAAAAAAAAAAAAAAGCAGAAGGAAGGGCTTGGGGAGGGGGGGAATCTTTGCTTCAAAAGTGGATTTCTAAATAACATTTGGGAGGAGTCCTTTCTTTTTTCCTCCCTCTTTTGGGGAGGGGGGGAGGCTTAACGTTTTCAACTCTATTCTTTCATTTAAGTGACAGATTTATCCCAGTAAAATTATGTTTCATGCTCAAACTTTGAAGGGAAAGTAGCTACGTAAATGCTGAAAAAATGCAGCGAGACACACTTGATCCCCCAACTGGACTGCGAAGAGGAGAAAGTATTCAGGAAATGTTAAAAAAGGTGAAAGTAAGAAGCGTTTTAATAGTTCTTCCAGACATGGGGGCCTCCCTAGAGATTCATACAGAACAATCCTGAACCTCTATTTTAACATTTACAGACTTGCAACTCTTTTAAAACTTTACATCTGAAAAACTGCTTGTTCTCTTTCTGGTTTAGATCAGTCTTCATTTTCCTCCTTAGCTCTTCAAATGCTTAACCTTTTTTTATTACATTTTAATAGAGTTTTTCAAGCCACCACCAGTCCCCTCCTTCTGGCCTTATTTAAACCTGGTTGTTATTTAAATATGCACTAACTGTTTTTTAAAATCCAGGCGTTAGAGGTCTAAAACAAGATGGGAATTTCTTTTTTTTTTGCTTGGGAAATTAGCTACTGCCCTTTCAAGCTAGAGCTGCTCTGGGATGGGAATTTGCAGATTAATTCTGGATGTATGGAATATCATATGGAACCTGCACTGTACTTATACTGATAATGTCCAGCATGCAATTTTCAGCCAAAGCAAAATGAAGAAAAAGCCCCCGAAAACCAGTAAGGTAAAGAAAAGAATTGTTTCTACTAATCTACCCAAGCAAAAAAGGGAAATTGCAGCTAATATCAAAGAAAAGCAGTTGTGATCCCTCTGTACAGCACACAGGAACACAGCACTTCCCTGCCCCGGGTGCAGGATCAGGCCTCCCACAGCCGGCCCCGCAGCGGTGCCGGGGCTCGCCGGCCCCACTGACCCCTGCGCCGCGTTTGACCATCCCGACGTGTCAGCAGCTCACACCATCAAAGTATTTGGGCTTCTAGAGTCTGCAGCGGAGGGACCAGTCCCCTTTCCCCAGAGAGGGTGGAGGTTTTGGGGAGGGGTGCCAGGGCAATGCAGAGGTGCTGTGGCAGAGCGCAGGCTCTCCCGCTTGCGGAGTCCCTGCTTTGTCTCTGGAGACGCTGCAGCATCTTTGCCTGCAGCTGGCTGCCTCCCTGACCCTCTGCTTGGGATTTGTTTGGAGAAGGAAGGGACAGGACTATATCAGGAAAATGCCACTTCAGACAGTCCTAGTTCAGGGAAGGCTTCCAAAGCAGTCATTCCCATTTTCTCCTCCCTGCCTCTTCTTTTTCAAGTTTACTTTCCATTTCTGTTTCAAAAGGAAGCCTCAGGGATTCCCATCCCTGCAAAGAGCCGGGATGAAATGACTGACGATGCTCAGGATGCCACAGTCCGGAGCCCCCTGAGTCAGGTGCAAACCAAGAATTAAAAGGAAAGAAGCAGAGCCTATCCTTCAAGAACCGGTCCCCTCCCTCGGCACAGGGAACCTGCCCTCACCTTGAATCACACAGCTGCTGATTACTGACCCCTATGTTCTCCTTTTACAAGCCCCCAGAAGCCGAACGATTTTAACGATTTCTGGCTAACAAACAGGACGGAAATCATCAATTGCCACACTGGGCTGAGAACACCTCCCCAGCTCCCCCCTCGCCTGCCCACATCGTGTGTCCTTACCATGCACATCCCCATCCTCTGCCATCGCATTGATTTTCTTGTTGTCCAAGATCTGCACATGTTTCCCGCTGGTCCGGCTGTACAGCTGGTAGGTACGGACAAGCCGCCGGCTGAGCTGATCTGTCACCAGGCTCTGCTCCCTCACATGCTGTGTAAAATTAGGTGGGGACTGAACAGTTACCTTTAGGAAATTAAAAAATATACAACACACCATTATAATCTCTACTCCTCAGCGGGGCAAATGGGCTGAGCCGAGATTGCCAGCCTCCAGCTGGGCTTTACAGGGAGGCCAGGAGCCAGGACCACGGCGGTGCCTCCTGTGCCACCAAAGTCTCTCCAGGAGAAGGAGCATTGGGACCAGAGCCCTGTACAGAGCTGTGCCTGCACCAGACATACCCTAAGCAGAGGTGAGGGTGGCTCGGGAGTAGAACAGGGCTTGGTGACCCCAGAGGTCCCTCCAGGACTCAGAGGGTCCCGACTGGAACTGGGGTACCTTGAGATGGGCATCAGGGCTGGCAGCTGGAGGGGATCGAGGCAGGACATGCAGGATGGCACGATGTTGTCCTCTCAAGGGGCTGATGCTTTTGTCCCACACCTCTCTCACCTCTGCAGGAGCACACTACTGCTCCAGCTGCCCTGGGCACACACCCCAGCAGTGTCAACAGCTACCTGTCCTCTGGGTCTCAGGCTCTTTATTTGCTCCCAAATACCCCACTTATTAAGCTTTACAAACACAAAGTCCACAGAGATGATAGAGCTATGAGGTTTAAGAATGACAAGAAAACCATAACTCAGCCCAGGTATTCAGTGATATAACAACCCAAGGATATCAACATGCTACCCATGCAAACACAGCCCTCATCCCCAGTCAGCTGTTTGGTGCCAGCACAGGGTCATCCCCAGCCCCAGCACACCAAACCCTTTAGTCCCAGAGCCACAGCTAAGCCCATCCTCTCCAGACCCAACACTGCTGCTCCTGGGCTTTAAATGATTTTCATGGGCAGCCAAACCTGCTCCCCCCTCAGCCTCGGCTCACGAGCTGGCACAGAAGTCTTTTTCCCCCCTCGTCTCAAATCCCTCTTTTAAGTCTGGAAAGTTTCGCTGCTCCCTGACATTTATAAAGATGTATTCTGAGCAAATGTTAGGAGATCGCTCCTTTCAACATCAGAAGGCTGGGGCTACCCCCCACCACCCCCACGTCAAATGGGAAGATTTCCTCCTGTCTTAAACAACAACAGAAAACCACAATAAAAGCAAAAGCCGCTGCTCTCCCAAAGCCAGCTTTATAGAGATATCTCCCCTTGACAAGGTCATCTCTCTCTGCTTCTGCCTGTGCATGTGTGTTTCCTATAGACAGATTTTGGATAATGCAGCAGGATTCTCTCCTCAGGTCTGATGAGGGTACCATGTGGAGGAGAGGTCATTAGCCATGCTGCTATTTGGTCTCCATCTCATACTCCAAAATATTACAGCTATGTTTTTATACAACTGCACACTCCCAGTGCTCCGTTCCCTTCACTTTTCAGCTGGAAACTCCATTTCTCCCCCCTCCCCAAGCTTCCAGGAAAATAACAATAATAAAAATAAGTAGCTTAAAGGGCATTTTAAACAAAGCTTCTGCACCTGTGATCTCAGAGGGAAGGGGAGGCTTCCCCCCGGTTTGGAGGCGCACCGCTTGCAGCGACGCGTGCCTGCTGGTATGCGGGTGTTGCACAAGCTCTGCCCGGGATGTTTAATCTATTCGTGTCACTTCTATCTCTGCCGATACAAACCAGCGATGCTAAAAGTCTGACACTTTTAAGCTGAATCAAACCCTGCACTTCTTCTTACTAAGGCTTTTGAGGGGTTTCTTTTCCTCTTTTTAATTCTGCTTTACTTTTTTGGATGAAGCAATACAGGAGGGGGGAAAAAAACGGAGGAGAGGGATGAGGGTATCCACGGTGTAATTAGAGGTCGGGGGCACGGGAATTAAAACTGCTTTAGGATAACCCTGCGTATTTCCTAGAAATCCCGATACTCCCTGCCTCGCAGCCGGAGTTCCCCGCACCTTAGTTTGTGTTCCGGGAAAGGTGGGTTCACCCCGGCTTTTTACAACCAGGCAACTTTTGTCTCCTGGGTTTTAAACAGCTCCTCTTCCCTGTCTCCCTCCCTATCGAGCCGCTCGGCGGCGGCGGGGCACCCCCCATCCCCGCGGGGCGAACAAAGCCGGGCACTTACCTGGGCTTGCAGGCAGAGGACGAACAAGTGCATTAACCTGGGAGGGGGAAAAGCGGGAGAGAGGTGTGAGCCGGGGGGCTGCGGGAGCGGAGCGGGAGGGCTGGGGCTGTCGGTACTCACACGTAGCTGAAGAGCGAAGAGCAGGGGTCCATCGCGGCGCCGATGCGGGGCCGGGGGCCCGGCGGCTGCGGGGAGCGCCCGGGGGGCGCGGCACTGTCTCAGCTCCTCGGTTCCTCTCGCCCTGCCGGCACGTCCTCGCCCCAAAGAAAGGAGGGC